>JAUBNQ010000002.1:2704970-2722853 GCA_032353495.1 Ctenopoma kingsleyae | reverse complement strand
TTGAATTTAGAAATAATTCGTAATTCAAACCCAACAAGCAGGAGCGGCAAACAATCCGTGTCAACACAGGAACCGGAAGTATTTCCAGCAGCAGTTTCCTGTGGCAGATTCAACACAACGATTCCATCCTCCATGATGGCATGTTGTTTTGTGGTTTGCTTTTTATGCCATAGTGCTGTGAACAATTCAGCTTTAGTCTAGTTTACTATCAGTCCACCAATATTTTTCCCAGTAGCACTGTGCTGCAATATTTTATTTGGGAGAGAACACACAGCGTTATGCATGACATAAAAAAGAGTATTGCGAACCAAGATGAAAACATCATCCTACAGTTGTCTAATCCACAGCGATTCAGAGGAAGCACTAGCTTGAGGTTATTGCTGCCAAAGGTAGTTCTACCAGTTATAAATAAACAGTTTAACTTACTTTTTCCATCATGTTTGTAGAGTACATTTAATAGGTATGGTCAATAAAGACACAAAACATTATGAGTGTTTGTGGTTTATCCTCTTAGAAATAGGTTTGTGACTTAGGTGAAGATCAGATCATCTTTCCTGACCAATTTATGCAGAAAACAAAGGAAATTGCAGTTACAGTTTTATGTATTTTGCCACTATATGTAAGAATGAGTCATTTTAGACAAAAGAGAAATGTGCTGTTTACTTTCCCCCATCCTCACACTTCAGCACTACATGTTTAATGTTTAGTGATTTTTCAATTCTAGCAATGAAATGGAACTACAAGATTACCACTTACTTACTGCGCGGCACATTTACGACACCAGTCATTAATTTTCAGTGTCCTCTTAGAAAGCAGACAAGCAGCAACATCTCTGTCACAATAACTAACTTGGACAGGAGAAAGAAGCCGATCTCTGGAGGGCTCTCAGTGTGCTTCGGAGGCACCGAGTTAAGTCAATTTAAATTTCTGGCAAGCCAAGAGGCAGAACTTAAGTTGTCAGGGGTTCATGTAAAGTCACGACTCGCTCCTGAGTAGTGGGAGACAAAGACTTGTATTTGATGACATGGGCTCAAAATGATCTATCATTCCATGTCAGCGCCTGTGCAGAGATAAACTCCCCAAGCATGCACAATTAGAAGTACATTGTAGGTGTAAGCTGTCTACGTGGATGCATTAAAAAGTCAGTCATCATTTTTAATAGCATAACCTCAAAACCTTTATTTAAAGTACTGTCTTAATCTCCTTCTCCTCAGAGTTGATGAGGACTTGATGATTTCTCTGTGTGAACTGCTCCTTTTCTCTCCACTCGGAGACTGTTGGCTAATTAATCAAGCTGCTGCCCTGATTAGGAAATTGTTCTCACCTAATGGGATCTCCCATTCACACAGAGAAGCACACACATGGAGGGGAACATCAGAGACGGGATGTGAAACAAGAGGAGAAGGAAAAATAGTAAGAAAATAACAGTGAACTGAAAGAGAAAAGACAAGTAAAATGAGAAGGGTGAAAAAGAAACAATAGGGAAAGAAAGATCAGACAGGAAGCTACAGTGTCTTACAAAGGGTTGTTAGATTAGATTTAATCAGAAATCAACATTGCTCATCAACAGAATGGCTGCATTTGTAACTCAATCTTCAGTTTCAATGACACTTATTAACCTGTTTTAAACTTTATAAAATTTAATTTTAAAAGCCTTCTTCAAGGCTTTTGGCTGTAGACACATATTTGTCACTCTGCTTTATTCATGTTGTCTACACAACTTGGGAGTGAAGAATGCTGCTTAGGATTACTTATGATATGGAAGCACATGGGCAAAATCAAAAAATCTACATATGAAATGCAAACAAATGAACTCTGCAACTCTGCACTATGCATCAGTTCATTTACATGTTTCCTGCTTCTCTACATATTATTTTTTATATTATACTTGGTGTTCACCCATTTCAAGTTTTTATTAGCACATTCAATGGCTGTTATCTGTCATTATTGCCACCACAGATGACCTAGTACATGCTGGCTCCACATTGTAGCAGCCTCGTCATGATTAGTCATTATCACATCACATTATGTGCCACTATGTTGATTCACCACAAAATAAATAAATCCTGATAACATTGGTGATCACCTGCCTATTCACGTGGGGCCACCACAATGACTTTTCAACTCATAAAAAAGCATCTCTGGGTTCACTAGTAAGCTGTTACTTGTCATGATCACTGTAACAACATTGTAAGCAAATAGTTATCAGACATACCAAAAGAAGCAGGACATTATGAATATGTGGAGAATACACTGACAGATAAGATAAGCTGATATCATGAAATTTCATGGCAGGCAATATGTAAAGATCTTATAGTATTAAAAAGTGTCAGTGCACAGATTAATGAGGACAGTATCATGTAAGTTGTATAACAGTTGATGTGACGGTAGAGGTGGGATGTAGTGAACAATGTTTTTCTGTTTGATTTCTGAAAAAATTAGTAATGTCTTTACATAAAATCAATCTACTACATTGTTGTTATACTCCCGGTTCCTATCAAGCACCTCTCTGACCTCCCCTCTAAGAGGTTTAATGTTGCATAACAAAAGTCACACTGTTCATGCTTTTGCTTGTGATGACTCAATTTGCACAGCAGCAAAAGGTCCTTGTCAGGTAAATGTAAATGTAAGCCATTTAACCAAACAACCACACTGTTGTCATTTTACTGGTGAAGACACTCTTAATCCACTGTAAATGTGTGTTTGCGTAACGCAGCATGAGAAAATGTAGCAACGCTGTCAGTCATTTCTCATGTAAAATGACTTTTCTCATAAATTACACTTCGAATAATCCATAATTATAAACAAGATATGGGAAAATACATTAAAAAGTATCAGAGGTTTTCTTTAGTGGCTACACATTATTGAGATACAGTAAGTCTGAATTTTGTAGCAAGTGAGCACTGCAGCAAACAGCAGTAGAGAAACAAGAGAAGCGAAAGCTAAGCAATAATTCAGCACCAGGGACAGCTCCTCAAACATGCATAAAAGTTGAGTTTCTCAGAATATCTGTGAAGATTCTCAGTTGTCCAGGTCATTGTTATCCCAAAAAAAGGTTATTCAGCAGCAACTGGACTTGTTTTAGTACCTTGAAGATGTTTCACCCTCCTGGCCAAAGGGCTTTCTCAATTCTTACTGACTGGTAGGAGTAGCAGGTTTATAAACCCTGTGGAGTCCTCAAGTCATTAATACTTGATGGTCACCTGTGGGTTGTTGTTCCCCCTGGCTTTCATGTGTGTCACTGTGACCACCTGAGCCAGGGTGTGAACAACTGTGAAACCGCCTGGGTACAGCTGAAAGAACTGTTTATCAGAAGAAATGTGTGTTTACATCAGCTTTCAGACAGTAAATACTCAAACAGGTGAATGGACAGAACATTTATCACAATAAACCACAATATTAATATCACAGAATGTTAATTTTTTATTATGTTTTATGATCATAATGCTCTAAAGGTGTCAGTTTGTTCTCAGTTTTCACTTTATGTCTGACACTGCATTTGTTGTGACACAAAGTGAAATTGATCCCTCGTTTCTTCCTTTGCCTTCTTACTCATATCATCTACACCCTCCACCACCTCTGCTGCACCTCAACCTTTTTGTTTCTCTTTTACAGTGTAATTCAGTCACCTCTTTTGTCTTGCTGCCAATGCCCTCTGTCTCCATCTCTCCCATTATGTCGCCTTTTAACGTGACAGGCCCTTTCCTAGAATAATGAAGGTTGAAGCACGCCTCACTCCCTGCTGCTGCACTTGTTATACACCATGTTATCTCTGCTGTGTGTGTGTGTGCGCGAAGTCTGACAAGTGATGTACAGATCTGTATCCCCCCCTCAGGTGTTTTAAATGATAGCATGACTCCTAATCCTTGTACAAGCCCAGAATATAAATAACATGCGCACACGTTATCACAAGTCCTTTACACAGGGAATTAGTTGTACTCACTTTGAATGAAAAGTGTGCTAATGCCCGAGGATTACAGCAGCTTTTTTCTCAAGGACATTTTTGTGCAGGAGAGAGAAGTTTAATACTGTGGCTGGCCACTTGGCCTTAGAGTAACAAGATGTCTTATTCAACTTAAAATTGTTTCTTAGCCCGAAGGTACCTCAGGTGAAATGTATTACCTGGTTGGTGTGGGAATGGTAGTTACAATATAAAGAATATATCGATTTAAAAAAGTTTTGCTCCACCTTCACAGTGGTAAAGCAGTAATGCATTACTGGTGTCTCAATATTAATTTTTCAGTAAGCATAACATGTATTCTGCATATTGAGTTTAATTCAAAGTGAGTTTGTAATTAAAAATGTTTTCACTTCCTGTAACAAAGCTGCTGTTTTTGTGCCATGCCAATGCTCTTTAGCAACATTGATCTTTGTCCTTTTCTTCCAAATTAATTACTAGATTTTCTTTTGTCATTGTTTTGGGAGCAACCATGGCATAGTTGGTAAGGAAATCATCAGTGAACCCCAGGATTTTTGGTTCCACTTCCAGTTCCCTTTGATTTTTGACCCATTCAGCAAGAGGATTTCAAGAGGTTGTTTACAGCTCACAAGTTAGAAATAAATATTTCCTGCCTTTAAATCATTTAGTTTCACTGGTATGTAACCTCCAACATATGTTTTTTATTGCTACTAATGTAAGTAAAAGGGATCATTTCTTTCAATCCGTTCATGATTTAAACTTACCATGAACTAAACATGTGACATGCAACAAAGAGCCAAAGCCAGACTTGAACAGGAATATTGCATGTTGTAGGTAGGTGGTTAGGTTACCAGTGCACTCCATGATCTGAACATTTAGGATTCCTGCAGAAACCTTATTTATGATGCACATGTGGAACAAATCATCTCTACATGTTATTGGCAGTTCAATATTGTTCACAAGTGAATCTAAGCACAGACGTCTGACTTACTTGACACTGAAGCTTATCTTATAGCCTTCATTCACAGATAGGTACAGACTCAGGCAAGTGGGCTTTATCTGTTCTGTTACATGTTCATCATGTGACAACATATGGTTGTAGATAGGGGGTCAACATAGGTATAAGGTCTTACAACAGGACAGCTCTGTTGCTATTGCTGAAGGAAGACCTGTGCAATATAGTTGAAAACTTTGATGTCAAGTAGATAAGTTTTTAACATATTTATTCCTAGAAGTAAAGAATGAACATTCATGGTCAAGTTCGTCAATGCTGCTCTTAGACATTCACTGGAAAGTGAATAAACATGTCTAGACATTACCAAGGTAAGCTGCATGTGAAAACACAAATTTGCAAGTCAGATGGCCACGAGGTTACATGGACTATCCTCTGAGCTCTGAAGGGGGCTGTATGACTGCAACAGGTTATTACATTTCAAGTGAAAACCCTTGACTTAAATTCAACAAAAACCCCATTGGAGCATATAAAAGCTGAAGGGAGACCAAAAAAACCCCCCAAAATAAAACGCTTCAGCACCAGAAAATAATCACCAATGGAGAATTGTAAATCACTGGGGGTGGCCACAAAATGTTACAGAATCAATTCTTGATATAAAACCAATTCAGTAAATATAGAAGGTGCCTCATGTTTCAAGCTCTGTGTGCCAAACCACTCACCTGTGGTTCAGTCCACTGAATTGCAGTTTGAAACACTACCAGTTAAGCTAGCTACTCTTGCAAAAATTCACTCTCAGCAGAACAGAACCATGCAGAGGAAAGTATATGTAAACATGTTTAATAAAAAAACTAATCTGATTTAAGCAAAGATAACTTTTCTGTGACCATGTCAGCAGTGAAATCCACTTCGTATTTCTAATAAAAAAAATTGAAACGTCCTTATAAAATGCAAGCATTAGAGAGGTATATCAGTTGAGTGAAAGGCCTGGCCCAAAAAGAAAAAACCCAAGAAATGTCCCTTGTAGGGATAACACTTTCTCAAAAGGCAATGACAAGAAAACAAAGCAGAAAGCGAGGCAACAAATTAGATGTTGTAGGCTAGAGCAAAATCCTCCAAACAAGAGCAATATGAATCAATCATACAGTCACCAGGAAAATGGAGGGTGAGGCACAGTACTAAACAAAACAGCAGGCAAAGATACACAGGAGGATCTGAAGCATGGGAGCTACACAGACAATCTGGAGAAAAGGAGGGGGGTCAAAATGCAGGACAGTGGTAAGCAGTACAGGTGTAAAGGGTAGTGACCAGGGAAGACAAAGCAGATGGACATGCACTGGAGGAAGGGCAGTACCTGCAACAGAACAGAGGACAACATGGTGAGAGGCAAGAAGTGCAGTAGCAAAAGAAAAGTATGAACATTGTAGAATCATGACAGAATCAACACAGTGTGAAGGACAGAACAATGAAATTCAAAACATTTCAGGAATCTTCATGCCTTCCCAAAAAATTCGTCAGTAGGTGTGGCCTCTTGAAATTTTAGTCAGAGAAGATAGATGGTTAGAGGGGGGACGTGAAAGAAGTCATCTATGTTCAAATGGAAAATCCCTCACTTAATGTTTTCATTACCTACATTTACGTGTTGGCAAACAACAACTACTGTATATCTAATGTCTAGAGAGGTCAGGCGAATGGTGGAACCACCCTGCAATTCATCTTCCAGGGGCTCTAAGTTGTGGGGACTTGAGGGCTCTAAACAACTTTTCTCAGACTGAAGAATCTATCTATAATCTTGGAAGAGTAGTGAAATGTTTCTACCAAAAATGTCCAGTTGCCATGACCCAACGTCCAGATTATCTCACCTCGATGACTGAGAGTCTTCACAATGTACAGAAATTTATTTGGGATGGAAAAATACAGTATTAAAGTAAAGTATTAAATTAAAGTATTAAGTATAATAAGTCAAACCTACTGCTTTCTTCGCAGGTTGAGTTCAGCTGAGAATGTGCTACGTATGTTGTATTTCAAAAACTTTTTCAAAACTTTAACAACAATACTATACTTCCGAGAGTTTACTCAACTTCTAATAGCAAATAACCCCAAGCAGTGATTCGGTCAGTAAGCCAGTGTTCCAAATAAAGTTCAGCCAATCATGGGCTAGTACAGACATCTGCCCTGCTCACCCCATGCTTCTATACACTTGTCTGACAGCAATGAGGGGCATTCAAACTTTGTAGACACCAGTGTGCAATTGCAGTACTAAAAGCAAACAGATGCACAATAGATTCATGTTGGGATGAGCCGTCAGAAATTAGCCTTAACACTCTAATGGTAATAAGACCGAAAGAGAACTATAAAATTCTCATCCTAGCTCACTATGTAATAATTACAATGACTGTAATGGTGGCATAAAGTGCAGTGGTAATTGGGATAATGGTTGAGGGAAAAAGTGACTGGATAACACCATCCATTATGTATTAGCAACAAATGCAAAAACTGAACATTTGCATAATTTAAAGAAATGACAACTAATCATAAAATTGACACCTTTTTGCTGCATGTCTTCTGGATTGTACTACTCAGTAGTGAAGCATCAAACTCAAACACATTCATACCTGTGGAATGAGGAGTAATATGCGATATGTGATGTTATATTGTTTAAAATGAAAATTCTGCCATATACTAACCCTGGTTTGTCCTTTTACGATGCATCATTTTTATTTTCACTTTATTACCAATGGTCATTTGTTGCATAAACACAATCTGCTTACAGGAGATGATGGGACTCATTACACGGGCTATTGCATATGCAGAGACAACAATATGCAGCCACACACACACAAAATACTTATTTATTGTGCACATTTTTTGCCAGGGTCTGATGCTTACCCAGTCACGGTTGACTGCCCTTAGTGCTAATTCACTTATAAGTAGAAATTCCTGCATGCATAATGATTTTTGTATCCCTATGCATTGAAAAACTTTTATTTCCCCTTTTTTATTTTTCCATCAGCATCTGTCTTGTATATCCCATTTGTGTACAAAGTGTAGATTGCTTGGGCCAATATACAAGTGTTTGACGCTTAATAAAATGACAAATAGCATTTATTTGACTTCTTCGTGCTGTTGTACACATATATCATCAATTCCTTTTTCGTGGTTTTATATCACAATCTGTCCAATATTTATTCATATTTAAATCGTTCCCTCATGTGGTGTTTACACACAAGTCTAAGTGTCTACATTAGCTTTAATAACATCCACCCCATTCATTTTGCAGTTAGAGAGTTAGCTCGGTTGCTGACATTACAACTTACTGATTAATTATAAAGCACTCCATGCTTTAGCTTCTAGATAGACTGTTGATCTACAAGCCAGAGCACAGACTGAGGTCCACAGTAAGGAACCTTCTACCTGTCCCTAAACCCTTTTTTACACCGAAACCTAGTGGTATCGGTGAAGGTGGCCCCTTCATTCAGACACTTTTTCCTATTTACAATTGTTACAACCCTGGCTTGTTTAAAAGGAGTACCATAAGGCAACAACCAAGACCATTCAGGTTGTTAACAACATTGAGTCATTTATTATTTACCATTGACAAAAAGAAAAGGTTTGTGAACAGAAACAATTGTAACCATACAGCTACATAAGGAGGAACTCAGGTAGATGATGCTATTAAAAGAATAAATAAATAAAACAAAACAAGTCAATCAATCCAGTGCTAACTATTCTGCTCTAACTACAGTAAGATAAATACAAGCAAATAACATCCCATAAACCTAGGATAGTCTATACAGAAGAGTGTCCTCAGTGTTGGTGCATGGGGATGTGTGAGTGAGTGTATTTCTGTCTGTCTAAGTAACAATGTTTCACAAAACAGTTGCAAGACACATAAGGAGAATCCACTAACACAGAAAACAGACTGGTGCAGCGGCATGCTGCTCTACCTACAGTGCAGCCACCCAGAATGAAGGCAGCACAGGAATTTTAAACAGGTGCCAATGATGCATCCTGGATCTTCATTGGAGTATTGTTCTACAGCCGGACCAACAGGAAAGCAGAGATGGGATGTGAAGGTGGAGTGATGTGGAGGTGGAGTATGAAGGGGAGTGGACCAAGACAGGAGCTGGGAAGATCCATCAATCTGGAGCAGGAACTGGCACAGCTAAATGTGCATCAGAACTTGAGAACACAAACCCTAGAAACAGAACACTAGAACAGTACAATAAAGCCTGGAGCTGTAACAACGATTAACTTTAAAAGTCTTTGCAGACCTCCAATTGTTTAAGTTCTTACTTTGCTGTTTCCTAACAATTACATTTCTACACAATACATTTTTTGGGGAATTTAATTGCAACAAGACAAAAATTTCTATAAACTAATGAGGACGGTCACTTTTAACATAATAGCAAGTCTCAGTATACTGATAATAAAAATAATTTTGTCCATCACAATAATCAACCTACAACATATAGTTTTCTCTTCTGCCTAAATATCTGATCTTGTAGTATAAAATTCAGTTTTGTGACTAGAGCGTTATTGAAGTAGCCAGGTGGTGAGTGGGGAGCATTTGTGATGAGGCTTATGTCTTATTGTGTTGCAGCTGAATCAGAAAAAATGTTCACATCGGCCTCTGTATTATAATTCTGAGTGGGAGAGATTAGAAATTTCTGACTCCCACTTATAACTACAGATATGTCGACCAATTAGTGACTATACCACCACCTGTTATTGCTATTTACTGTACATTAAAGTAAAATCCAGCACAACCAAAAAACTAATGTAGACTGTTAATCTGGTGTGACTAGAAGATGAGCACTAGAACTAACTACCCTATAATAATGCATGAAGACGCTCATGTCGGAATAAGGCATGTTTGTCCTGTTCTTTCTATTATGCTGACATTAACTCTGAACCTGCTCTCATCTGTATGACAATAGTGTCCTACTTTAACCCCACCCAGTACAGGTAGGAAACTCCTTACAACACTTGACAGGAATTCTGAGAGTTGCAGGTGGAGTTCATCCAAGTTCATTCACATTTAATGTTGCTGAGGAGAACACAAGACGCCGATTATGTTGAAGACCTTGAAGTAGTTTCAAAGAAAGAATGATGACTTGCCAAGATTTACCAGACTTCACAAATAAAAGAGTGAAGACTAGAGCGCCTTGTTGTTTCCACCTGTGTTTGACGAAAAAGAAGTGTGTGTGTTTGAAGCTTCGTGAGGTCTAAATGGATTGGTGTGCATTTCTCACTACTTTTTTTCCCACAAGAACAGAAAAGTACTGTTCAGGATGATCAAAAGTGTCTCCAAAGAAACAGGAAGGAAACTTTTATCTCAACACAGTGCTTTTTAAAGTTAGTTCGAGCCCATACATTACAGTTCGTGACAGAAAAGGATCTCCTATTTTATCTATTTTATCACCGTTGGATCTGTCTTCTACTTTCTTACTAAAACAAAGACCAGTGATTGCACTTTTTTCAAAGCCACACCTCATTCGCTGACACAACCTAAGTCTTCTGTCAACCGCTGAGCTTCTCCAATGGAGCGGTTGGAGATTAACTGTTTTGCTCGAGGGCACCGTGGCAGTATTTCTCAGGCAATGCGTGGTCTCTCACAGGTTCACAAGCCTTGAAAACATGTTGTATGGGAGGTTACCAATCATCTGTCGCTATGATTTGTCTGCTCTAATTCCATCTGACTGTGTGAGTGACTGTTCACAGCATTACCCTTAAAAGCAGAACAATATTTTTTAAACTGCCAAGCTGTTCTTTCATCTTCTCCCCATCAGCTGGTGGAGTATTAAGGTAGCTATTCTTAAGCACATCCACCCTCCTATATATATATGAAGAAAACTGGCCCCTTGTGTGAGATTTTTTTTTGAACAACCTGTTTTTACACATTTAAAAAATTTACTGCTGAAGCTAGAGGTTTTCTTGTCTCCATAATTTTAGTTCACATCAAGAATGGATGAAGCAGATGAGCATGAAATAATTTTTAGTGATAAGGGACTAGACAATGGTCAGGTCTGATCTATCCACGCATCCATCCATCCATCCATCATCTTAATCACTTTTCTTGTTAAAAGTCACGAGGGTGCTGGAGCCAGTCCTAATTGTCACTGGGTGAGAGGCAGGATATACCCTGGACAGGTTTCCAGTCCATCACAGGTCTGCCATATAGAAACACACAAACATTCACATTCACACCTATGGTCAATTTAGTTAACTTAACTGCATGCCTTTGGATGGTGGGAGGAAGCTGGAGTTTCCAGAGAAAACCCACACAGAAACAGGGAGAACATGCAAACTCCTCACAGAATAGCACCAAGCCCATAGGTGAATTCAAACTCAGTCCTTCTTCCTGTGAGACCTGGTCTAGATCAATCATATACGGTCGACTCAGTCTATCATTGGTAAAATTACAGTTTGTAATAAAGACATTTCCAAATCTTAAAAAAGCAAGGAATCCATAGTGTCCCAAGTCGATTGCACCAAACTGTTTTATGTTTTAGAATATACACCTACAAAGCTAAATACCAGACCTGACCTGTTATCACACTTATCTCTGAATCAAATCCAAGTCATCCCATTAATAAAAGACACATGACCTTTACCTATAGTCTACGCTACATTTATTCAATCACATCCACCAAGTAGCGATAACATTCACATAATTGGGTAGTTTTAATGTGTTGGACAGAGTTCTGCATAGACACTCTGATCAACAGGTGTATAGCTATTCAGCTGCTCAACCTATAGTAGTACTAACTGTAATTATTTTGTTTTCCAGAGTTCAGTGAATATATGTATTAAAAGTGTTGCAGAACACTCTCCTTTATAAACATTTCCATGGAACATCAATAATCTGGCAATTCAGAGAGCCACAAAATGAAGCAGTAGCAGTATTGTGCAAGAGATAGATTAGTGTATAAATGAAATGTGAACATCAATGGCTTGTGGTGCCCTTAGCTCGCCCCTAAAAGTGAGTATAAACTGAAGATATAAACACACTGAAACACTGTTCTGGAACTTTCCCCAGCTGGGAAATTTTTGGCACAGGAGAAACTGTTCTGAAAACTGGACAATGCACAGGGTACAACACAATATGATGCAACAACAACAATTTGGTTTTTAATGTATTGTAGAGTTTAGCAATGGACACAAACAATCATGAGGTTAAGAAGATAATGACTATAGTTAAAAGTTAATGTAGGGATTCATGGTTCTGCCCAGGTTAGCTCAGGGACAGAGCAAATAACGCTGGAAAGGCTGTGCCACAATTCTTCACATATTTAACCAAACAAATGCCAAAAAATTTGCCACTCACAGCATCAGCACAGTGTGTTCTTACGTCACTATGATCAACATTAAAGACAACTCTGGTGATGTTACTGGACTTTTAATTGCTTTCCATCTTCCCCTGGTATCTTCATTCTCTGTACTCTCCTTCACAGCAGCTGCTGCAGTGGGGCCACTGTTCAAGCCCTCTGTTAGCAATCATTAGCATTAATCGTTAGTTGTAATTGTCTTATTGTGATCTCATTTGTCTTAATTGTTTTCTTAGCAGAGAGAGTGTAGATTTCTTTGATTAAAAAAGGCAGGCTAAAATCAATTTGCTATCAAAAGTCCACTGCAGGACACCCGGCATGTTTGATTGTGAAGGCATCACCAGACATGATTAGTTATGTTTTGAGCTGTTTTTGGTATGCTTGGTCATGATTGCAAAAATATGCATCTAGCACAGTAAGCAAGTAAACATTATTTAGTGCTTGTTGGTACTGATTAGTGCTGATTGTTAAAGTGACAGAGCTATTAAAAGTTTGAGAATATTACCTGAAGTAAGGGGGTCTGTTTTGTTTCCACTCTAAATGTAAATGCTAATGATTACATTACATTCTCTGGCTGACACCAAATGCTTCCAGCCATTAACTTCTTGATCCCACTAAAAATCCCAGCGAGAAGTTTCTTGACCACAAAAAAACAATAAACAATAGTTGAAGAAAACACTGTTTCTCAGTGTCAACACATGTCACTGAACTTTTATGCTACTGGGTAGACGTTAGTTTATATGGTATGAGGACAAACAACTGACAAATAACTGAATGTAAGTGACAGCTTAGGCCAGGAATTTGCTTGCTGTTAACTGCTGCATATGTGTAGATAACAGCAGTGTCATCAGCGTCATTGTTCACGTATTTCTTTGCACACTTTGTGTATGCCAGGAGCTTTTAAAAGGTTGACCACAAGGGGGCAAACTAGAGCCTTATCATCCCTGACCAACGGAATTACTTGCTTGTGAACATTCACTTTTGCACAACATAAACCGAAGCCATGGAGACAAGAGTTTCATGTTGAGATAACAACAACAACAACATAAATGGCAGGTATATAGTTGCAGGTAGCTTATTGTGTTGTTTTGACAGTGCTATTTTTGTGGTGATTCAATGCTGTTGCTGAAATCAGTTGTTGTATGTGGATTTGCATCTTGCATATGCATAGCATTAATTTCTGACAGTGTGCACAAACAACGCATTAAATCAATGCAGGCGTCGTTAATGTAGTTAATAACATATCCCCGGCCTTACTGTGACTTAGTGGTTGCAGTGTTAACTCCAAGTCAAGTAAAAATTTTAAATAGTATAGTATAATTGTATTGATTGATGAATTGTAATGAGAATAAGCACAGGATGTAAGAAACCTCTAGCGGAACCAGGATCAGAGTGGGCGACTATCTGCCTCAATCGTTTGGGGTGAGTGGAGAGAAAAGAACAGTGCAAAAGAACAATAACAACAACAACAAGCAGATGAGACACTGGTTGGTAGGACTGTAACTGCAAACTGGAATCATGCGGCTCCGAAGCCGTATGATGTCAATACCTGCAGAAAGGTACAGAGAGAGAGAGGACGAAGCACAACTACTGGAGAGAGAAGTTAATGACATGCAATGGTGGCATATGAGTGGACAGAGGAGCAGAGAGTAGAGGAGCTTATTATATCAAGGGAAGCCCCCCAGCAGACTACGAAATGGCTCAGAGTCACCTGAGCCAGTTCTGACTGACTCATTAAATTGACAGGTTCATAGCCTGACATCATCTGGATCGCTCTGTAACTCCCTGACCACTAACAGAGGCAGTACTGTTTTCTGTTGATTAGCCATGACATGGATCCATTCAGCCCTTTCCAGCACCAGCAGCTACAGCTGTTGAATTTGAGGGAAAAAGAATTGTTAAAAGAGAAGGAGACTGTCCAATGCCAGGCAGTGTGTGCCAAAAACAAAACAAGAGCACCAGGCTAGAGCGTTGGCATAATCGACCGGCTGTTAGCGAACATCTTTATTTTAGCCTGTTGCCATCAGAGGATCTGTATGTTGTGTTGTTGATACACAAGCTTCAAGTGATGAGTTTAAGTTGAAAGACACTTTTTGTTGCCATTTTTGCTGTGGTGATTCCAATGAGAAGAACTCGGGCACACTAAAATCATAAGATGACACAAAACAGGTGGCAAAAAGGCTGTCTGTCTGGTCTTACCACCACAGTTCTGTCTTTATCAACAGGACGAAATTTAGACTTTTGTTGCACTTCACACCACCTTTTTCAGCCATTTTTGTCTTGGCCTGAGCTGATGCCAAATCACACAGTTATGGTGAAGGTGAGGACACTCTCAGCACCAGGTTGATGAAATTGCCTCATTCCCTCCTGTGATGTGGAAAACCTTTTCAGCTGACAAATCTGATCTCTCTTCAGTACTGTTGTTGTTTTGACCTCATGCTTTAGAGGAGATAGAGAGGAGCTCTGCCTGAATTTCTATGACCAACAGTAAACTTAAATGGCCACTTCTTAGTTTGTTCACTTGCCGCCGAAGCACAGCATGTATGTGTATATGTGGCTCATACAATTAATAAAGCCATAATAGCCTTATCGACACCCTTGTTTCAAAGATTTTAACTTTTATTTCAGTTGATATGAGATTCTGACATGGAATATATTTGATCAATACACAACATACCATAATCAAACTGGGCCATATTCTAGGACGTTGGTATGCCTGGGGGCCAGTCATGCTGTCAGATGGGGGAATTGGTTGGATATGTATGTATTTTGTGTGCTAACAGTTTGTTGTTAAGCTATTAACTAGCGTTGTGGTCAAGACCACCTTACCTGAGACCGAGTCAGGATAAAGACCAAGACTTGAGGCAGGCGAGACCAAGTCCAAGACCAAAACCAAACCAATGCAAGACCATTTTCAAGACCATTGCTGTAATCATAATAATTATGTGGGTTGATATTTACAGTAGTCCTCTGTTAAAAAGAAAAGCAATATTAAGAAAGTAGTATTATTAGTATTATACAAATAGATGTACATTAAGCTTGTGAGAATTAGAATATAGTTACCAAATTTCATTTTAATTTTAATTCAATTAAATGTTTCCAGGCAAAGTTCATCTTGAACGAGCCTATTGTTTTTGCTAGTGAGCTATGCTCATGAGATCTTTTTTTAAATCTTGCGTTGAAGCGCAGCTGGAATCAGAGGGAGAGATGGTCTGCTTCTAATTTCATCATACCTATGTCATGTATAAATAGATTTCCTCTATTTCTTCTTCAAAATACAGAACAAATTGTGGTCTCAGCTGGTCTTGAGAAAAATCCAGCACATCTGAGACCAAGTACAAATGTAGTCGATTCCAAGACAAGACCAAGACCTTGAAAATATGGTCTCGGGACCAAGACCAGTCTCGAATACTACACTACTATTAATACAAGCATAACTTCATAAAAGACATAGATATTCTGTACTGTTGGATATCAGCCCACAAGTTTCTGATCACTGCTGTAGCAAGTACTATAGTATTTCGTAGTACTACAACAGTGTAGTATTTCATTACAGTAGTACTAGTTGCTCCTTAAGGGTAGAGGGTAAAAGCTCTCATCTTTTGGCTTGTGACCTACATGTGATCTCTTATGTGGAAGATTATGTACTGTGCAGTAATTAATTCATGAAGGAGTTGTCTTTGTTCTCCAACACTGGTGCTGTGGACTAGTGTAATCTACATCAAGCACAGAGTAATGTTGCTGTAGAGGAAGAAAGCAAGAGAGGCCAAATATGGTAGTTCTTCTCTTCATAAATACAACTTTTGCAGAAGCTGGAAGTTGCCATTCAGTGTTTGCATTTTTGCAAAGACACTGGTTAAATGTTTATTGGTGTGATTTGGACAGAGACGCGTGAGGATGTTGTCCTGCTTTAAGCAACAGCTCTGTGTGTGTGTAGCAAGTGTGAGATGAGAGGAGTGCAGCTGGGTGACACAGTCTGGATGCTCAAGCAGGAGCGTCACTGGAATCAGGGGTCCCACAGACCAATGGGCCGATCATCAATAAGTAAGCACGCACTGTAAGCATAGCTGCAGACTGCAGCAGCGATTCAAATCTTGAGAGGAACAAGGTGGAAGCTCCATGCCACCTGCAAACACATTGCATGTTTACATATCCTGCTGTGAGAAGCACATAAAAGGTCGAAGATGGGTCAGGAGATCGATAGGCGACAACAGCTCATTTTTGCCTCCGGCAGGTTAATCCTCTGCTATGACCTTTAACAACTTTTTTTTTTAAAATAACGTTATTTAACCTGGGAGTTTTAAGGATTTCTGCTTTTTTTTTTCTTCCACTAATCCTTTTTCTTGGCTTTGCTCCAACGTTTGCAAGAATCAGAGTTATACAAGTGCAATTACTAAATCAGGGCAGTTCCTGGCTGTCATTTTCAATAGGTTCACAACTACTGTATTTAATCAAATTTAGCTGCCTCATGGGATGAAGAAAGTGACTGTATCATGTACTACCGCATGTAGCAGCACTGTATTAATTAAATTTAAGACAGCTCTCATATAAATGTCACAGCTGTCCCAATGAATCTCCTCCCATAGGAATATTAAGAAATATGATACCATAAGTTGTAAAAGAAAGCGTGAATTAGTGTGAGATAGCGTCAGTCAATAATGCAAAGCATCCAAATATTGCAGGTAAGTCTACTAATTAAGAAATTTCCTTTAGCTCTACATCATGACAAGAGATTTCTACTCCTGTATTATCCCATCAGTTTTTTGATTTGAATGTCTTTAAATCATCTGGATGATTTGTTTTGGTGTTTTCCCTTTTTCTTTCTCACCACTTGGTGGCACTATGAGTTAAAGAACACTGACAGATTAAGAAGAGCAAGAAGAGGACAATGAGAGGAACAGAAATTGATGCAACATGGCACAAGCTATCATGACAACAATGCAGATTAAAGCAGACGAATGAAAAATGGAAACAACCCGGGAAGAGACTGACAGTGCAAAAGAAAAGGAAACAAGGTGCTTCGTCGGAAACGGTGTTACCATGCCGCTTAGATTCCCTGCAAATTAGAAGAGACAAAAGAGTGTGGGGAATAAAGAATGGAGAATAAAGCTGGACAAGACAGGATATTCGGAAACCCGCAGTTCAGTGCTGCTTTTCTCAATCTAAAGAGCACACTCTGAGGATACTGTGTTGGCAGATTGATCGTTGACAGTGAGAACACACACAGCTACAGGATGCCCCTGATTCCACTTGAAGTAGTGCCGTCTCCTTCTACTGCCGCCACGTAATCCTAGCAGTCTGTTGCAAGCCCTGTCAACTAAAACCTGAAGCGAGAAATGAAGCTGCTACTGCTCAACAGATGAAACTTGCACATCTCTAACTGCACTCAGTGCTCCTCTGGGACAGAATACATGAGGAAAAGCTTTGTTTAATGAAATGTACGGAGACTCTGTCACCTCCTTTTTATTACTTTCAGTGCATCCTGCTTTGTTCTAACATATACAACAAAACTGAGTACACCTCTGTGCAATATCAGTAAAACCACTGTAGATGAGTATCTCATCTACATCTATCAGATGCTTTTATACAAAGTGACTTATCACTGGAGTAACTTGGGTTTCAAGTTGTTTGTTGCCCAAGGATGCTTTGACACATGTTGCCGGGGGGGTAAGTCGAGGCTA
>JAUBNQ010000002.1:2632305-2651592 GCA_032353495.1 Ctenopoma kingsleyae | reverse complement strand
TATCTGTTATATATATATATATATATATATAGATATATATATCTTTACTTTACTTGTAAAGACACTTTTATCCAAAGCGACTTACAAGGAGAAGACACCAGCAATTACCATTTGGTTTCCGTAAATTCTGAGTTACAAAAAACTAAGAGCCCTGATAAGGCCTAACTCGTCAAGATAAAGGACATGCTAGGAATTGTTAAGTGCTAGACAAATTTTTGTGTGTGTGTGTGTGTGTGTGTATGTTAGACTCATTTGAAATACTTTTTAAACAAGTGAGTTTTCCTGGACAGATTCATTTCCATTTTTTATAGTCTGAATTCATATCCATACCAAACAGTCAACTAGCATGTTCATTCCGTACCTGTGTGAGAACAAGTAACTCTCAGTAGTTATTCGTCATTCAGTGAGATAGAGCAGAAGAAGACCTACAACTAATATACTATGTAAACAAAGTAGCATAGGTCAAGGTTTTCTCACCACTGCCGCCCTCCACAAATGGTTTCACTTCCTTCATTCCAGATGGCTATGTCATGGAATAATTAGAATTTTTAATCTTCAGCGCCATGTGTGCCCTCAGGATAACATCATTTGCTTTCTTTTGTCAATTTTGTTTCTCTTCTCGTGCAATGATTTGCTAAGATGAACAGCAGTTTTTCTCACCAATGGAAACTGTCACCGATTTAACATGCAGAATTGACTAATAAGTCATAGATGTGGGTTTAAATAGCACCAACTATGCAGCACACACTGCAACATGCCCGACAAACACTCACCGATGGCCTAACATTGCCTTCGGCCAACTGTTGAGCATCACTGCCCTTAACCAGCATAACCAACTACGACGGTTCCATAATCATAACTGAGTATTTCTGTAACACCTGATCTGATACACCATCCACCATTAGGGTCAACTAAACTTCTCTCAAAATCTGGCCTGTTGTAGGGATTGTGTGCTTTGTCTGCCCTTAATCTCAACTCCTTGATTACCCCAGTAACAAACTCTGCCCATAACTAAACTAACTCATTCTTGGGCCCACTGGCAACACTGTTTTGCCTGATTATCTACCACTGCCTGATGTGCATTCAAGGCTGCTGCCTTAGGGCAGAGGCACACCAAGCCAACAACAGAACTAGCAAGACTGTGATAAGGGCCAACTGTTGCATGGCCTCACCTTGCCTTTGTCCAAGACAAAATGTGGCATGCACTGCAAAGACTACAGCCAACATCCAAGTAGCACGTATTTCCAGATGCAGATGCAGAACATAACTCGACCTAGGTGGTGGCAGGTGACAGTAATCTGTATTTGTCATTCAATAAGGGGAAGCGGAAAACCTAGGACTGCAGATCAACAAGCTGAATCAGCTGAAAAGTCACCAACAGGGGTCTGACTTGACACATGCATGTGTGAAGGCAAAACAAGTCCCTTGTTTCTTTTAGTGTATCACACACATGGACACAGCCACACACATACTGACACCATCCATTAGAGGCAGACAGGTGACAGCAGGCAGTGGTGGCATACTGTGACAAGAATGACATATTCTTTAATCACAAAGGACACACACATTGACACACACATACACACTTATTTTTATCACCTTAACAACAGCCATTTAAACTACTGACTTGGTAAATTATATGTACAGTTACTTGGAGCAAATAAGTTGTCTAAAAATGTACTTCACTATTAGAAGTAGCATTTTAGAATCTTACTGAAGTTGAAGTACTAAGTACATGTTTTAAAATGTGCTTTAAGGACAAGTGTACAAGTACTCTGCTAAGAAACGTATTTCTTATTCTGAATGAGTTACTGATAAAGTAAGTAAAGTATTTTAAACATCATCAGACTTGATGTGTTGATAATGAATAGCATCTCTTTTCTCATAATCTATTATTATGTTTATATTTGAGTAATGTAGTTTTTTAATACTAAATAAATCTCTTCTTTACTTCCAGTAGCAATTCTTGTGAGTTTACAATGGGCCCTTTTACACTGTCTAATAAAGTACAACCACTTACCAGCTGCTTTCTGCTTCAGCAAATGTCAGTGCATTAGCCTCTGGGGTTGACCAGATGTGCTGAGGTGAGAAGGTGCACAGATTTGGAATATCTGTCTTATCTGCTTCATATCTTAACATCTGATGTTTCATTTTTCACACAAAGTCCAGCACTTTTTGTGTGTCATTCACTACCATTCATCTCCCATCTGTGATGGCAGCCGTTTTAATTCACCTTGAACACTCTGTGTGACCTCTTTTCTTTAAAAGTAGACTTTAATTAATAAGTTCAGGTGGTGGCAGACTGTTTCAGAGGGTTCACATTGGATGCCTTCGCACAATTGTGGGTTGTAAACCTACCATAGCACATTGTATTTAACTATACTGGCTGTATCTCATCAATAAATGTTCTTCAGGTACCTCAAATTATGCTTTTGTTGTGCCATTTCTTTAATACCCTGCTCTTGATTTTGGGGGTTGTCTTTCTCAAACCCCTCTTGTGGTCATTTTATCTTACCTCCTTCAATTTCTTCTTTTTTGTTTTTGTATTGGCTGTTTAGATTCTGCTACAAAGCATTTAAAAGGTGCCAGAGGCTTGTCACTGTGTTTTGTGTGTGTGTGTGTGTGTGTTGGCTGATGATGACTACAATACATGCACACAAGAATCATTGGACCAAATCAAAAGCATGTCATAACAACGTGTGTGATTCTTCTTGCAGGATATAGTGACCAATTATCTTTTTTTGTGAGCAACATTCTATGAAGTCCAGTCTGTGGTTTTGAGGAAACATGCTTCTTTGTGTGTTTCATATTTGTGTCAGAGAGATAGAAACTAATCCTCTGTCACCTTTGTTTCTCTTCAGTGTCCTGTCACCTGGTGTAAATGTGAAACACAACCTGTTCGCACTTCCCCTTCTCTCATTCCCAGTTCCCCACCCCCTGCTTGCAGGTTCTTTCACCTGATGGAACGAAGAGAGCAACCCGTCTTCACTTTATCACACTCCAACAACCTTTCCTGACCTTGCCATAACATTTAATTTCCTGTTCCCTCACCAGGCATCTTTTCTCACCTTCTCTGTTTTCCTTCTCTGCTCCTTGCACTCTTGTTAGCGTTCACCACACTCATGCACACTCACACGCATGTACTGTATACACACACAGCAACCTTGCTAAAAGTGGACGAACAAGCTGTGCATTTCTTGTATTTTTAAAAGTTAATTTTCGTACATTTTTTTTTTGTTATTTTTTAACAAATTTAATAACAATAATGAAAGTATTTTATTTAAGGTTATTTTATAAGTTCAAAATGTCTTTTCAATATAATAATAAAAAAGCTAGAGAAAGAGACTTGCAACTTGCAAAACTGGCAAAAACAAGGGTTTTAGAAGTGATTTTTTGATTGATTTAAATCATGACCAACAGGGGCCCACAACAACATTCCATTGTTGGTTCACTGGTCTCCTGTTGGTGAATGTGGAAGTGTGGAAGTCCCTTCTTAAACAGGTATACAAATTCACACACACATACAATTAAGATTAAATAAACCATGTAATGTGAAACATCATTCCACAGCTCAGCCTGCTTTGTAAATGCTTTGGTGTGTCATACAATGCTAATTGTACAGTATTTGCAGCACAGTTTAATGGCATGGGAATGATGGAGGATGTGTGTTGGAACTGTTGACATGATCATAATTAACAATACTGTTACAGTTACATATGTAGAAACATCATGTTTTGGTTGAGTTTAGGCACAGAGCTAAGGTTAGGGGTTAAGCACAAAAATACTCAGGCTTACATTAAGCGAAAAGATAAAAGAAGCCCTTCCTGGAATGTTCATTGTTACAATACACAATGCCTTACACTGGACTTCAATCCTTTACTGACATTTTTGCCTTCAAAATGCACAAAGAACTAGAACAAAAAGTTAATATTGGACTTATTTGTGAAACTGATTACCTTATACAGTTAGGTATTTTACAATTTTGCCTTTTTATAATGCCACAATGGATATGAAATAAAACATCACAAATGTCACAAGATGTGACCAAGGTGTAGACTTTCAGCTTTATTGTAAGAGGTTTCACAAAAATATGGTGTTTATCTTTCAAGAATTATAGCCATTATAAGCGAAGTACCACTATTTTCAGGGGCTCAGTAGTATTGGACAATTAACCATGTGTGGTCCATTCCCTTGTTACATAAAGGCAAATAAAGGAGACAAAAGGTCTGATATCAGCTATTGAGATGACAGATGCTATCCATATAAAGTCCAAAGAACTCTCAATACCAGTGAAGCAAACCATTGTTAAGCAAAAACAACATAAATCTGTAAAAAATAAATAAAAAACGTTAGATGTGGCCAAATTAACAGTTGGGTTTATTTTTAAAAAAAGAAAGAAAGTACTAGTCAGCTCAATAACATTTAAAGGCCTGGAAGAGAGCTAGAGTGGATGATATACTTCAATCACACTTTGATACTTGACACACTACTCCTGCCTTTGCTTCTTGACAGGACGTTCTGGTAGTACACATATCCACAAGTCAAGCCATAACAAATATTATTGCATTTTCTTGTACTATTATGAATATGGATGGCAACAGGCAGGTAAAGCTGTGGTCACTGTAGGCCTGCCTCAGACCAAACCAAACCAAAGCATGTAGTTAAGCATGTGCGTGCCTTTCCCATAGATGAACCTGATGAATATGCTTCTATAACTTTCTCTAGTTCCCAGATTTTTGGTAGCGCATGCTAAAATATTTAGGCAATAAGAGTTGCAGTTTTGACTTGTTAAGCCAGAGTTTACTTATTCCTGTTTTAACTGTGTATGTGAGATCCTAAGCAATTCATACAGTATATCCATGCCAAAGCTCCCTCTGCAGTTGGATATACAGAATGAAATCATATCGGCTTTATAATGTCCCATAGTTACCTGCACCTGCTGCTGCAATAAAATAAATCCCTTGTTTTGTTATTATTTGGGTCAAAAATAAGTGTCAGAGCTGACAGGTTCTGAAAAGTTTCATTAGTCTCATTATGCTTATACATATGCACTGAACCGTTTCAAGGATCAAAGGTAAAATTCTTTGCAGTAGCATGTCTTCAGTGAATGTGTGTGCCTGCTCTATGCCAAACTGTTGAGCAACCTCCATATCTGACCGTCTTCAACTTTGTTTGGCCGACTAGCAGTGTTTTTCTCCTTTCTTTAATTCCCTCTAGCAGCTGCCTTTGAGCTGCATGCTGCACTCTACAGATTTCCAGCATCCCCGTTACTTAAGCGCATGTTGTAAACACACAAGCAGAGTTGGAAGGTAAGAGGCGGAAGAGGAAGCATCAACAGACTTTTCTCTCCAGGTTAACGCTCATACACACTCTCATAACATGTTGGTCACAGCAAGGTGTAAGGAAAAACTTGTTAAGACAAACTTTGTAATCACGGCACCATATGCTCTCAACAAATGTTGTCCTCTAACTTATAAGCAAGGACAAAGTCTGCCAGATGTCTACATCTTGCTAAAGCAATATGAAAACCCATCAGTATTTTTAATACATTTAATTAGAAAAAAAAACTTCACTCTTTGCAGAAGTAGAGTAATGATTCTCCACAGCAATGGGATTATCTCATGTGTTGTGTCCATTCATATTCATCCAGTTCATAAGTCTGATATACACTGTGTGTCTAAATTAGACAGCATTTCAATGTCGAATAAGGTTTGCATGCTTGGTGTTATCACTGAAACATTTTTGCTGAAATTCATCTATTTTTATGTTCCTTATTTCTGTTATGTCATTGTAAAGCAAACACACTGACTTTACTTCTGGATGTAAAACAGATTATTTAGTGAAGGCTTAAACACACAAAAAACAGATTTTTGTTCTTCCTCCACATCAGTGATAGCTAGGGCTGGATGCATTGTTTTGGGGTTGTCCGTCCGTCCATCTGTCACTTCAACCACTCAATTTGTGTTAATACGATATCCAGTGAGGGAATTCCTTCAAATTTCACAGAAATGTCTAATTGGAGTCAGTGATGAACTGATTAGGTTTTGGTGGCCAGAAATCAAAGGTCCCAGTAACTTCATATTCACCCAATTCTTGTTAATGTGATGTCTCAGAAATGCCTTTCTGCCTTTCTGTCTTTCAAATATGAACTGATTAGATTTTGGTGGTCCGTGGTCAAGGATACTGTGACCTCATGTATGTCTCTTTGTCCACCTATGCTATATCTCATGTTATCTGGAAAGAATTTCATTACATATGGGGCAAACATCTGCTTGGTACTCATGCATTAACGTATTAGAATATGAGTCTGGACAGACGTGTGTAAACTACAACATTACTGGTTAACAGAGATTTTTTTAATATCTTCTTCAAAAGGCTGTAAATAGCTAACAGATAAGCTGTTCTCACTGCTGAGAGTGTACTGTTGTAAAATACTGAACGCTGAGCGAGTCATAAGTCTGGCAGAAACAGTGTTCATATACACAGCGCCCGTTGGGAAGGTAGCCAGCAGCTCAATGCTGGTACTTGTAGTAGCGCACTGTTCATGAATGCAGAGTTACATTTAGAATTGCATCTTTAAATGCCATCTGCTGACATTACAGTAGATTAAAACTGGTATTAAAACACCAAGCAGGAGAAAGAATTTGTCAAATTATGACCTCCTTGGCTTTCAGTAGTAAAACAATACCCTGCCACATCCATGTTGTACATCTTAGTGTAAAATGATTTATTTATTCTTCTTTATTCTTAAAACCAATGAGAATACTCAAAATACCAATGAATATTAAAAAAGTTCTTACTTTCGTAAAATTCTCAACACAGCTCCACACAGTTAGATCCCCTGGGGGCTCTTAAGACAGTTTGAAAAACTGCATAATTAATTTGAATGCCAGGTCTTGGAAGTTCTTTGTAATGGGTGGCTTCACATTTCAGTCAGTTTCAACAGTCTACAATGTGAGAATTTGACTTCAGAGGCTTAGGAGGGCAGAGGATAATCCATCAAGCCACAGAAGTTGCACTAACTTGCTTTTATAGGTTGCTAATTTATATGGTTTAACAAGAACCTGAGGCTTTAAAGAAAAGGATCTAGAGCAGATCCTTCAGCTTCTGGGTTATAGGCGTATTTCAGCTGCACTCCGGCTGGGCCTCAAGCCCACAGTCCCTACCTCAGGGCACCAGTGGAGCTCCTTTACCTTGCTGTTATACACTTCAGTTTCATTACCCAAGTTGTGTTTCTCTGAGCAAAGATCAACAGTAATCTGTAAATTACAGGAAAGCAGGGGATGTGAGGACATTTTACACATTATACAGTCTTTACAGAGGATGGTTTTAATCATTTGACCCCAACACCCATGATCTCACAAGAGCTCAACAGTCTGTGGTGGTGGTATTTTCCACTTTCCTCTTCCTCTACAGGGTAAATGCTCAAGTTGAGATCAAACAGGAGAAAAGTTTGATGAACAAAACTTTTACTCCTCCAACTTCTAGAAGAAAGAAAATTTCACTCCCATTTTCTGAGTTATCTGCATTGTTATTTTAAAATAACTGCATGTTGCCAGAAAGTTTAGAAATATCTCACTTTTCCCACCTTACGATCATCTCAAACTGGTCTGCTGCTTCCTACCTGGAAGCTCTAATGCCTGATGCTCTGGATGCACAGTAAATCCTAAATAAATGAAGGTGTTTGAACACCAATCAGTACGTCAATTGATCTTTATTGGACTATATTACCTTTATTTCTAAGTTACAAATAAAAAGCAATTGCATGGCAAATATGCGACCACCATCACAGTACAGAAACAGTACCGAAAATAATGGTAGTTATTATAAAAACTTTTGATTCATGAGCCCTTATGAAAATGTATCAAAAATAAGAAGTTCTGTTTCATCTGTATTTAGCTGAAAAAATCAGCAGCCATTCAATCTTGATATACAAGATTGAATGTAGTAAACAGTAGTAAACAGCACAAGAAGTAAACAGTTGTGCAATATTAATACAAATACAGCAGTTTTACCATGAATTCTATGAATAACCCTATGTTTATTGTTTGGGTGATGGAATTGTAGTGGAGTGTGTTATATTAAGATTTTGGCCCCCTGACTTATGTCATCAGAATGGCCAAAACAAGAACCAGGTTTGGGTGGTGAAATCCCTCTCTACTCCTGTCCTCTCCTCACTTATATGCCACTGCTGCATATTCATTAACTTTCCCCGGTCATTCTTTCCACTTTTTAGGTGTAATGTGGTCCAGTCAGCTCTCCAGACACAGTGAAGGATAAATCTGTGGCTACTTGGATGAGTAGTAAAACATTTCAAATTATCAAGAAAAGACGTCTAGGACTTGTCAGGACTTACAGATTAAGATAACCTCACCAGGCTGTTACTTCTTGTTGCTCTTCTTCTCCTTCTCCACTTTCCAGTCAACCCAACTGGCTGATGGACGCTAGTGGCCCACCCTAAACCTGGTTCAGCCGTCTTCCACTGTCACCTAGTGCTTGGTTAAGGGGAGTATGTTGGGTTAAAATGTTTTTTTTCACTCTGATTTGGTGCTATTTAAATAAACTGAAAAACTGATTTGAATATATTTTGCAGGCTTTCTCCAAAAGCACACACACACACCTGAACATTGTGGGCAATTAGTGTATAGCCCTTTATACAAACATACTGTAGGTAGACATGAATATACACAGCAGGATACCACTTTATACTCCACTGGGTGTTCAGTTTCATAGATTCCATGCAGTGTCCTCACACACACACATATACACACCTCACTATACTTGTGAGGCATTCCAACATAATGCATTCCCTATCCCTTTACCCTAACCAGTAATCATGAAAACAAAAATATTTAACCCTAAACCAAAGCTTAATTCTAGTCTGAACCCTGAAAAAAAGGAAATAAAGACATGAACACATTCCCACTGCAGTTGGCCACTTGACTTTCAGTTCATTCATTCCTAGTAATCTCCCTCTCTCTATTTTTCTTGCACACAAACACCTCAACTAGATTCACGCTTTGAAAGAACGGAGAGCTGGATTAATTACTATATTTTCAAGAGAATCTACTACAGTACATTAGGATTTCTAATGGTGTTGGATAACACAGCATTGTTATTACAGGAGCATTCAATACATTACAGAATACGAAACAATTACAATTTAAAATCTCTTTAAAATTTCAGTGGACATAATGGTGTATATGTGATGGGTGTGTGTTATGTAACTACATTGATGTGTCATACTGGCATACAATGTACGATGTCTAAAATTAACTCTTGGCTTGATGTCAGTATTTGCTGAACTCATGGAATTGACTTGCTAAAAAACATGCATAACTACCTGCTACAAGAATTTTGTAGCAAGTATTTGCTGTCCTTACTGATTGCTTTTTTTTTTATTGTGTACCCAGCTATAGGTTCTTTTTGTTCTTGTAATATCAGGCTAGTTAACCATCTTCCAGGTGGCTGGGAAATAGGTTTAATAGAGATCAAACGCAACAGGGAACCAATCTTCTATGATAGTTTTGTTTTTATTTGATAGGCTAATGGTCAGAGGCGACATATTAGAGAGCAGAGGCAACATTTGAGAACACTGTTCAGAAAAGAATTTGTCCACATAGCCATAATTGTACACCACTCTGTTTTTCCCTTCGTCTGTAATAACTGACTCTGCACTTGCTGTTCTACTACCCCGCAGTTTCTCTCAACCTTCTCTCCTTCTCTCCTAGAGTCACAGAGCAGCACTGAACTTCAGAGAGGGAGAGGTGAGAACTTCTTTAACTTTCTTTCAGTTCTTCCTTTTGTCTTTCAGTCTGTAGTCCCTCCCCCTCCTGCTTCTCTTTTGGATGTGGATGTGTGTGGATGTTTCAGTTGTATATTCATAGGAGGCACTGTGTCAGGTTTTGTTAAATGGCGGACCCAGGAATCACTCTCACTCACCAGGGGTAATATGTATTAAAGGCATTTAATCAAAAGAAAGAGTGAAACAAATAGGTAAGCAAAACAACAGAAAATGACATCTAACAGAGACTAAAAACCAAACAGGAAATAATAACTGAGTTCAACTGAAACACACTCCAAAAGGAGGCTAGCCAGCGAGAGGCAGTCAGATTACCAACCTAAAACAGAAAACGAATCTCATCTGGCTCAGTTTGGAAAAAAAAGAATGACAACTTTCCTTTAAGTTGGTTTAAATAATAGTCAGAGGTAAATTTAATAGACCTTCAACAGAAATTTAGACTTTGAATTTATGTATTTACAGGCATTCTGAGGCACCTACGTACTGGGATAGGCAACTGTAGTTCTTCATTAACAGGAAATTTTAATCAAACTACAACACAAATAAGCTCAATTTTACGTGATAGCAGGAATATTTGCAAAATCAAATGCATGCATAACAATTCATCTACATAACAACCGACTCATTTAACCAGTTGAGTAAGCAAAGTGCAACAATTTGTCAATCTAAAAAAGAAAAAATACATAACTATCAAATCAGGCTTGAACAGTAATTAAATCTGCAAATTATGATCAAGTCATCATCAGCAATCATTATGGATTTAGAAAATCATGACCAAGGTAAAAATAAAACCAAAATCAAGTCTAAAAATTAGATTGAGCAGTGAAAATATTTATAATGTATAACATTAATAATAACAATCATAAATTCTATTCATCAATCACAACATGCTTTATATCAATTAGGAATGGATTCTGAAATTACAAACATCAACATCAAGCCAACAAAGAAACAATGAAAAAACATGCCACATTTTAAGCATTTATGAAACATGAGGGGATCAGTTGTTTTAACTTAATTTGAATTAACACACCGCTGTAAATGCATGTCTGTCCACACTCATATTCTAATCAGTTCATCCAAGTGGACGGTTTGTGTCAAATGTAATGAAATTCCGTCCAGTCATTCCTGAGATATTTAGGACCTTGACATTTGACCACCAAAATATTATCAATTAATTCTTGAGTCTAAGTGGAAGTTTGCATGAGTGTGTGTGTATGCACCAAATTTGTACTACAAGTCCTCTGACCCTGATCACAGAGATAACAAAAACCAAATTAGCTGATCTTTAAGTTGAATGGACATTTGTCTCAAATGTGAGGATATTCCTTCAAGGTTTTCCCAAGATACAGCATCACATTCACAAGGGTGGGACGGCTGGACAGACATAATGCCTTCAGCCACGATATTACAATAATGAAAATTTGGCCAGTTACCAAATATAATCTGCTCAAAATGTAAGAATGGACTTTTTCATTCTGAACTTTGGCTGCCAAATGTAACTCGATTCACTTTACTTCTCCAGTGTAATATTAGAGTTTTCCTCAGGAAAGGGAAGCAAACTGCTCTTTGAAGAATGAAGGAGGTAGAAATGAATTTTTAAATGTGGTGGTTTAGAAAGTCGAACAGCGAGACTTCAGAGAGTTCTGCAGGGTAAACAAGGAGTTTTCTTGCCAACAGACACACCTTCAAATGTTTTCACACTTTTGACAGTTCTATGGTAATATAGAGTAGACTTTTAAATCACTTGTCCAGGACCAGTTTGCTCAAACTGATAATAATATCAGTTTGAGCTAATAACAGAAAAGCTGGACTTGGCTTTTGCAAACACAAATTTCACTGCACAGCATTCTAGATTTGTATTTTGGCGTGCATAATGTGCAAAAACATGATGTGCATAATTGTGCTGTGGCCTAGGATAGCAGTAATTTATCAATTACAACCCTTTCTTACATATCAAGTTTGTGAAGCTTTGTTATTAAAGCCTCAAGTGTCTATTTACAAGGGCTTCTGTTAATCTTGGATATTAAAATCATTGGGGGGTTTTCTAGTGAAACCTTCCATAGTTAAATCTCACACAACTTTCTATTCACTCTTACTGTCAAAAATAAGATGCATATGGATGCAAGTGGCATAGTTTGTCGCAGATTGAGAAAGCATGCTGTGTCTGTTGAATGTATGCTGTGAAGTGCCAATCAAGCCAGGCATGACTGACTTTCACTAGAACCAAATTAAAATAATTTTCAAAAATGAGACCAGAACTACCCACTATCAATACTGTTAAAATATATGCACAGATTTTCGTAAAGATTCCTATTAGCAACAATGAAATAAAAAACCTGGACAGGAAAAAAAAAAGAAAAGAAAAAGAAACCCGGATATGCAGCCCTTGCTACAAAAGTAAGCTGTGATTTGAACCCAAATCCAATCAGCTTTTATAAAGGTCTTCTTTCATATAATATCAAATCAAAATCAAATCAGTCATCATCAACCAACAAGAACTAATCAACAGGAAATAATCAAATCTAATTCACATAAGTTCATTCAATTAACAAAGAAATAATTGCATATCTGTCCCAGATATAATAATTTAAATTTTTTTTCCAGTTTTTTTAATTCATTAAACGAACAGAGAAAAAGTGTCCTTTAAATTGTTCTGAAAAATAAAACATGTACAGTACGTGTGATGGTTAATGTGCAAATCTGTAGTGGAAGGTGGGGAACCGGTTCTTGTAGAACAGTTTAGTGTTTTCAGACATCGGTTCAGTTTAGTTCAGTGAGGAGGGAAAGGGGCAACAGGATAATGCAGTGTATGGATGGATAAAGAGGGCCCAATAAAAAACAGCACAGAAGCCAGGAGGGGTGAAAAATAGGAGACTTAACTAATTTTCTGTGCATTCCCCCAGGAAGATCACTCCTTTGTCTGAGCAGGTTGAGATTTAGAAAGGTTTAGCCACTCCAGAGATGAACACACTTCCAGTCCATTGTTGCAGAAGATAGTTCAAGAAATTCAGCTGGTTCTTGCCACTCTTGTTTTAGGCATAATTTTCTGTTTCTTACTGAGAGCTGAGGCCCAGAAACCGAATAAAAATGTTTTCTTTTTGTGTCTCCTCTCTCCACACTCACTTCTTTCTCTTCTCCTGCATGTTCATGTTAATTTGCCCCTTCTCCCTATCACAGATGTGCCTACTTATGTTCCTCAATTACACAACTTCCTGCTTACTTTTCCTGTCAAGGTGGAAAGGGCTGCTCTGTTTATATATATAAACATGCATTTTTTTCAGTTTTTTTTTTTTTTTTGAATGAGAGTAAATCTAATTTATCAAAAACTCAGACACTTTTTACAAACATACTTAGTCACCATATAGCAACTAGTGGATTAGTAGCGAAACATTTCGAACTAACAAGAAAGAAGTCTAATTGCCGTGATTCAACTTTCAGACAATTGCAATAAACAGGCAACACTGTGGAGGAAATTTGGTCCACTGTTCTTTGAAGAGCTGTTCAGGATTTAAGTCTGGGCATTGACCAGGCCACTCCAAAACCTTAACTTTGTTTAATTTTTCTGAGTAATTCATAGGTGGACTTGCTGGTATGTTTTGGCTCACTGTTGCAGAACCCAAGTGCACTTAAGCTTCAAAACACAAACTGATGACCGGATATTCTCCTTCCAGATTTTCTGGAAGAGTGCAGAATTCATGGTTACATCACTTATGGCAAAAGCAGCACCAGACCATCACACTACCACCGAGTTGCATTATTAAGTTAAACATTTTTACTAAACCTAACCATGTTTATTTAGTGGCTAAACCTAACACATGTGTGGGCACTATGTTTGACCAGTTGTAGTCCATTCTTTTTGACTGTATTAGATAAAGATTTGTTCGTTATGCCAGCCTGCATTTTGATGCCATTGTACAAGATAAAAGCTGCCATTTGCATGCCTGATACCAAAGCGGGCACTTTCCACATATGCTTCAATGGGTTGTGTAAAACGGTAAGGAGAAACAACTATGATTGTTTAGGTTGGGGGTTTTGCTCCTGCAGGGGATCTTTGTCATAAACTGGTCTTGGGTGTTAGTCTGTATTAGGATTATTAAAAGGTACAGTGGGACTTCAGTGAGCTCAAAATTTTTTAATATGAATAAGTTTTAGATTTCTCAGGAGAAAAAGGGATATAAATTGTGAACAGCACAGTTGTCCTCAGAGAATAATATAATTCCCTACTGATGAACGTTTCTCTCCTGTTTTTTTATCAATTTGATGTTCTGTAATATCATTTTGTCAAATCTAGTGACAGTAACTGCAGAAATAATTAGTTTCTTCATGACTCAGTGATAGTTTGAGTAGATAAAGAAGCATGGGGAATACAGGGCAGTACAATTATTGCATGAAAATACAACTAAAGAACAGTGGTTGCTCCAAGCTTTTAACGCATTGTAATCTAACTGTTAAAACAATCAATATTGTCTGTCAACATACATTTCAAATAAATACATTTGCACTGGCATTGAATGTAGCCTTTGATTGTGAATGCTAATGCAGAATGTGCTAGTAGGAAACAATATTGTCTGTTTGACACCAGCTGTGATAGAGGTTAGAGTTGGATTGAGCCTTCACACTCTCCAGGGGTACACCATCAAATTCCACCATGCCTACTCCACATTAACATTCTTGCTCAAGAACTAAAATGTTATTCATACCCATTGTTTTTCTTAGCTTGTTGTCTGTGTATATGTGTGGCAGTGATGGATGAGGGTGAAGGGCCCATAGTTTTCATGTTAAAACTAATCACCATACTGTCAGTCATCGTTGTTGACCCTGCTTCAGCCTTCTCCTTCTGCTCCCTGCTGCTTCATTTGCTGATCCCTGTTTTCCACATCTTTAATGCATCTTAAATAACCTTCTTTTATTCTTTTCTTGCCATATTATGGCTCTCTCTGTACATCTGCCTTTCGTTTTTGTAATATGCCTCTTCTGTCTCTAAGTGCCCATCAAACTCTGTCTGTCTCATTCTATTAATTTACCACTCCTTCTTCTGTGGTTTAGCAGTAAATGACCCATAATTTCCTGGTGCAGTATCTTTTTTCCCCAAAAAAATTTTATTACAGAAATTGTGAAACTTCAAAGGTTTATTTTGCTGATTTTTCTTTTTGGAAAAGAGGAAACTGCAGATTTAACTTGAGTTTTAATCATTAAGTGGGTTTATTTTGAAGGCAGAAAGATCCTGCATAGGAAGACAACATTGCTAAATCATTAAAAGAAACAATCTTTGAATGTGAGCAATAAATTGCTTTGTCCACAAAGAAATCATATTGAAATCTTTTAACAGTATTTCACTCAAAACATTTTCAAAGCAATTGAAATGTTTGTCCTTTTTTTGGTTATTTCTTTGCACTCAAAGCACTTTGTTAAGGTGACCGTCCTGTTCCTTGTACTGTATGTCCACCATCCCATCCCAAGCTGTGTCCTTGGGACATTGGAACATAATCCATTTTGTGCATTATGTCCCTTACAAAAAAACATATAGTTGATTTTGTAATTGCAGTTTAGCTGAATGATGATTTTAGGAGAGAGGTTTGCTACAGGAGTGTCTGCAGGATGGGGAGACTGTTCATAATAGTTTCAGCACAAATTGATATTTGAAGATGACTGAAATAATAGTACTACTGCATTTAGCAGCTTTGCTTTTCGCTCATCTGGATTTTGGCAGCCAAACAGTAAGATTTGTTTTAACTCTTATCTCCTTGGATAGTGAAACTACTGTACAATGGCTGGTAAACTGTGAGAAATAGTGTACATCCCTAGTGAAAGATTAACAGTTTCTTATTTAAAGGGGTCCCTAAATAGTTTTTTTTAACCCTGCAAGACCCACTGTTGTAAAACTTCAACATTACCTTTAGGTCTTCTGAAAAGATACCTGTGTTTTTTTAAAGACCACATTTACACAGTCAGTGGACCCTATTGTTTAGCCCTGCAATGCTATTGGTTAAAAAATATGTATATGTGCCTGGTCATCTGGTCAAGAACTCATTCTACCTGCAAACACTCCTTGAAGCTCAACCCCTTGTTTTATTGGACTGGATATTACAACACTGAAGTAAGTACAATGTCTGAAATAGTTTTTATGTGTTCAGTAGAATGTCTAGAGCATTGATTCCCAACCTGGGGGTCCCGACCCCCACTAGGGGTCACCAGAGCTTCACAGTGGGTTGCTAGGACTTTACGATTTTAATGGGTCAAAATATATATATTTTTTACTTATTTATTTAAAGTGTTTTGGCGTTTAATTTGTGTGTGCAGGACAAAAAACTAAAATAGTAGAAGTTTGTATTATTTCTTATATAACAATAAACATCACGATATGGCCAATGACAAGCACACAATATTTATCTTTCTACTCTACTGCCTGATTTTTCACTGCATTATGCACAGACAAGCTCTGGCCAGCAAACACCTCTGTGAGGAAGCAGATGAAACCTGAAAGATTGTGGTAAAAACTGTGAACTTTATTAAAGCTCATCCAGTCAACAAACAAATAATTGCACAGGTGTGTGAGGATGAGACCCACCACACTCCTCCATTCTGAGGTGCACTTGTCCCGGGGTTACAGCCCTGTCTCCTATAAATTACATTCGTATACAACTACACTGCAATCCCAACTACGTTTTCTGTTAACCTAATGATCATATGTTCACAGTCGGTAAAATATCCGATCTACATCTGGTTTTCTGTCGGCGAAAATATCTGACAGTACATTTCAACATCCAGACATGACTGTAGCGATATTAAAGTGTTTTATGGTTGGGAAGAGACAAACAAGTTTCTAATTAAGCATCATACCTGGCAGAGATATTACATATACATGGAGCAGCTTCAGGAGATAAAATCTTGGGTTTCAGATGTAAATTAACACGTCGCAAAATACGCATGGGCGATGGACCAATTTCTCAAGTATGTGGAATATTTTACAATGTATATCTGATATTCCACATAGCTCCAAGACTTGAGATTCAGCCTGCCTTTCACAAAAACATACCTATCAGAGACTGCTTTCAGTGCTCTGGTCACCATCGAAACGAAGGCACGCTACAAGCTTGATGTGCACAATGACTTTTGTTTGGCTGTCACCAACGTCACACCTGACATCCCATCACTGGACCAAGAGTTACAAGCCCAAAGCTCACATTAAATACCATCCTGTTTGTAGCCTATGAATGAAAGGGAAACAAAGTTCATGTGTCACAAGTACATAGAAACATAGGAAAGACTGGCTGATACATCAAATCCTTCACATAAAATAATCTGTTCAGAAAAAATACACACTGTTTTGTACAATATGCTCACTGTTTGACTACTGTACTGTTACTGTTATGCACTGAATATGAAAGATCAAAACAATTAAAAAGTACTAGGCCTATTTTATTTTTCCTAAGTAATATTTCTTTTCCGGGAGGAGAGAAGGTGGTGGTCGTCAACATATTCACTGGTAAAATAGGGGTCCCTTGGGAAAAAGGTTGTTTTGTTTGTGCTTAATGCATCAAGCAGCTGTTTTGGCAAACTATTTCTGCATGTTCAGGAATGTTTAGGGGGAATGGGTTCTGCTTTGTTCAGGAGCAGGTGATAATGTTCTTGAATGTGGGGATGTAAGTGGTCCAGGGGGGTTGCATGAAATTCTTTATATATGGTAAGTAGTGAGCATAATAGGCCAATATAGACCTTATTGTAATGTATAAATAGAATTAGGATTATCTGCATTTAAATTATTTACCCTGTATACTATACTCTGTACTTACTATTTTTCTCATTTCAGAATGCCACCAGCAGAGAAAGGTCCTGTGTACAGTGTGCAGGATGTGCTTTCTTCCATCCAAAATGGAGAGAGTGACTTTGAGATGGAATCAGATGACACTGATGCAAGTTATGAGGAGGCAGATGAAGATGCCAGTGAAGTGGACAAAGAATGTGAACATCCCACTGACTGTGCACACAGTGATCATGTTGACATCAAGCCAACTGAACTAAAACAACCAAACAAACAGACCTGGGACTTTTTCAGTCCCAATACTGATTTTTCTGGTCCAGATGTCACTGATGCTGCCATTTCCCTCCATGCACCACTAGTGTATTTCCAGAGGTTTGTCTCAGAACACATGATTCAGGCTCTGACAAAAAACACAAAGGAGTACAGCTTTCAAAAAACTGGAACATCTGTAAACACCAACAAGCAGGAAATTGAGCAGGTTCTTGGCATGTATTTGAAGATGGGCCTAGTTCAAATGTCTGGAGTCAGAAAGTATTGGGAAGCAGACACACCCCTGTTTCTGATGTGATGTCACGCAACAGATGTCAATGTCTGTTGACATTGTTACATTTTACGATCAACTTGGCAGCATATGAGACAGAAAAGAAAGGTAAACTCTGGAAACTCAGACCATGGCTTGATTCATTCAAAGAGAAATGCCTGCAGGTGGTACCAGAAGAGCACAACTCTGTGGGTGAGACGATGATTCCTTTCAAGGAGAAATTCAGCTCCATCAAGCAACATATGAGAGCGAATCTCCACCCATGGGGGTTCAAGCTCTGGGTAAGAACTGGAATCTCTGGAAGATGTGTACCAAGGCAGTGTTGATGGTATACAAGCCAAATCTGAACTTGGATTGTCAGGTGATGTTGTGATGAAGCTTGCCTCCACACTCCCAAAAAGTCAGAACTACAAGGTCTTTGCAGACAACAACTTCTCCTCTATCCTATTGGTAGCTAAGCTCCTTGATTTTGGAATTCACTACATTGGAACAGCCAGGCAAGTATGCCATCCCAACTGTAACCTTAAAGATGAGTAGAGCTTGGAGAATAAGGGGAAGGGATGCTTTGATGTCAGGGTGGAGAGGAACCACAACATCTGTGTCATCAAATGGTATGACAACAGAGCAGTCACACTCTTGTCAACCACTGGGGTGGACCAGAGCCTATGCAGAAGATTCAGTGCTGGGACAAAGCTACCAAAACCCACACTGAGGTTGAAAGACCCTACATTGTGGCTGTCTACAATAAATACATGGGAGGTGTGGATTTGTTGGACTTTTGCATCCAAATACAAGTTCCCTATAAAATCCTGCCGCTGGTACATATACATCTTCTGGCACACCATTATCCTTGCCGTGATCAACGCCTGGCTCCTCTACAAGAGTGACTGTAAAGCTCTCAGCATTCCTAAGAAGGAGATTCTGAACAGGAGACAGTTACAGGCACAGCTTGCACCTGCTCTCATATCGATGAATGTAGCTCCCAACAACCTTTTGAATGCTCAGAAGAGACCAGCACACACAGACACACACGCGCCCGTCTGAGCCGGCACACATGCACACGCTCCACATGACAGAGTGACAATGACCGGGAATAAGTGGGGAAAATATGGCGAAATATATTAGAGTTGGAGAAAGAACAAATATATTGCGGGTGTCCAAACCTTTTTTATAGACGGA
>JAUBNQ010000002.1:2523280-2544343 GCA_032353495.1 Ctenopoma kingsleyae | reverse complement strand
GACATCATAGCACTGCTAAAAAACTAATCTAGTGACCAACAATAGTGGCCTAAAACTTTTGCACAGTACTGTATATACGGTATATATTTATATATATATATGTGTGTGTGTGTGTGTACTTTGCGTATACTTCATACAACTTTATACTTTAATATGACACAATAAAATTCAACCGACACCCTCCACCCTCAGTATTACCATACTCTAATCACTTGCACTGAATGGAGTTAGCCAGGGTTGCACAGTAGCCAGCCTCAAGCAGGCTTCTAAATGATCTTCATCACAGTGGAACTGTATTTGGACTCAATAATCTTCATGTGTGAAAATACTGAGTAGTATAAATAAGTAGAGCTGAATACTGCAGTGAAGGATGCATCACATTTCATCATGTTAATTTATGTCTCATCTGTGAGTAAATTTCGAACCTATCTGTGAGTGATCGACTTGAGCTGTCAGCCTGTAGCGTCATATCTCATCCTCAGCTGCAGACGAGTTCAGGTGAAACAATGTTGCTAATGTTGATGCGAGTAAATCAAGTTCAACGTTTCACTTAGTTCGCTGTAGTTTTGCAGTAGCTCGCGCATGCCTGGTAACCCATGTGCTAGAGGAGATTTCAGACTGGCCACCCTGTACGTCAACCAACTGATTCTTTTCTTCAACTGATTTTTTCAATAGCATGCGATCTACCCGCACTACCTTTGCGATTGAAGTAGGAGTGGGCGAGATATTGAATATACTCGATGTATCTCGACTTCTTCCATGTGCAATATAGTAAATGACTATATCGTGACTATCGAGTATAGATTCTAGCGTTAACTAGACAGCATGTACTTCGCTTCGAGTTTCGCTTCTCTGCCCTCTTCTCTGCCCAGCAGACAGCTCACTCCCCCGCCATCCAGAAAACTGCTAGGGCATGCGCCTTTTATACCGCTTTAAGCTGGCAGCTCATTCCCCCGCCCATCCAGAAAACTTTCATAGCAAATGTTCGTTTTGTACTGGAATAACAGCGGAGTGAAGTGAACTCGCGGAGAGAGGCGTGAAAGCCCAAGCGAAACCTCTAGAGCAGAAGTCCCCAACCACCGGTCCGTGGGTCATTTGGTACTGGGCTGCAGAGAAAGAAAAAATATTTTATTTCCGTTTTCACACGACACAGTCTTTTATTTTGAAAAAATCACAGGCATGTTTACAAACGGAGCACAGACCGGAATCTTCCGGTTTTTCAAAATAAAAAAAGCTTCTAGTTTTTCAAAATAAAAGACTGGCAGAGTCTGCCGTCTCTGCTCCATTTGTAAACATGCCTGGTGCATTGAGCACGTCTGTGCGGCAAGAGGGTCAATTGCTGGCTATTGCAAATGATGGTGGCCTTTAAAGTAAATTTGAGATGATCTCTGTTTAACACACCACCGTTTGAATCACCACAATAGAGATCGGCTTTTCAATCGAGTCAACCCCTGCACTAAGAGGTGCGCACTTTTGCAAGTCAGTTTTCAGAAGCACTCTAACCGCATATCACCACTAGTATAAACCAAAGCACCTTGGTGGACTTGGTGAATGCATATAGGTCAGTGCCTCACAAGCTGATAGATTTTGCACTGGATTTCTTCTATGTCCCAGCGTCGATCAGTACCATCATAGCCAAGTACTTCAACAACTTCCACATGTGCTTTGCTCTAGAAGGCTTCGTGACAGGCTGGCAACAACTTGAGGTCAGCATTGCAATGGGCTGCGCAATCTCCCCTAAACTCTTCGTGGCTGCATTTGAGGTTATCCTCATCGGGGCAAGGCAAGTAGCCAGAGGATTGAGGTTACCATCTGGGGACCTGCTCTGAGAAGTTATATGGACGATGTGACCAGTATCCTGCAGACAGCCCCATGTACAGCAAGGCTCCTCAAGCGCCTAGATGAGCTTACTCATTGGGCAAGGATGAAGATCAAGCAAAGTCCCGTAGCCTTTTGATCAGGAAAGGGGCGAGGAGTGATAGGATACGGTTCACGGCAGGTGGTGAGAACATCCCACTCCTTTCGGAACAACCGATCAGAAGCCTCGGGAGAGAGTACACTGCCGACCTCTCTGACAAACAGATGGGGAGGGTGCTGCAGAAGCAGCTGGCTCACAGCCTATCAAGGATTGACAGTTGCCAGCTTCCTGGAAAACTCAAACTGTGGTGCTATCAGTTCACACTGTTTCAGCAGGTGATGTGGTCACTAAAGGTGTGTGAAATTCCATTGACTACGGTCAGCAAGCTAGACAGTATTGTCAACAGCTACATCAAGAAGTGGCTAGGCCTCCCTCGCTGTTTTTCAGACATAGGACTTTTTGGTAAGAATGTGCTCCAACTTCCATTGTGGTCTGTGAGTCTCGGATATAACATAGAGAAGGCCCGCCTTGTATTCGAACTGAAGGAGTCCAGGGACCACACAGCAAAAGGTGCAGCAGCAGAAGTGCGAACAGGGCAAAAGTGGAGGGCACTGGTTCTGGTCCAAAGCCTCCAGGAAGGAGAGGAAGACCTTGATTATAGAAGAAGTCGCTCTGATAGAGCAAGAGCGTTACCTCATCAAGGCGGTGTCTCAGAGCAAGCAAGGGGCATGGACCCGGTGGGAAAACACCATCCACAGGGTCCTTACCTGGAGTGACATCTGGCAGGCCGCACAGGCACGGCTCACCTTCACGGTGAGGGCAGCATATGACACCCTGCCTTGCCCACAAAATCTATCGGTGTGGTTTGGGAGTGAAGATAAGTGACCCCTGTGCAGCAAAAACAACGCAGGCCTCCAGCACATCCTGTCAACATGTGGAGTAGCACTGGCACAGGGGTGCCTGAGATGGCGGCACAACCAGGTTCTGAAGAAACTAGCAGAGCGCCTGGAGAGTCGCAGAGTGGTTGCAAACACCTCAGCAGGGAGCCAAACAGCAAGGGTTTCCTTCGTCCGACCAGGAGAGGGCCAGCAGCAGCCAGGAGTGGGCCAGAGAAGGTAACTATTGACTTGTGGAAAGGCTTGGGAGATGCGCATTGACCTCGGCAAGCAACTCGTCTTCCCCAGCGAGATAGTGCAGTCAACCCTGAGACCAGACATCACTATGTGGTCCGTAACTGCCAAGTGGGTCCTCATCATTGAGCTGACTGTGCCGTGGGAAGAGGGCATACTAGCAGCACACGAGGTAAAGCGGCTCAAGTACACGGACCTGGCAGCAGATTGTGAAGAGGCAGGTTGGGCAGCATCCATAGACACGGTGGAGATCGGGTGCAGGGGTTTCGTGGGCAAGTCAGTGGTCCAGCTTCTCCGAGCCATAGGAACAACAGGTGCAAGTTTGCAGAGGGCGGTCAAGGAGCTAGCGCAGGAGGCAGAGAAAGCAAGCTATTGGTTGTGGTTACGGAGGAGGAACAGTGCATGGGGTCAGACACCCCAATAGGGGCAGATGCACTTGCCCCCCCATCTGGAGATGTACTGGCTATCGGCGAAACATCAGGGAAAGGTGGCACCAGCTGAAGACCCTGCATCTGACCCAAGGTGCACCGGAGAAGGTGTGTCAGGCAGAACACCGTGCAGGAAGTACCACCTAGAACCTGTGATTTGATAGTGTTAGTTATTTCATTTTGATGTCCGGCTGGTGAGGTCCAGAATCTGTAATTTTTTCCTGTGGGGTTCTTCTGTGGAATGGTTCACTTATTAGCAACTGAATTAGCATTATCCATGGCAAAAAACTGCTCCTCTGACTGACTGTAAACAAAACACAAGCGCTGCGGTTGAATTTCCTGGTCTGGAATTGAGATGCCGGTCTTGTGGGCGGGTTTTGGGCACAAAATTTTGCGCCCAAGGTTCTCCTATACTTTGTATTGGAGGGGGTTCCAGTTCACATGCACCAGTTATAGTGTAGGTCTATGGTAAAGATTTTTGCATCCCAAAGGAACAGGAAATATGTCACACGACTGTTCAGTCACAGTAAATGAGTGAGACTAAACTACACTTGAACGCAGATTATACACAGTGCTCACGGTCTGTATAATATATAGATTGTTTATTTAAATTTTAATGTTTTTCTAAAATTATTTTGTGATTCCTATGTTCTTCTTCTTCATGTGAGACAGGTGAGGCAGCGCCCAAGTGCCCTCTATTGACAGGCCGCCACTGATTAGTAGGTTCTGAAAATGCCACAAAATGTGCATACCTTCCAGTGACCAATACAATATTAAGTTTATTCTTTAGGAAATTACATACATATTTTTCTTGTGCATCTGGATCATTTAGAGAAGTGAAAGTGGATTTTAGTATGTAGATTCTCACATTGCCTTTTACTGCAGAATTGTAATAATTATCATAGTTGCATAACAGTAACACACATGCCCAAGTACAGATCAATATACTGTCCCATTTGTTGCATGTTTCTGACTGCCCAAAATGTCTTCACTTTCCCACACTTGCCATTGTCATGGTCTAAAAATCAATATGGTCCCCACAGCGCCATACATACATACACACACAGACAAGCAAAAAATGGAGCGTTCTACTTTCATCCTGACATCAGTTTATAGTATCACAGGCTAAATATCAGTTTATAATGTGTTTAATTTACTTGGGTCACCATCAAAGTGAACCATATTGCAGAACACCATTCTCTCTCACACTCTTTAGAAACCCCCCCCACACACACACACACAGTTGCACGCTAAGCATTCGTAATGACACTAGATATCCAATCTTGCCATCCTGTGTTATATTAAGGACTTAATTAACCCTTTGTAACCCACAATAAATTATTTGTGCATAATTTCACACACACACACACACACACACGCACTCACATACAGTGTCTATGAAAACACATGATACACTCAGTGACCTCGTTAGGTGATTTGGACAGAAATTAAATTAATGGTGATTACTAGAGTCATGCAGTATTATTGGTTAAATGGGGCATTTCAAATGAAATGAGGGAGAGCTGGGACAAAGAGATTTAAACTGCTTTAAACAGGGCTGCAGATCTGGGTCAGAAAAGCATCTTAGTAATAGGTAGTTATGGAGCCTGAGGGTATGTGTGGGAATACAACAATACTTAGATTAAATGCAAACTATGCTGAAAGCCCTATCGCCTTATGTCCAGTGCTTGGTCCTGTATTCTGGAGACCATTGAAGAAGTGATGACTGTGGGAAGGAGAGTGACAAATTGCTAGATTGATTGAGACTAGTAATGGAAGACTTTAGATATGACAGATATGAGATGTTTTTAGATGGAAAAAAGCTGATCTGGTGATCTGATTGACAGGGGGTTGAATAGGTTACAAGTTTGTGCTGAAAATGTCTTCAGAATTGCAAATGAACAGGGGGCTATAGATAGAATGGAGGTGTTGATGGTGAGGACAGATTTCTGAGTGGATTTAGTGATTTGTGATTTGGGAACAATAATGAAAAAGTGTTAGAAAGTCAACTTTCATGTGATTTAAAATTGAGAAGGGAGTCAGATGAGCCTACGTCCAAAAGGGGAAAAGGATGAACAGGAGGTAAGTATTGAACCCTGGGGGATACCTTATGACAGAAGTAGTGGAGGAGGGGCAGCTGTTGTTGATGTTAATAAACTGTTGTCTGTCCGTGAGAAATGAACTTAACCAGGAACAGGCAGAACTGTTTTATGCTGAGTGAATGTTCAAGAACAAAAAAATGGTGTGGTTGATAGTGACAAAAGCAGCAGAGAGGTCCAAGTGGCTAAGGCCATTTCATATTTTCTTGCTTTCATCTGCTGTTAGAAAAATTTTGTGAATTTATGTTAACCTTTTAAAATCATGTAGATCTGTATTACCTATTGCCATATGTTAACCATTTACCATACAGAGTCACATCTGTGTTGCTGATGTCCTCCCCTCAACTGTGGAGTTATGATCCCTGTACAAGGAACACTTAACCTTTGACTGACTTACGGGGGGATGGAACTTTTGTATTCTGTTATGACTATAAGAAGCTGTGCAACCTTGGTGCCTGTGAGCAGACACTGACAGACTTTGCTACTGTAAGCTTGTGTGCTCCCTTGCCGGTGTTGTGCCAGAAAAAGCACCCCTGCACCCCCTTTGCGTGAACGCACTTTCTACAGAATGGGGGCTGGTTCATGGATGAAAATGTCACTTCACACACGTTAACGCTAAGCTCAGTACTGTTTTTGCCTAAACCCAACCTCACGGGGGACTGCAGTGTCGAACTTGGGTCTGGACTGGAGCGACACTACATTTGGTCTCACAAAGGGGGTGCAGGGGTGCCTTTTCTGGCACAACACCGGCAAGAAATTAAAGAATACCTTTGGACCTCCAGTGAATTTATTTAAGTATAGAGAATTTTCCAATCTGAGATACAAATTTTGTCACCTCTCAAATCTGTTAAGGTCGGTGCAGATTATCTGTAGATGTCTGCATTCAACCCAGAAAGTGCTCTTTTTTTCTTTTTCTTTTTTAACTTGTTACTCAGTCAAATACAAGGAGCAAAAGATCAGTCTTTTAGCAGTGGTGGCACCAATTCTTTGCAGTCCATAGCATCCAGAGTTCCCATTGTGATTTAAAATGTGGAACACATAAACATCCCCAATTGCAGTATGGGTAGAAGCATTTGTGAATCCACAGTGCAAATAAAATGAAAATAAAAAGTCTGAATTGGCCTTAAGAATTCAGAGGTGGCCAGAATCTGACATGAGAAGGGGGTTGTTGGTGGTGGAGGAGGGCTGTGGTTCATACAGATCACAGGAGCTGAGGTGGATTTTAAGTGGAGAGGTAACAAACAATTAAATAGCAGTCACATTAAACAATCACAGTTGTGATTACAACCCATGCTTGAAATGGATGCATTTAGACTGAAAACCATGAAACCATGTTCCAAGAGTGCATCTCATTCATTCTAATTTAAGTTAATCAAACACACCCAAAACTCCCACAACTTTGTGAGACGTTTTGTTTTAATACTACAGTAGTGACTCATATTGCGATAACATAAGAGTCACTTTACAGAGTGTGTTACACTCACATCATCATTCATCATCGTACAGCTCTTTATTTTCTAAAGAATGGGAAGATGTCCTGACAGTGTCAAAATCCCTGCACACTAAGATTCGGTGGCCACGTACAATGCAGCTTAAATAGGTTGGCAAATTTTACTTTTAATAAAGCAAATATATTTTGTCTTCAGAATACAGCAAAAGAGAAGCCTATGATTTTTTATATGCACATAATAATATGTGCCTATAATATGGATGAGTTTTTGGGTTGCTGTTTCTCTTTGAAAAGTGTGTTTGTGTTTGTTGAGCTGTGCTAGTGTGAACAATACCAGGCCTTCCAGCAGGATCCAACAGAAACAGGTCAGAGAGAAAAAGAGTGAGGGTTAAGAGAGTTCACTGCTGAAGAGAGGTAGGGGGAAGACTGAGAGAATTATAGCAAGGGAGACAAGCTGGAGAAAGGAAAGGTTCAAAGGGGTGTCAAACCCAAATAGCAAAACGAAAGGAAGATGATGGTTTACCTGAAGAAGATGAAGGAGGGGAGGGAAGAAGCACAGAATAGGAATAGAGGCAATGAAAGATTGCAAGGTAGAAGAAAAATGTGGAGGAACAAACAAAAATGACTATAGAAAGAGAGGATGAAGGATATATGAGAAGTGAGTAGGGAGAACCTGGGAAGAAGAGAAAGTAGAAAGTGAAAAAATGGCTGAAAACCTTGGAGGCAGATGGTTTTGTGGTGATTCTCAGAGTGCTCAGTATAATTCAGCTCCACAGCACACAGAGGCTCTCCATCTAGAGCTGCTCAGTCTGAGAGAGCTGCATTGCTAAAAAACTGTCTGCAGGAGTTATTGTGGGAGAGCAGGAACTATTGAGATCCTCTTTTTTCTTTATTATTATTATTATTATTATTATTTTGGCCTTTTTTCGCCAATTAATGCTAACCTTAATTTGGCGTAGCATGGCAGGATCAGGTTTTTGGAGCAACTGTTTTTAAAAGGAAAAGTGTTAGTGTTTTAGAGAACAGCAAACGAGATCAGTTCAGATCAATATTGGCTTGTTCAGATATTTTGTGGAGGTAAAATACATGCATTAGTTTAGTGCTCACATTGACGCAGGAAAAAGTCTGTACCAGAAGTACGTTGTTCAAGTGCTATGTGATAATGGTTCGACGAAGGACAGCCAAGGACCTCAAGATACCCTACACTTGCTATGCAGTGTGCTGAAGTAGAAGTTGTGATGGTTTACAGAGTACGTATGAATGGAAGTCACCGTGATGGAGAATAGAGTGCTGAGTTATCTGTGCCCAGTAAATGGACATGGTGTGTGTATACTGACCGATCCAAGTGCTCTGGTGTGTGGTGGCGCGTATGGTCTAGGACCGTGTCCCAGAATATTGAACGCTGTGTTTGTGTTGTGCGGAGGACGAGGTGGCAGCCACACTGGGGGGACAGCGGGCCTAGGAGTTGGACCTCGAAACGGAAGGGAGGAAGCGACACCCGGTGCCATACTCACGCATGGAATAAGACTGTTTTATTGGACTTTTTCTCCTGTAGCATTTAGTGACTTTTATTATATTTGGTAGTTTTATAGTTTTATTTTTAACTGTACCATCGCGTTTTATAATAAATTGTAATTTTAATTTCAACCTGTGGCTCATGCCCATTTATTCAACTGTGGTTAAACACTACTGGCGTAGTTGGCTACTTTTTTATCCCCAAAATATTTATTATTTTAAATTTCCAAATTACACATCCATCCCTAACACCGTGACATTTTCTTTTTGTCAGCATTTTGTCTTTGTCAGCTTGTGCCGACCGGCATCTTTTTCTGCAACAAACCTGCTCCCCCAGGCAATTTCTCCTGAAATTGCAAAGTCTAGTTTAATTCTGTAGCCTAGTTTAAACAGCTGTTCTAAAGATCTATGGCTACCACTGTTTGGAAGTTGTACACAGGTCTCTTAGGCCAGACATTACATCTGTTCCTCATGCTAAACATACATGAATTGATACTTTACTTTACTTTACTTTACTTGGCAGACACTTTTATCCAAAGCGACTTACAAGGAGAAGACACCAGCAATTCCCATTCGGTTTCGGTTACAAAACTAAGAGCCCTGATAAGGCCTAACTTGTCAAGAAAAAGAACGTGCTAGGGATTGTTAAGTGCTAGACTTTTTTTTTTTGATAATCCATATTTTTTCACATTGGATAGATTTAAATTTTACATTTTTTATCATTTATCCAAAGCTTACAAGTGAAGAATACACAACTTAAGCTCCCGGGGCAGCTGTGGCTCATGAGGTAGAGCAGTCATCTGCCAATCGTGAGACCGGTGGTTCGATTCCCAGCTCCTCCAGTCATATGTCAAAGTGTCTTTGGGCAAGACGCTGAACCCCAAGTTTCCCCTGGTGTGTCAGGTCAGCTCTGCCATCGGTGTGAGTGTGTGCGAATAGGTGAATATGAAGCAGTGTAAAGCGCTTTGAGTACCAGTGTAGGTAGAAAAGCGCTATATACGTGCAAACCGAGCCATAGCCGCTACAAATTCATGGGGCCTTTTTCATTTACTATAATGTAGTAAACACTCCTGTTTTCTCAATTCTAGACACCCTATGATCACATTGCAATATGCATTGGTGGAGGCTCATGAAAAAGATGGGGACAGTACCAAGTAACTTGGTATCCTGGATTTCATTCATCCCACAATCCAAAGACATGCAGTTACTTTTACCGGTGACTCTAAATTGCCTGGGATTGGCTCCAGCAACCCATAACCTTAAACAGGAAAAGCAGTTAGGATATTTGGTGGATTTTCACGAAAAAGAGCCTTCCACATGTAGCCTCTTGACTAGATTGTTTGCTTGCTTTATCACTTCTGTTTCTCTTCTCATGCAGTCATTCGCTAAGCTTAACAGCCAATCAGAGTAACCAACGGGGACCCCCATTGACTCAACATGCTGAATTGGTTGAAAAGCCACCGATGACTAGTGCCAACAGTGTAGTACACGCCACAAAAACTAGGGCAAGAGACACTCACCAATGGCCTGATATTGGCCAATGGCCAGCCGTCAGCTTGGTGTCTCATGACCTATATAACTTACTTGTAGAGTAGCATGCCAATATTAAGGATGGTTGTTTTTTCCTAGAAGAAGTTTACGGAAAACATCTTAACAACATCTTTATATATGATTGCACATATGATGATCCCTGACCAGCTCTGAAATGTTTAAGATAAGGAATAGAGCTACCAGCATGAGTCATAAATTTCCCTTCAGATATAGTCCTCAGCATAGACAATTAGAAAGTTCTAGGTAAGATTAGGACTTGAAACACTACTGTAGCCTGTGTTTTTATTTTTTTCAACCTGCAGTTGATTTTATTGGCCACTTTGGGCCAGTGGAAACAGGTTGTGAATACAGCACTGACATACTTTCAGTTGGCATACTAGACACTACATATTTATTCACCCAGCAGTTACAGAGCAGCATCAGCATTCATTTGAAGTGATACGTTCTGATGATGTGGTGAATGTCCAGCATTCATTTTCTTGTAACTTTTCTGTTTGTCTCTAACATCTCAGAGGGAAATGTATGTCTTTAAATGACCCACTTTGTTGACTACTGTAAACATCTGCATTGTCTGGTGAATAAATAAAACAGTAAATTTACAGACCTGACACACTAACTAACTACAGAGTACCATGAAGGTGAGGGGACATGAAGATTAAAGTTAGAATCTCTGTAGGTTTGTCACATTGAACAAACTCTTTTTAACTGCTTTAGGGAAATGCTTTCCAGCAGTTGTCTCTTCTTTTTATGTAACTGTACCTTGATATCACAAAACCACTGCATTCAGAGTATCTCCATTCTTTTGTTCAGTTGTACTATTCAGTTCCCTAGCAAAATTCTGCAAAGGTGAGCCCCTGCTAATCCTTCACATTGAAAAAGCCAAAACCAAAAGACAACAACAAAAACCTGAATCCAGTTCTGAGGCATGCCTCAATCTTGTGTCATTGTGTGTAAAAAATATACCATTTCCATTTTAGTGTCATATAGAAAAGAACTGCCATGAAACTAAAGTTGATGAGTGCACACATTTACATACACCTCAAATACAGTTTAACTGCACCCTCACTGATGAATCAATGGGAAAAAAATCAGAATAAAGTGAGTTAGCAGGCCAGGAGCCTTACTTTGTACTTGGCAGCCAATGCCTAGAGGCTATAGCAAAAACCAAACAGGACTGACATTACCACGGATGTCTGATATTATGCCAAACTGACATCTTGTCATCCAGACAGTGTCTTTGCCAAAAGCATGGTATATTTCTTTAAGAAACAGAGGAATAGAGGGTGAAAAAGTGAGTTAGATGGAATAGGGCCAGCGGTCAGTACATGACCTTGTTCTAGTTCAAATAGATAGCTCTGTCATCTGCTTTGTGTGCATGTTTGCTTACATGATTGTGTGTGTGGAAGTAGCATTACACAGTGTCCTATCACACCATCCCATGCTCCTATTTCTTCTTGGTCTCTATAATGGGCCTTTTATTTGAGTGTTTTTAGTCAGACGGGGGTTGTCAAATTTGAAAAGAAATGGACAAAGTGAAATTCGATGCATGTTGCGCAATATCACAATGTAGTTTCAGTGCTCATTTCAGGCAGAAAAGGTTTAGATTGATGGAGAATCTATGTAATAAATGGTGGTAGAAAAGCTTTTGTCGAACACATAATGACACAGATTATATACCATCAGTATGGTGAAGTGTGGAGTCTCATTGCAACACAATTATGTTTTGGCACTGTTGGAAATGTGAAGTGTGAAGATTCTGTTCTTTGTAGACATGGCACTTTTTTTTTCACTTAGTCACAGTTTTCCATGTTATAAATAGTTGGGACTTCCATGAATTCAATAGAAATCAAAAACTGAGAAGGCATATACTGTATTTGGAAGATTCTGTTGTATTGTGTTATTAGAGAGACACGCTGCCATCAAGTCAATGTGTTACATGGTAAGATAGAGGACAATACTATGCCTCATTTTGCACATGCTACAATAATGGTAAAATTTTCCATTTGGAAAACTTAAAATTATCAATATATATATATATATATATATCAATAATTATTTTTTCTTTAGACTTTTCACATAAAGCAAGGTCTGTGGATAATTTTATTCAGTTGGATCACTGCAGTTTAATCCCTTTCTCAATCAATAACCTGAACTAGCCTGCAGAAATGTGACTTCCCAAAGTCACAGGTTGACATGCGTAGTGAAGTTGTGCAGAAAATATTAATGACCTATAACAATTTCAATAAAATCACAGTGGTTAAGAGCAATATGTGCAGTGTTGATCCATATAACCTTAGACAGTTCTGATATGAGTTAGTTGTTCATTTTAGTTAATATGTTCATTTTAGATTTACTGTATAAGTATCAACATTTGCCACGGTACATAATGTGTATTAAATATCTATGTATAATAATATAATATTATATTATATATATTATAATATTAAGTTATGTATTATTAGGGATGTTTCATTATATAAACCCCAAAACTGTACTTAATTATCATCATTGTTTGAACACTTGTGTCTTATGATACCAGCAAAAAAACCCAAGACAAAAAACATAAAGATTAAGATAAGGACAAAAAGACAAAAAAGTTAGTTATTGTTGGTATTATGGCCTAAAACTGCTGAATTTTCTAGCAGTTTTTTTTATAATGACATTGTGGAGCACTGAAAACTGCAAGAATGGCTGATTTTTTACGTCCTAAACATAATTTGTGAGCAGCCAAGCACATTTAAGCTTTTTCCACCAAGTCAGTTACAGAGCTGGTTTGGAGCCAGTGATCAACCAAAGTTCTGGCTCTCTGCCAGGAAAACTACTTGGAAAGTGGTGGCACCAATTCTGTGCTTGTCTAGAACGAAGAACTGGTTGTGTCAGTGGCAGCATTACTGTGACCAACAAGAACAACTACAACATTGTAAAGGTAAAAATCAGTGTGTCATTTTTTAGATTTGTTTAATTGAAGTGTGATTGATAAAAAGTAGCACAGTTGATGCAAGTTAGCTAGAAAAAGAGTGAATTGCTCTGGATGTTCTAGTGGTAACTTTTGCAAACAACCCACCCTACAAGAAGGAACAGGACTGTCTTGCATATGAATAGCAGCTCCCTGATGCCCTGTAATTAACTACAACATCCTGTAAAATGGATATTTGTTAGTTATATTTGTACCCCTGTGGGTGGTGTCGGTCTACCTCAACCTTGGTCCCTCCATTGGAGGCCTGGGAGTTTGTCTTAGCTGTACCTAGTACTGCACTCTTTTGGACAGAGAGTTCTGATGTTGTTCCTGGTATCTATTGGAGTCACTCTTCCAGCTTAGGAGTCACAGCCCTGAATGCTCCTGTCACTGCTGGGACCACTTCACTTTCCACATCCTCTCTTGTTTCTCATCCTCCTTTTCCTTGATACTGCTGTCACTGCTGTCCTTGACACTGCTGTGTCTTCAGTTCCTTGTCTACTAGCACAACGTGCAGTTGGTAAGCCACTACCTTGTGGACAACACCCGATCTTTGCCCTGTTGCGTTTGTGTGTATTTGCTTTTGATTGAGTTATGACGCAGAGAAGGAGTATGAATTTTGACACAAATTGCAGCAATCAGCCACTAAGTGTTGTAAAGTACCATAATTGCCTCCATGAGCCCATGTGTCTTGGACACTGCTGACGTTATGGTATGCTTGATAAATGGCCAATTTAACAGCCAAACTATAATAACTAGCTTCTCAGTTGTGTTTGCAACACTACATACACCTCTGCCTTATACCTCACAGTATCCTCTACATCCGCTGTTTCTGTGAATCAGCGTGTGTCTGAAATCTTAAGAATACCTCCTGCTCCTGTAACCAGTCCTATTCTGTGTGTGTTCTCCATGTCCTCTCTTGATAAACAATGCCCCTTGATCCCTCAGCATCCCATTCTGGCTTTAACTTTTATATTCTGACTCTGCAGCCATACCAAGCTCCACTTCACAAGAGTATTCTATATGAATGTGCTTTTCCTTTCAGTAACACATTCAACCCATGGCATCATTACACCTATAGCATATGCTAACATGACAGAGCCATCAGGTCCTAATCTCTGCAGACAGTTCTAATGCTAATATATTGCAACTGGCTCTGCCAACAGCTTCTCGAAGCATTTTTTATTCATCATGTATGTGAATATTTCCCACACTAGTGATATATTCAGCCCCCTGCTGTCATGTTTATGCAGCGCCTGCCTTCACAGTGATTTCAGATTGCAGCTTTCTTGGTGTCTCAGCCGACAAAGCACAAATAAACCGGATTGTTACTCTCTGCATCAATTTTCCCCAGACGCTATCATCCCAGCACACTTCCACCGCTCTTGTGTCTTTCATATCCCTGTTCTCGCTCTCTCTCACACACTCTCTGGTTTCATTTCCTCTCCTCTGTGCCTCATCCCTCTGACACTTCTCTTTTCTTTACCCTTTTCATGTCCTGACCTCTCAAAATTCCCCAGCATGCCTCCCCGCTGCCATCGCGCCAGAGGGATTTGGAGGGATGATCAAGTGAAGATGATGTGCTTTGCAGCTTTTTTTTCCTTTTTTTCACCCTGCCGCAGCTGTATAATACTTTATCCGCAACAGTTTAGACGACGTGCTGATGCTCATTGGCGCCAGGCTCCTCGCAATACGGGGCTTGTTACACTGTCGACGAAGCATAAAAAAGATGCTCTAACATTGTGCCGCCACACTCGTAAGTCAAAGAAGAAAGACTCGTTTTGCTGTTGAAAGGGATGTCAGTGGAGGGAGTAAGGGTAGGGGTAAGGAGGGGGGAGGGGGAGGGGAGAGGCCTCCAAGGTAAAAACATCTGATTGAAGGTGAGTTTTGAAATTCACAATTCAAAGCGGAAAACACAAAGCAAAGCAGAAAAAAAGTAGGAAATGCAGAAGAAGAAGGCTTTTCTGGGTGAAGTGTAGACTGGAGGCAAAAGCTGTGATCCTCCCTCCTCTCTCTTCCTCCATGACACACTTCATGAGTTGCCAAATTAGACGTGGAACTTATGAAAAAGCTCTTGAACAGGCAATTATTTTGCCCCTCGTGAAAATCCCTGTGTTAGCGGCGGGTTTATTAGGAGATGAATGCGGTTGGCATTTAGTTTGTTGTTTGTTGCACAAATGAATGGAGAGAAAGCAAAGCATCCGAGGAGACTTTATTACTCTCTGGCACACACATACACCAAACTCACACACACTGCTGTAGAGATTAAAGGTTCACAGGTAGTGGCTGTAACTGTCTGTTTGGTGCTTAGCAGGTAGTATATATGCTATACACTATATTTTCAGGGTTTTTCTCTGGAAACTGCACAGAAAACCAAAATTTTGGGCTGGACAGCTGAGTGATGAGCTGAAACTCACTATAAAACACCATCAAGCCAAAGCGAGCTGCAGAGTCAAGATAACTGCAATGTTTCTACAAAGTGATTCAGTATGAACATGCAGGAAACCTTGTTGAATCTAGTTTTTTTTCAAATGATAATTTTCTATAAGCATAAGCCTTCAAAAGCAGAATTATTAAAACACCCCTTTATTTGCTCTAAGTTCAATTCCTATTTAGTTTGTTTAGGAGAGCTTTTGCTGATTTGCTGAATTTAATTAGATGTAAACTAAGTATGTCAGAGACTGTGAATCCAAGAACTAAATTAAGAACTCAAAAGGGGTCTAAAAATAGCACAGGAAATGCCATGCTATAATTTTGGAGAAATGCAAACTACATAATCATATAAATGCATGGCAACATTTTGAACTAGGCATTCTATTAGATCACTGTGAGTGTGCCTATTTGTGTATTTGTGTGAAGGTAGAGGCTCATTCGACTCATGTAAATCAAATCTCATGTAAAGGTAATGCCACATATTAAGTTGTTTTGAGAACTGAGCGTGATTGTGATGGTTATTTCCAAAATGGAATCTGTTACTAATTTTACAAATGGCGCAGGGAAAATTAGATTAGCTACACAAGTGGAGCTGAAGGGCCCAAATTGAATTTGAGATGCTCTTTTATAATATGTACAATTGAAATCTGGGTGTAATCCAATCTACTATCTTGTTCTTTTGAAGGTTTGTTTATTTTCTTTGGAAGGAAAATGGCAGAAGCAGTGGATCCTAGATTGATTTATATATCAAGCCTCTGTGCAGGTCATATCCAAAACTACAGGAAGCTTGTTTGAGGTAATTGCTGTGCCAGTGTCCAGTAGGAATTTTGGACCATTCTTCTTCACAGAAGTGCTTAAGCTCTGACACATTCTCATCTCTATTTTGACTGAGGTCTGGGCTTTGACTAGACCACTCTAAAAGGTGGATTTTCATTCAGCAGTATATTTGATGTTAAGGGCATCACTCACCTTCTCTTGAGCTTTAGCACACACAGATAAAATGTTACGCAAACCTGGCGTCTTTTGGTTTATGTACGACTGAAATATACCCTATCAGCAACCCATATCTACTGGATGTTCATTTTGTGTATATGGTGGCCATGAAGATGAATCTTTGTGACTTTGTTGATTCCATAAGTCTTCCCTTAGCACTAGTAGTCAAAATATTTTATCCAGCAGGATTTAAGAAAGGGCGGCATGGTTGTGTAGTGGTTAGCACTGTCACTTCACAGCTAGAAGGACCCGGGTTCGATCTCCTGGTCAACTGGGTGCCTTTCTGTGTGGAGTTTGCATGTTCTCCCCGTGCCTGCATGGGTTCTCTCCAGGTACTCCGGCTTCCTCCCACTGTCCAAAGGTATGCATGTCAAGTTAATTGGTGACACTAAATTGTCCGTAGGTGTGAATGTGAGTGTGCATGGCTGTTTGTCTCTGTGTGCCCTGTGATGGACTGGCGACCTGTCCAGGGTGTACCCCGCCTCTCGCCCGATGACAGCTAGGATAGGCTCCAGCACCCCCCGCGACCCTTATGAGGACAAGCGGTTAAGAAAATGGATGGATTTAAGAAAGTAAATTTTCTCATACAGTATAATTGATTATACCTAGTAGGACTGGCAGGGTAAGTTGGCCTACTGAACGGGCTGCCACCCTAGTCAATTTGGCCAACCAAATATGAGGATTGCTGATAAAATCCAGTAGGATTTGCTCACGAAGTATAGCTTATCTTAAATTGCTGGCCAGTTGGCCAGACAGGGTGTTAGCCAATCCCTGACGTGTCCTAAGAAGGTCCTTGCTTACCACTTGGATCTCCCACTATGACATAGTACATGTCCCTGAGTGCTCTCTGTGGAAGCCTGTTACATTACTGAATATTCTGTACAAAGCCTCACCCCACTGAACTGACACAGGCACTGAGTCACAGCTCTGTTCCAGGCACCCACACCAGCACCGAATGACCAGGTTCTGCAACTAACTGCAGTTGAAGTACAGAAGACCCTGGCAAATGGTAATCCTCGCAAGGCTGTGGGGCTGGATATCATCCCTGGACATGTCCTGAAAGATTGTGCTGAGCAGCTGAAAGACATCTCACTCCAACAGTCGATAGTGCCTACCTGCCTCTATAGCACCACCATCATCCCTGTGCCCAAAAAGACAAACCCTATTGGCCCCTGTGACTATTGCCCTGTAGCTCTTACACCTATTGTGCCAGTGTTTCGAATGATTGGTTCTGCCGCACATCAAAAATTGTCTCCCTGCAGACCTTGATCCATTACAATTTGCCTACAGACCCAACAGATCTCCAGAGGATGCAATCTCCCTGATGCTTCACCTCACCTTGCCTCACATTGAACAGAGGAATGCCTATGTCAGACTTATGTTCATAGACTTTAGCAGTACTTTCAACACTATTATTCCTGAACAGCTGGTGAAAAAGTTGCAGTCACTGAGTGGGAAACTGCACATCAAAAACCATTATGATGAGCACTGGCTCCCCCCAGGGCTGTGTTTTGAGTCCGTCCAGTCTGCTCACCAACGACTGCACTGCCAGATCCCACAGTAATTACATCATAAAATTTGCAGATGATATGACTGTAATTTACCTTATTAAGGACAATAATGAGTCTGCATATAGGACAGAGGTGAGGCAGCTGATAGCATTGTGGCGATCCCACAACCTCTTCCTCAACGTGGATAAGAGGTTGTGATAGATTTCGAGAGGTCCTGCGTATAGGAACGCTCACCCTTATACATCGATGGGACTGCTGTGGAAAGAGTCACCAGTGTGAAATTCAGTACTTGGGAGTACACATTGCTGACAACCTCACTCAAAGAGCTAACACCACAGCAGTAACCAAGAAAGCACAGCAGCAACTCCATACCCTCTGCAAACTGAGAAAAACGGGTCTTCCCACCACATATCTCATCACTTTTGACAGGGGAACTATAGAAAGTGTTTTAACGCACAAGCAGTAACCAGAGCATATGAGCAGAGTAGAGCAGTGAGAATTTGCGCTCACTGAACTGTTCGTCTGCACCACTCCCCCGCTCAAAGCTGTATCAGCTCAACTCAGATAACATCCCACTCCACTCAAATCTCCCCCACTTGTGTTTCACATTTAGCATAAAATGCAGGCTTAATACCCAACCAAAGAAAGAACACGGTGGTTGATTTTTCCCTGAAAAATGTGCTTTCCAGGGCTGGCTTGGGTGTGTTTCAGGTATGTGAGTTCAGTTATACCGGAACAAAATTGGAGCAGAACATAGTGCAATGCTCCCTTCTTTTTCGTCATGTGCTCTGATAGTAACTCAGCTGGGAACTGGCTGGCTTTTGGCCGGGAACATCAATTCGGAGTGATTGGGACTTGACTATGACTTTGGTGATTTGTGAACTTTTCATCTAGAACCATCATCAGATCAAAATTCAATTTTATCCAAAGCTTTGATTTACATCTACATAACAATAACAAGGAATTAGGTCTACAACCAATAAATGTTAAGAACAGAACAAATGGCAGTTGTATTGGTACAATAAAAAAGAGTAAGATGGGCATCCATAATGACTGAATATGAGTTTAAGAATATTGTATTTGTTGAATACACATCTCTTACTTGCTATGACCTACTCTCACCTCTGCAGTATAAGATTACTTATGCACACACAGGCATGTGCAGTGCACACAAACACTGCATATTGCTGTACAGTATGTGTCTTAACACAGCTGCTGTACTAGAGAGCTAAGCTGCTGAATATCATGTCACATAGTTAACACACACACACACACAGTAAACACACACTGCAAGCACAAACTCTACACTATCCCCATGTGTCCTTGGTGAATAGGCTCAGCTGTTAGAACTAGATCACAGGGCTGTAACTGTAACCTTTAAGCCCATTTAAACGTTTGTATGGTGTCTTATGAAGAAGAGACAAAGTGTGTCCATGTGGGAATCTTGACATCCTTGTTAGAGTCAGTGTGAAGCTTATACTGCATCTATTTTGTGTATGTGTGTTTGTGAGTGGAGTTTGACTTCAGCGTAGACCTTTGGCTCAGTCTCTTGTTTAATATTAAGCCAGCAGTGCGCTTCAATGGAGATTTGGAACAGTGTAAGTGTGTTGGGACACACATGCAATCGCAAACTAAACTGCATGCCTGAGTGTATACTTTTGTGTACGCAAATGTGATAGTGACTGAACTTGCACATTTGTCTCTGCAAGTGTTCAACAGAGAAGGTATGTTGGTCTTCCCCTGCTTACTGGGAGCAGCAGCACTTACTCAGTCAGCCTGATAAAGAGAGCATTATAGAAGCAATCCATTTGCCTGAAGAAGGCTTGCAGATGAAATAGAATAGCCGGGCTGCTGGGGGGAAAGGGACCACGATTTGATGCATTACTCAACATGTCAAAAAGTATTTTTCCAATTTATTCTGCGTAACTTTAGCAGAGTTAGAGGGGCATTTGTTTTGAGAGCAGCCAGCAGAGCCCAGTAGTGCTGAGACGGATGGAGGGAAGAGTAGAGAAAGAAGAGAGGAGAGGGAAAACTGGCAGAAAAATTAAGCTTTAAAAGTTGCACTAAAAGAGCCACTTTGGCCTAAACCATAAACTAGATTGTGGAAGAAGAGAGCTTTTACCCCATGTTTATAGAGACAGTAGATTGAGGATAATTCATTAAAGGAGTAAAGGCCATCAGATGATGGGTATGGCTTTTCCAAGCTGTAACGAAGCAACAATATACATTTTCTTGTACTGCAAGTAAGCAGTTTTGTTTGGAATATTTTGGACAAATGATTACAGTTTTTTATTATTACAGTTACAAATTTTCCAATTGCTAACACACTAAAATCTAATGTAAAGCTAAACTGCAAAAACTGACACTGAGTGATCAAAATCTCTCCTCACATTTGTAAAATTTAAAACACAAATCATGCCTTTGAACACAATTAGCTATTAACTTGACATATTTTGCATTAGAGTGGACACAGTTTTCTACAGAAAACACAGGAATCTCACACAAAGACACTTTTTGCCATTTCCAAACACAGCCAAAAAACCACACCCATGCACCCATTAGACTAACACACATGTCACATGATCAAGCACCTGACTGCTTTTGCGTTAACTCAGCAATCAGAATGTGAGCACTTTAAAACTCCACAGATTTACCAACACTAAGAAACAATGGAAGCAGGAGGGAGATGAAGAGAATTGAGAGGTGGAGATCGACTGAGAGGTCACGAAGTTCTAATAAAATTCAGGCAACATAGTAACATTAGATGTTATACTGTAAATCATAGATTGACAACGATAGAGGCTGGACGGATGGTTCAGCCCAACTTGAGTCAATTTACTGTTGCCTCCATCATCCAGACATTTATGTTTGACAACAGGTATGTAACCATAATACTTTATGATACTACAGTAGGCTAATACATTACAGTAGAAATGACATGCGTTCTATATTTACAGTATTCGTGTATGTGTTCTTTACACATACAATACTGTGCAAAAGTTTTAGGCCACTATTGTAGGTCACTAGATTAGTTTTTTAGCAGTGCTATGATGTCCATATACGTTTATTTCTTAGTTTTCTTAGTACATTAGAACAACTAGAAACACAAAAAGTGGTTTCTTGGCTGCTATCCTTTCTT
>JAUBNQ010000002.1:2510669-2523180 GCA_032353495.1 Ctenopoma kingsleyae | reverse complement strand
ACAAAAATAAATATATATGATCATAATAGCACTCCCGAAACTAATGGTGGCCTAAGACTTTTGCACAGTACTGTATACACTGCTGTTTTCTCTAAGAACTGAGAGACAAGTACAACTTGGAGGAAGGGGTCAGATGTTCACTGAAGTACAGAAGGCAGAGTTAGTTTTGGCAAATAATGCCATAAGACTTCAAGAGATTCAAAGTCACATCATAAGGAACAAAAAAGTTTTTGGCAACATCAGGCAAGTCACCTTGTCTAGCCTGGCTCATATTCTCCATCTACACCAAATACTCATAAAACAAATTTACCGAGTGCCTTTTGAGAAAAACTTAGAAAAAATCAAAAAACTGAGGCATAATTATGGATAAGACACTCCCACCGCTTCTTTCCTTGCTGTTGAGTGAGGGAAGACGTGGATGTGGATGTGGTGCTGTGTCTGGACCCGCTGAGATGACAAAATGCTGGATAATTCTTTCTTTATGTTGGTTTGTTTTTTGTACTTGCAAAAGTTTCTCATTTTGTTTTTCAAAAGTTTAGAATTCTGTAGAACTTTCCAGTAGTATATATATATATATATGTAGTATGTGGCCAACACTAACAAATAATGTGGATAAATTAAGGATTTGTTTCAGTCAAATTTGCTTCTGCACATATGTCTCTGGGTCCATTTCTCAGCATTTACAGTTCTGATAATCCCTAAAAAGGTAAAAGTGTTTTGGATTTTACATAGTAGTGTTTAGTTGTTTGGAGGAAACATTTAGGCATGGAAAGAAAATGTTTACTGTTTGCAGCAAAAGTTTGGTTTTGATAAGTGTTTATATAGTTTTGAATGCAGAGCTTCATTTTGCAGGAAATGTGAGGTGTTTTGCTCTTTGGATGAGGTGTTTTGTGAATTGTGTTAAATGATTTTCAAAAATGCGCCTCGTTCTCAAAATTGTGCTTTAGCAACTGGAGAAAACTGGAAAAAAATAAAATAAAAATGGCTGAATTCCTTCACCATGACAACCCCATCCTTTCAACTCCAAAACTGTGTAGACATCACTGACATCATTTCTGTAATTGCTCTGTAAGACATTTGAAATTTTAAAAATCATCTACTTGCTCTTCAGACGGCATTTGTGCTTCATTTTGTAAAAGCTGTTTTGCTCCAGGTATTAGCCATTATTTATTGCATTTTGCCCACTGACATTTTCCCTTCTGATTCTAAACATAACCACTATCTGCCCCCTTTTAAAGAAACCTCTTTGCATTAATCTCTTTTAAGCAATTTTTAGACCCATCTCTCAATTGTTGCTTTTGTCTAGCACACAACTGATGCATTTATTAACAATAACCAAATACAGAATTTTCAATCTGTCTTTTGCTCTCTGCGCACAGCACTGACTGCTCTGGTCAAGGTTACAAATAACCTACTGCTTGCAGCTGATGCATGTCTGTTCTCTTTTCATATTCCCATTGACCTCAGATCAGCGTTTGAAACTATGCTGACCATAACATCTAAATCAGCTGTCTGAAAAACTATTTTGCCATGAGTGTGGCTTTGGATCGGTTCATTCCTAGATGGCATGCGATTGTAAGTCCCAGCAAGGTCTGGTACCACTGATGTGCTACACTGTGAAAGCTGGATGTCTAATAATTTTCTACAGACTAATGACAACAAATCAGAGGTGATTGTAATTACCTTCTGTATTTCTGTATTACCTCTGTCATTTCTAGTTTTTCTCTTTAGCTAACAGTGATAATAAAACCTCAGTGTTATTTTTGTTTCAGTGCTGACCTGTGACAGGTGACTAAAGTACCTGCATTGTCCAAAGACACATAAACAACATGTCATCCCTTTCATGTGCACATCGAGAGGTCAGCCATGCTTTTATCTCGTCCAGACTAGACTACAGTGACACTCTTTGTTCTTTTATCAGCATGAGAAACATTCAAAGATGAGAGTAGATACAAAATGCTGCTGCCAGGGTTCTAATGCGCACCATGTCATAGCAATCCTTCCTAACCTCCACAGGCCACTTGTGAGTTTTAGGATTTTTAGTTTAAAGTTTTTAGACATTACTGCTTTATTTGAAAGCATTTAATTGCTGGGCTCCTGCTTATATCAGTGATATGCTGCCACCTTATGAGCCTGAATGCTGCTTGAGAGCCTCTGGCAAGGTCCTACTAATAATTCCAAAATCTTGACTCGTCACTAAAAGTGACTTGGTCCTGGATGTCCCAAGCTCATCCATAGCTACAAAAGACATCATTCAGAGATTAATTATAGCACTGTACACCTCTCTAATGACAAATAATCTATAAAATCTTTGGAATACCCCTTAAAAACTTTAGATTTCCAGAATACGTGGTGTAGATAACAGAAGGCTTTTTACCATGGCTTTGGAAAACCACTGAGTGTTTTGAATATAGGCTTCTTTAATGTATATGATACAGAAGGACCTATCCCAAGATGCACCAGGTTATCATTGCATTGGATTCACTAGTGAGTGTCAGCTGCATTTATGTGTTCTTATTTCCCATGTTGTATGTTATGTTGAGCTTTGTTGTTTTGCTCTGTGTCCACCAGTCTGCACTTTAGTTCCTAGCTTAATTTTAGTTTAGTCTTTATGTTTTACTTGTATGTTGTCTAGTGTTGGTTTCTTCTGTTGTAGCACCAGGGCCCTGGAGGAATGCTGTTTCGTTTCTCTGTATACTGTGTATTGTTGAAATGGCAACAAATGACTTGACCTGGAAGGGAGGCAAGGTCCCTGGACAGATAAGTGCCAACACATTTACAGACAAACAAATGCATTCTCAGCTACAGTATCCACTTAACCAATCCTGAATGTCATTGGATTGTGGTATGAAACTGACAGGCAGTTAACACTGTTGCCACTCACCCCGACTGGTCAAAGCAGATGGCTGCCCACCCTCAGCCTGGTTCTGCTGGCTTTTTTCTCCGTTAAGTGAGACTGTTGGGTTTTCTCATGGACGTAATTTAGGTAGGGGGCAGGGAGGACTCTTTTTCAAAGGGCAGTTTTGGTCCCCTGCAGTTTTTACCGTCCAAAAACAATGTTACACTATATTAAATGGATACTGGTCAGACATGTTTCATGTGTGCCTTAAAATGTCTTCTGTTGTGATTTATATAAATAAAATTTAATTAAAATGACAACACTACACAAAAAGGCCTCAAAATGCTTTGAGGCAACACTGCACGTTTAAATTTTTGCAGGCGTCATTCGAAGATCATGTACAGTATGTTTCAGTTCAGCTTTGATCCGTCAAAAATAAAAGAAGGCAAGGAAAAAAGGGGTGCTGGGTGGAATAGCCAGGGACAGAAATGTAGCTTTATTTCTTTCTTATTTCATTGAGGTTACTCTCAGCAGGCAGGCTCAGAGCTGTTGCGTCCCAAATATCAAGCTTGTTTGATGAGGACACATCTCCCTCCAGACACGTCCGCGGTGCGCAAGAACAGCGGGGTGCTGACCTTCACACAGCTGGGTGTCAATAGGCCACTGGCAACATGTGTATTCTGACTATTACTGCTAGAAGCCATCTGGAACTCACATTTGATCACTTCAGAAACAAAATAAAAAAAATACAATCATTCAACCATAAACAGTTTCTTGGTCTGTCTGACCAAGAAAGTGATTTGGGTGATCTCATCACAATTCTTTAGCAAATGGCTTTATCATATAGCATTGTAGCAAATCAATGACAGAATCATTTCAAGTGCCCCACAGTGACAGGATGGTAAAGGAAAAAGTTATGGATATTACATGGCTCAAAGGGTTGATTTTTGTTAAGTCTGTTAAAGCAATCAGAACATTCCGATATACAGTATACTGTTCACTGAGGTGGATTAAAAAACATATTTCCATATAATGTTGAAAAGCTTTTTTAAATACTTTAGTAATCAACAAAAATGAAATGCACCTAAACTGTTTTCAGATCCAACACGGTGAGTGTGTTTAGCATGAGGCATAACTCTCCTGTTAAGCCTTTTGCTTTGCTCTAAATTTTACCACTTAACCTGTTGTTGTTGCCGCTGCACTCACCACCCACACATGAATATCTTGTCTGAAAGGCATGATGGGAGAGCATGGTAATGGCAACTGGAACAGAAGAGGGCGCGGCAGGTAGATCTAAGGACATAGTTATATTTACATACATAATTCCTTTAAAGTTGCTGTCCATACTGCAGCAAAGTATCTCCGTCTCTCTCACACTCCTACTTCCTCCAGTTGTCAAATTTCTCACACACACTCAATTACGCAGCACTTCATCATCAAGGCTTCACATATAACACCCTCTCATTGCCTTGACACTTCTCCATCACATGTACTGTACACACTGGCATTACCTAATCATCACATACCACACACACTTATCAGCCTCTTATCATTTCGAGTGGTGCACTGTGAGTTGGAGTTGTGATATTAGACTCATTAAAGCAGCCACTAATTACTGAGGCCTGAGAGACAACAGAGGAAACAATAATAAGAGGAAGTGTGGATGTGAACTCCACTGAGACGCTGCTGCTGCTTTCTGCACTGGAGTGGCAGCTGGTGAAGGGATTCTCATCTCTTTCTCTCTCGCTCTCCCTCCCTCTCTCACAAATACACACAAACACAATCTGGTTTACATCACTTCAGGTGACATTAACCTAACCTTACTTTAACCTTGAGCTAAGTCATCACTCTAAAATTCAATAATTTCCTCATGGATACCAGCATCTGGCCCTCACTGGGAAACTCGAGTGAATATGTAGTCAGATTTAAGTACCTGCAACACGAGTAATACTTTATACACACACACACAAACACACACTCCTACCTTAGCTACACTGACAAGGTGTTGACCTATACACCTAGCCACTTGGAAAAATAGAATAAGAAAAAAAACCAACGAAAAAGAACAATTTTATTTAAAAATCAAAGATCTTATTCAATTACTGCAAAACTACTTATGTTTGTTTGCTTTTGTGTTTGACAGATAAAAATGAACAAAGAGGACCTCAACACAACTCCAACTTTTAGGAAATAAATAAGCAATTTTGTACACCCCTGAAATACTCACACACATATATGTAAAATATTGTGTGATCACAGTCACACATATGACACACTTTCACATACTGTATATTGAGGTGATAGTGGATCAGCTGGTAGGGCTGTCATGAGCCCCAGGGTTGTTGGTCCGACTCCCTCAGTTCCCTCGCTTTCTGGCCACCTGTCAAAGTGTCCCTGGACAAGACACTGAACCCCAAACCCTTGGGGCCTTAAAAGCAGCAGCCTGTCCCCAAGAATTTCCCCAAGGGGATTAATGAATCATCAGCTATTATTTTTATTATTTTTATTATATAAATACATATATATAAACTAATCCCAGTATATCTGGAAGTAGAGCTGGGGAGTATACCGGTTCATACCGAAAACCAGTTTTTATTTTTGTTATGATGTTATGATGATTTTGATTTTGTTATGAACGTAGCGCAGCATGTAACTGTTTAACGGGTAACTTTTTCACTGCTACACCGCTAAACACACATGTAACGGAGAACCTGTGTTAGCAGAGGTATTGAGTGGTGAAAATGAACAGAGAAGCTGTAGCAGACGATGAAGTTGAACATGATGACGCAGAAGAACTTTTGCTGAAAAGGAGCTGTGTCTGTTGTCTGAGATACTTTGGTTTTAAAAGCTTTGGCATGGTCCAAACAACTGTTTTCTGCTGACGAGCTAAAGTTGTGGGGTGGGGTGGGGTGCTAGACGGCCACCAACACAAACGTGTGTTTGTTTTAATGACAAATTAAATGATTTAAAAGATCACCTTCGGAATGTTTAAAAGACGCTGATATTTTTGTTGCTTATCCAGTGGTTGAAGCGACGTATTTTTAGACCTGTTCTATGGGAAAGGAAACCTGAAAATTTCTGTTGTGATCTGGTGGTCTTCTCTCAATCAGTGGAACATAATAATACATTAACACCCACCCACGCATGAGGAAAAATATACAGATGAATACAGTGAAACGGTCGTATTTTTGAAAAATACCATGATATAGAATTTTGGTCGTACCGCCAGTCTCTATCTGGAAGCCAACTACCAATCGTATTGCAAAGAAGAAAACGTTCGACAGCAATGGTCTGCAGCTGTGATCCACCTACTGTGTAGTTGCTTCACAGGATTTTGTCACCCGCTGTGAAAGAGAGATTAGTAAATTACAACCAGGAAAACCACTGTGCCCTGACGCAGAAACCCAGACCAACATTCTGGTGGAGACTGAAGTCTTTTCCATCCGGCAGCCCATCTGCTATGCCTCATCAGGCTTCAACACCCAAAATATTTAGGGCAGATGGGATTCAGGTTCAGGAACTGGCATTAAAATACATTATCTGATGAAATATGACAAAAAAGTATTCACATAGAAAGCGTCTATATTGCTGAGAAAGCTTGTGCTGTAGGTTTCTTGAAAGACTGAGAACACTTGGACTTTTGGAGCAAATTCAGCTCCATCCAAAGGCTGCCCCCCCCCAAAAAAAAGTAAACTCTCAGCCATCATCCCTAATGACTTGTTGTAGATAAGGTTTTCTGCATTTGAAAACAACAAAAAACAAACAAACAAAAAAACAAACAAACAAGGAGTAAAGCTGTTACCTTATGGCAGGATTATCTGCAGGATGCAGAAGGTAAATTATATGCCTAGCACTGCATGGAAGAGCATGGGATTTTAGATTCACTTTTGCTCACCATAAAGTTAAACAGACTAATATAATAGACACAATCCTGCTGAATTCCGCCCACAGAACTAAACATATATACTTCATTACATATATCTAGGTTTTAATTTCTGAAGATTTTGTATCTGATTATTTAAATAATATAATACAATATTACTTCACCAACCAGTTTTTGTTTTAAACATTTTCTATGAGCTTTGTTGTTGTGACTCATGACTAGGCTTAAAAAAATCTCATGAGTATTCCTTTCGCTTTCGCTTTACTTGGGATTCTGAGCATAGTATCACCAGTAATACCCAGTAACTGAAGCACTCTCAAGTCGCCAATTTTTTCAGTATGGAAACCACCACTCCTGTCTGCCAGTCCAAATGCACTGTCATCAATTTCCATGCAACATTGACAAGGTATGTTGACAAAGACAACCCAACAGTGTCCACACCTTCGGCATCTCAGGGTAAACACACACCTGGGTTTTTGAGTCCATGAGCCATAATGCAACAACGCGACAGCTGGCTGTTGGCCAATGTCAGTTTGTTAATGTGCATGTGTCGGGTTACTTTTTGCATCGTTGGCACTGATCTGATCCCCTGTTAAAGTTTTTGTTTGTTTTTTTATTCTTAGCAATACCTGAAAATAAATGTAAGTATAGTGTCCCAAGCCACGTGCCCTAACAGCAGCAGTACAACAGCAGACACAGTTACAGACAAACACACACACGGACACACACACACCTCATTTACACACACAGACATGCACACACATTGTTCTGCTCTGTTATTTTCCTTGCAAAGAGGTGGCTTGTTATTCACAGAGCTTTATTACACACAGTCACTCACACTCACACATCCACACTCTGTACAGCATCTGCTAATTATGAATAATAAAGCACAGGTTTAAATAATTGCCACGGTGGTCCTTTGGTGCCTCTCCAGCAGCTAAGTGGGTCACACTTGATGGAGCATTTCCTTCCAATCCGTCCAGCACTCAAACCCCCGATAATAGTGAAGAGGTCTGGGAATTCAGTGGCATGACATCCTGTGGAAATTATCCAATATAAGCAGGGAGTATTTTTGGCAGGAAGCAAAAGGTCTAAAAGCTTGGGAATTCTCTGTATGACGTTTCCTATTGTGTAGGGAAAATTAATCAGATTACAGATTACTGTCACTCGAATGTGATTTCTGTGATCAGAAGAATGGAAGGTGTGCTATCAGTAAATCCCAGACTGAATGCCAAGATAATGGGGCTGGGAATACTGGGGGTACACAGACATTCTAGGTTATATTCCTAGTATGCTACTGATTTTGCTCCGTAATATTCATTAACATACTATTCCCTGTGCTAAAACCCCCAATTAGTTCACGAGAGACTGAGAATTCTACAGTGTGATGTGTAGTATTAAATGCATAGATTAACTTTGACCTCTTCATACAATATGTGTTTAAAATGTGCCATTAGTCTCTTTTAGAAGTCAGTAGAATTGACTCAAGCTTCCATGTCCCCATATGGCGTTCCATATAATTTGGAGTTAAACTCTTCAGAGTAAATTTCATTCATCATATTCCCTGTTCTGAAGTTGGGAATTATTATATACTGAATATAAAAGGTTTTAGTTCTTGACAAATGAATACCAGAAAATGAGTAAGTAGTGTGGCGTTACATGGTATAATGTGTTACCACATACATAGAGATTAACTGGTTAAGACAAGACAATATCAATTATCATGTCAGAGGTTAAAAAACAAACAAAACACTATCATAGCCAGCTCTCTGAATGCTGCTACTGTAACTTATGTATAATGTTCACTGCATAATTATGAACTCTCCAATGCACTAATTCCCTAGTGTAATATTTCAATATTTCATTTTAAAGCAACAGTAACTTTTTTTCAAAATATTAAGTTGAAATATACACCAATCTTAACCTGGAGAGATCACATCTACCTCCACCCTAATACGCAGTTTTGTGCAGCACGCGCGCCAATTTTTTCTGCCTTTATTGGTTTATCAGAGGGAGCTTTGTCGTGGTTAGACTCAGAAAGCATAAGGTTATTTATCACTATTCATAATCATAGAATATTAACAATAGCAATAAGAAAAAAATGAATGAGAAGTGTCCGGTGTTGTGCGAATCAGCACCAGGGAAACGTGTAGGACCAGTAATTGAAAAGTGCCCTTTACTGCTCTTAATACTGGCAAACTCCGGCCTTCACTATCTGTTGCAAAATAGGGGTTATCATGCAGGGTTATCATTTTTAAGGAGGAGGGGGGAGGCTCTGTACAAATGGATTTAGAAAGGAGACAGCATTTACCATGCTGGGATGGTGCTGTGAGAGAAGCTTTCAAGTTGCATTATTTGAGGTCTACTATTACAAGGAACTAAAAGTCAAGATGACTTGAATGCCTCAATTTTGACCATTTATTTTGCAAGTCTTTAAAATTACACTCCTGCTATATCCTTGTAGATATACCTGAAAACTGAAGCTTGCTCTCATGGAAAGCATAGCTAAATATGAATACCTATTGTCATTAAAACCATATGACTGTGTGTCCGTACATGGTATAGTGTAAAAGTAACAAGCCACCATTAGAGTTGTTTTGGCAGTGTTAATGTGACCACATATATTTATTTCTTAGTCTCTTTATTAGAATATAACCAGAAAATAAGTACACATTGTACATAGTATTAGTATCACAACAATATTAGAAAAAAACAGGGCTAAAGTGACAAGATAACATTGTCACAATTGTAACCCAGTGTGACCACAATGACTTTTTACAAACAAATTAAAGTATGGTTTTTTCCTTTTAATATGGAGACATGCTGTGGCCTTGTGGCCATTTATTTTTTGCTTGACTGGTAAGTTTAGCATTTTTTACAGAATTCCTGAAGTGCTCGACTCAGCAAAGTAGAGCAAAAAAGCAGGGAAACGGAGGCCTAAGCAGAGCGGTGTCGATTGATTTTGACTTTCATCCTAGCAAGTAGCTTGATTGCCTGAAATACCATAGCTTTGACATTGAGATTTTGAAATCTATTTTTACAATACTTGTTTAGAGTAACCCTCCTTGAACCGCCACCTTATCGTGGTGGAGGGGTTTGTGTGTCCCAATGATCCTGGGAGTTCTGTGGTCGGGGGCATCATGCACCTGGTAGGGTCACCCAAGGCAAACTGGTCCTAGGTGAGGGAAGAGACAAAGAGCAGTTCATGACCTCTTATGATGAACAAGAACTCTGGATACCGTTTTCCCTCACCTGGACGCGGGTCACCTGGGCCTCCCTCTGGAGCCAGGCCTGGAGGTTGGGCCTTCACCCATGGGGCCTGGCCAGGCATAGCCCGAAGAGGTAACGTGGGTTCCCCTTCCCATGGGCTCACCTCCTTTAGGAGGGGCCAAAGAGGTCAGGTGCAGTGGGAGTGCACTGTCAAGGCAGCTGACCGAAGCTGTGGCTGTAGGGTGGTCAGTGCCTGTTGTGGTGGCAACTCCTGAACGCGTTGGTGGACACCGGCGGTTAGGGATGCCATCAAGCTAAAGAAGGAGTCCTACTGGGCCTTTTTGGCTGGTGGGACTCCAGAGGCAGCTGATAGGTACTGGCCGGCCAAACGAAAACCTCTTTAATTCTACCAACATGCCTTCTGGCCTGCCTTCCTGGTTCCCTGGTTTTCTGATTCTCCATCGCCTTCACTTCACCTTCCCCTCACCTTCCCCTCACTAATTATTACCAGGTGTCCCTCATTCCCTTGTTAGTCCACTCACTATATAACACCTTGCACTGCTCACCTTCTTTGTTGGTTCATTGTTGTCTGCACTCTTCCCTGGTTGTCGTCTGTGCGTCTTCCCATGGTTACTCCTCGCCTCCCTCCAAGTCTGCCTGTCTCTCACTTTGTTGCCATGCACTCAACTCCTCCGTCTCTCACCAGCAGCCCTTCTGGTTCATCTCCTTGGCTCTGCCTTCCCCCTTCACCATTGCTTTTGTAAGTTGGTTTGGTTTTGGTCAGTTCACCTTTAGTTCTTAGCTCACCAGTCCCTACCCCTTACCAGCTTAGTTTCCCTGTATAGTTTATTTCCCTCTTCACTCTCTCAGGTCTCCTTTTATGTTTATCTCTGTGATTAGTTTTTCCCTCACTCTTCAGTTCTCGCAGTTCATTATTGTTTATCATAATAAAGCTCCCATCATTGTCTCAACTCTCTGCTTCTGGTCTGCTTATTGTGTCCTCCTCCATCCAATCATCTGAGACCTGACACTAGTTGTAAACAGTGCCTGGACTTGCACACCGGTGTTTTGCTAATTTGCCAGGAGTCCGTGTTCATTTGCCGCTGTAAGCTGTTAACATGTTGGCCGTTTGTTCTGCCTGGGTCATTAACATTTGAATCTGTGTCTGTGTGCGTGCATCTAGGCTGTAGTTTTATATATATTTTGAACTTCATATTGTTTTTAAGTGTAGGGTAGATATCATGGCACTTTTCAAGCAGTTCAAGCCCCCCCAGCCCTATACTCAAGCCAGTTGTGTCCCCCACACCTCTGAAATAAAAATTTCGTCCATGCTTAGCAGGGACCTGGAGGGTGCATGGGAGAAAGTTTGCTCAAACAGTCTACATGTGCTTTGTGGACTTGGAGAAGGCATTTGACCGTGTCAGTTGGGGAGGTCGGTGGGGGGTACTCCAGGAGTATGGGGTATTGGATTCCCTGTTAAGGGCTGTTCGGTCCCTGTACAACCGGTGTCGGAGCTTGGTCCGCATTGCCGTCAGTAAGTCGGACCTGTCTCTGGTGAGAGTTGGACTCTGCCAGGGCTGCCCTTTATCACCGATCCTGTTCATAATCTTTATGGACAGAATTTCTAGATGCAGCCAGGGCGTGGAGGGGGTCCAGTTTGGTGGGCTCAGGATTGGGTCACTGCTTTTTGCAGATGATGTTGTCCTGTTGGCCACATCAAGCTGCGACCTACAGCTCTCACTGGATCGGTTCACAGCCGAGTGTGATGCGGCTGGGATGAGAATCAGCACCTCCAAATCTGAGGCCATGGTCCTCAGCCGGAAAGGGGTGGGTGCCCTCTCAGAGATCGACAGGCAGATCGGGGCAGCGTCCGCAGTGATGCAGGCTCTGTATTGGTCCGTCGTGGTGAAGAAGGAGCTGAGCCAAAAGGCAAAGCTCTCAATTTACTGGTTGATCTACGTTCCCACCCTCACCTATGGTCATGAGCCGTGGGTAGTGACTGAAAGAATGAGATCGTGAATACAAGCAGCCGAAATGAGTTTCCTCTGTAAGGTGTCTGGGCTCTCCCTTAGAGATACATTGAGAAGCTCAGTTATCTGGAAGGAGCTCAGAGTAGAGCTGCTGCTCCTCTGCATTGAGAGGAGCCAGATGAGGTGGCTCGGGCATCTAATTAGGATGCCTCCTGGATGCCTCCCTGGTGAGGTTTTCCGGGCATGCCCCACTGGAAGGAGACCCCGGGGAAGACCCAGGACACAGTGGAAGGACTATGTCTCTCGGCTGGCCTGGGAATTCATTGGGATTGGTGCTATCGGTATAGGCAACTTTAATGAGTTGTAATACCCTGTGGTTAATGAGAGCTGATCCAATTTGAAGGCCAATATGGCAATCAAATTCCTCTAATGATATTGACTGTACTGAAGGTTTGACTTATGTTATAAACACTGTGTGTATATATATATATACAGTACAGGCCAAAAGTTTGGACACACCTTCTCATTCAAAGTGTTTTCTTTATTTTCATGACCATTTACATTGGTAGATTCTCACTGAAGGCATCAAAACTATGAATGAACACATGT
>JAUBNQ010000002.1:2472143-2484171 GCA_032353495.1 Ctenopoma kingsleyae | reverse complement strand
AAAGTGATTATAGTGGGTGACTTTAACATCCATGTAGATGTTGATAATAACTGTCTCAACACTGCATTTAATTCATTATTAGAGTCTATTGGATTTACTCAAAATGTAAATAAACCCACTCACGGTTTTAATCACACACTTGATCTTGTTCTGACTTATGAAGTAGAAATTGATAATTTAATAGTTTTTAGTCATTGTCTGACCATTTTTTTTAATAACATTTGAATTTAATATAATTGAGACTAGATCAATTAAGAAACTATTCCACTACAGTAGATGTTTGTCTGATAATACTGTCACCAAATTTATGGAAATGATTCCATCATCTTTTAACCCACTGACATGTACCCATACAGAGGATGGCAGTCATCCTAACTTTACTCCTGTACAGGTTGGTTATATTGTTGATAATACTGCAGCTTCACTGTGCACTATATTGATACTGTTGCCCCCTGAAAATGAAGGTAGTTAATCAGAGGAGGTTAACTCCATGGTACAACTCACAAATCCGTAGCTTAAAGCAGACTTCATGAAAGCCTGAAAGAAGGTGGCGCCTCACAAATTCAGATGAATCTTGCTTAACCTGGAAAGACAATTTAATAACGTATAAAAAACTTTACTTTACTTTACTTGGCAGACATTTTATGCAAAGCGACTTACAAGGAAAGGACACAAGCAATTACCATTCAGGTTCTGTAAATTCTGAGTTACTACAAACTAAGAGCCCTGATAAAACCCAACTTGTCAAGATAAAGAACATGCTGTGAAGTGCTAGACAATTTTTTTGTGAATGTGTGTGTGTGTAAGACTCATTTGAAATTTTCCATTTTCAAACTTTGGACAGAAAATCGTTTGGAAAATTTGTTATGGGTTTTTTATCTTTTCTTATCTTATCTTACTAAAAAATTAAGGTGTTAATTAATTAATGAAGTGTAAAACAGTATGGCTTATTTGACGGTTTGTCACCTCTATTGAGCTGTGTGATTCAGGTTCTGCAGAATTATGGTGTTTCTTATGAAACAACACTACCCCAACCCCCATTAGGGAGTTGCCAGGTGTGTGGCTGTTACATCTACTGACACCCCTTAAATATAAAGTTGTGGTCACTAACCAACTTCCCTCAGCTCCGAATGAGCGATTCAGATGAATTGTGAAACGTTTCAACCTTACAAGAAAGAAGTCCAGTTGCCATGACTCAACTTCCTGACAACTTCACCTGGATAACTGAGAATCTTCACAGACATTGGCTTGTAATGCCAGTACATGTTGTTCTGTTTTCAATCTTGTATGCACACAAGATGCACACAGGTTAAGAGCCAAATGGTTCATCCCTGCAGAGAATATATATTAATTGATAGAGAAAAACAGGGACAAAAAACAGAGCACTGGAGTTCAAAGAGTGATCCACCACATGTCAGCAGTCTTAAAAGGGATTATTCTATACAGTTCTCCCTGTCTGAACGTAATCCCTGTCAGCCACTTTAATGGAAGTTCTGTTCTCCAGGGTACGGTCATGCATGTGTTTCTTTTTGTTGAAATCTGAATGGTACAAACTTCACATACAAACTGGTTGTGTTCAAAGGGTTGACATAGCAACGGGCAGCTAATTGCAATGAAAACTCTTCCCAGAAACACTCATGCATTCTGGATTTTAAATCACTGGTGCAGAAGCAGCATAGTTAAGTTAACCCTTTAATATTTAGTATGTAAGCACACAGAGTCTTATGTAACATAATTACCCTTTTCATAGTTCTACATAAACAAATGTATATTTAATGGTTCATTTGAAATATTGGACTGTTCATTAAGACTATACTGGACATTTACATTTATGACATACAAACTTAATGTGAATCTTAGTCCTATGCTTTTCTGTGTTTAAACTCTCACTTGCTTAACTGTGGTAGAACTAGGGATTAAAATAGAGAAAACAGACAAGCATGAGCTCATACAAGTCTTGGAATTATTAATAGTTAATAATGAAATTATAAACTAACTTAAAAACAAGCGGAAATTAACAGTCATCAGGAGCTTGAGAGACTTATCCAGCTTTGTTAATTAGTACACATTAAGATCTCAAGTGACGCAAACTACAGAAAGGTTGTGTGGAGTTCAAATGCACACTATTAGAAATGAGATTTCCAAAAAGTTATTTTGCATTAAATGAAGGAAGAGAGGAATTATCAAATTGCTATAAATAATTCTTACATGAGACATACAAAAATTATTATTTCATATTCTAGATGTTAGTGATGCCCAAGTAAAACATGCATGATAATATTTGGTGGTGAGTCGGGTAGGTGCTCCTTGGCGATGTGCACTGGAGCAGGGTTTTATTACTGCAGCACCGCTGTAGGAAACAACAGAGCCAAAAGTTGCCTTAAAGTAAACTCCAAAGTTTTACAATGAGATGACTTTTTTAACTATTATTCTCATGGTCAGGACTGAGCTTTCATACCTAGAGGCAAACTTGTACTGTCTTTCCATGGTGTTATTAGTATTTTTAGTAACATCAGAAAACGTAAAGTCTCTACATGTAAAATCAGATTAGACCGTTTCTGACTTCAGCACCTCCTGGTGTTCCTTAAAAGCAGTTTCTACATATAATATATTTAAGGTAAATTGTGTTCATAGTAAACAATGGTCCACTGACAAGTGGTGTCAGATTAGACTTGATTGCATGGCAGCACTTCATGTTCCCCCTCACTTAAACCTGGCTGTCTCCAGCTGATACCTGATCACCTCCAAAGGTTAGCACCCAGATCCAATCGCACTCATTAGCATGCCATTCTCTTTGCATTAACACCTTGCATTAATATGCATTTTTTTCTTTATCCGGATCAGTTAACCAGAAAAGCAGGCATGTAAATGCTTAGTGGTCATCAAGTTTACGCAATTAGCAGGAACATTTGGTGCGATATTGTTGTTACTTTTAAATTTACACTACTACATACTTTGTGACTTACGTTATGTCATTTTTGGATATAAACCAATAACTCAAGGTGAAATGCTTGTAGGTTGTATTACACAAGTACAACTTTAGTTACAATCCTAAATAGAATCTCTTTAAAGTCTGATCGTCACTTTCCACAGCGCATTAACTGTGCTCAGGCTCCACTTCAACTAAGAGGTGGAGGAAGGTAAAGTGGATGTGACAGATCATGAATCAGGAAGTCAAACTGTGTCTTCCCATCTGGAACCACAAATTTTTCATTAGCCATTTAATACACACTCATTAAGAAATGTACACGCAGTCTTGCTCAAATACCCTTGTGCACAGGAACCGGGTTCATGTGTTGTACAAGAACATGAGAGCTCAGAAGCTTACACACACACACACACACACACACACACTACATGCACAGACAGTGACTCATTAATGGTAAATTATACTCAGCACATTCTGCTGTAATGGAACAAGCTGGAGAACTAACCGCTCTTCCTCTCCACTCACTGAATGATAAATGACAATGTAAGTTGAACACTGCAGAATGAAAAATGAGGGGAAAAAACAGGTGAGCTAATGTTACAGAATATAAACCCTGTGTAGCAGACAAATAAAAGTGTGATAAAAGTCAGTACAACAGTGTATTTATGTTGTTGGTGTTTAACTATCAGCTGAAATTTGAATCATTGAACTACAACGGAAAGGATCCATTTAATGTTGGCACAAGTTCTTAGCAACAAGTACAGTATCTTTGGATTCTAGCAATGTCCAGCAGTGCATAGATGGGTTTCCATGGTTTTTGATGGAACCACTTGAAATAAACCTTTGAATGCCAGCCTATCCTGTCCTGTAAGTGAACAGTTCCTCATACTTGAGGAAACCTGGCAGTTTACAATTGATTCTGGCCACCCCTAGAATTGCAGAGGTGTTGTTCACCAACTAAAACTGTCAAAAACTGCCTTGTGAGGGAACATCTGCCCAAACTGTCCAAAATAAAGAATCTATAATACTACATCTTTATCATTTCCTACACTTCTATACAAATATGTGTATCCACTCATCCAGGAAAGAGGTGATTTTCAGAAAATGATCAGGAACAACTTTAAAGCCATGTAGTTAAAGTTGTGGTGGTAGATGCTACACCTGATCCACTGCTGTTCTTTGCAACTATGCATAATGTGTATGAACACAGGGGTTTTATCCACAGTTAGAATTTACTCATACCTGTGGTTATTACCTTATCTGGTATATGTGCTGTCAAACCTGCTGGGTTGGATCTTGGACAGAGTGTGTTCTCACCGCAACTGAATTAAGTTCATTTGGGACCAGACCAAGACTACATCCAGTAAACAGTCTTGGTGTAGTTCTTTTGGCCGACACCTGAGTGAGATTGCTACATTCAGACCTGCCCATTGCATTTATAGTGAGAGTGGGCTCTTAATTCACAGGGAGCTGGTACAAGCTGACCCAGAACAGAAATGAGCATCCTGGGGAGCTATTGTCCAAGAAGAGCCGCTATGGGGCCACAGCAGCTGCAAAGATTCGACATTTTTCAACATATTAGTTCAAATATATTATATATATATATATTATATTATATATTATATTATATAAGAAATATGAAAAATCAAACAAACAAAAAAATTTATCCAGTTATGTCACTTTGGTAACACTTTATGCTCATTTGAGCAGAGTGCAAGGACACAGAGGCCACACGATTCAGATAGAAGCATGTTTCATGAAACTTTGCACCATTGCAGATTCAAGCATAAATCTGCAATTGAGTGAATGTGGCAAAAGTCCAATCCTTGAATACTGTGGTGCAGCCTGGATGAGAGGCAGGAATAAGATGAATATTATTAGTAGGAGGAATATATTATCAGCAGGTGGAGTTGGAGCAGGCCTCTGTAATGGCTGAAAATCAGCTCGTCTCATCCCCTTGTAAAAGAGCCAGCAGTTTCCTAATGAGTCTGGGCTGGGTTCTTCTGATACAAAACTGCACAGATTCACAAGGTAGTAATGTCCACAAATCCAAATTTACACAACTAGTGAAATAAATACAGAAGCAGTCTTTCCAGTGTGTATGGTTCTCCCAGTTACTCCTGTTACCTCCTACACTCCAAAGACAGGCAGTTGGGTTAGCTGCTTACGACTTTCATGACATTCATGGCACTTCACTTTATTATCCACTTTTGTAGAAAGTATCCAGCTTACCTATAGTTGTGATAAAAAGGGATCACAAAGAGTACAAAATTTTGTGTAAACAGACTAAACAGCCAGCAGGCACTTTATGTTGAAGGGTCAGATTAGTGTATATGTGGTAGATCTGAGCAGCAGCTTGCACATTTTGTGTTTGCTGTGTAAAGTAGGGCAGCTGAAATGAGCAGACTTCCACAACTAATTCAAAGTTCCATTGTGGTCCATAGCTGCCTGGTCCAAACCCCACTGCCAGCTGATTAATGCAATGTTTTCTTTTCCAATCCATTGCCCCACTTTCATTTTTTTATTTCATTTTTCTTCATTCCCCACGGGCAATCAGCATTTCTTCTCAAGCCAGACGCCACGTTGCTTTCTAGAAATATATTTTTGCAACGGGAGAGAGGAAAAAAATAATAATAAAGAGTCCTAGCCGGCAGCAACAACTCATTCAGATAAGCAAGATGCATCATCACCTCCACTGTACACACATCATTCGACTAATGTGTGTCTGCATGACAGAGGAATGCTGTCCTCATCCACTGTGAATTGAGTTCAGTGGCTACCACATGATTCTTCTCAGTGTGTGACATTCTTATATATGCCAATGGTAAATGGGAAAGAATGTGAAAAATTTATATTATTCATTAAGACTCCTGGAGACCGTGCTTAATGCCTCTAGTGTGTGTTAAATCTGACCACATTTCAAATAGGGTAATAGGATTAGCATGAGAGGCATCTCTCCACTGATAATACTGACAGTTCAAGTTGCTTTAATCAGTCTTCTATTTCCATAACTGTTTTTTTCTCTCTTCTCCTGGTTCTCTCGCCTGATTATTTTCTCTCAGGCCAGTGTTTTATTTTATCAAACTCAACAGGGAGGTGAGATTTATTTTCTTCAAGACGAGGAAGGCATTTAACAACATTTGTTGGGTTTGTTTTTCCTTTTCTAACTTTTGTAATTTGGTTGTAAGGGGCAACAATATGGTTTAAATCATGTCCAAGGACCAATAACATTTTGTCCAGTATCAGTCCTTCCCTCTGGTATTGAGCAACCTCAAGGTCAGAATCCATTTTGCTGATATTCTGCAACTGCTTAAAAATCACCACATTGTCTTATAACATAAGGGAAACAAGCAGTTTTAAAGACTAAAGCTATTGACTGCCAGTGTAAAAGCTATTATATACCAAATTTATCAGATGTTTAGATGTGATGTTAATGAGGCCACTGATACTGATGAGCCAATTACTATTTCCCCTGACTCTGTAGTTCCCCCTCAGGTCTGTGGAGCAATTTACATTTTAGCGTCTTCCAGCACGTTGATTTGGGCCTACAACCTGCACTAAATGGGTGATACTCTAAGCACTAGCACCATTAGTTTTTTCTACTGGAGATGTCCTTTAACATATTCCTGCAAGAATTTACATTTATTTGATTACCACCTTCAGCTTTACTCAGTATTTTACCTGCCAGTTAAATTATGATGTATTCTGAGGACAGTCCTACTCCACCATCATGCCACCATCAGTCAGTTTTACAGCGTTTCTACACTTTTGCCTTTCTTAGGAAATATTAGTAGAGAGATAGACAGGAAACTATGGAGAAGAGAGGGGGCTATGACATTCCATAAAGGTCCCCAGCTGGAATGCTGCAGTTATGTGGCACATGCTGTAATCATTTATATCAGCTACCTCTGGTGTGTGCATGTTACTCATATGTTTCTATTTTTAATCAATCTACACTGCCATGTTTATGCAAGCGTACAGCAAGCAAGTGTATTTTTACTCTAGTTTTTGGGTCTCTGCACATAAAAAGCTCCACAGAATTCAATTCAATTCAGTGTGTTTATATAGTGCCAAATCACAACAAAAGTCATCTCAAGGAACTTCACATTGTAAGGCTTAAGACCTTAGAGAATATAACTACATATAGAATTGTACAGAAAACCCAACAATCCCACTTGAGCAGTACTGGGCAACAGTGGAGAGTAAAAACTCCTGTTAATGTCATCTGCTTGGAACAGTTGGGGTGAGTGGCAAAAAAAAAGAACAGTAGGCAGCAAAAGAACAACAACAATGACAAGCAGCAGATGAAACACTTGGCAGGTTGGTAGGACCAGCAACTGGAATCATACAGCTCTCAGGCTGAGAATAGCTTTATTTATTTAACTAAACACTAAATGTATTCTTTAAGCCTTTTTAACCACATTTTCAGTCATCTGATAGATACAAAAGAGAATGAGATTGTTTTGTCCTGGAGCGTCCTCTCTGAGATCTTTGTAAACCAAGCGCTTCCAATGCGCGAGTGCACATGGGCTTGTTATAGACAAGAAAACTTTACTTTACTTTACTTTACTTTACTTGGCAGAAGCTTTTATCCAAAGCGACTTACAAGGAGAAGACACAAGCAATTACCATTCGGTTTCTGTAAATTCTGAGTTACTAAAAACTAAGAGCCCTGATAAGGCCTAACTCATCAAGATAAAGAACATGCTAGGAATTGTTAAGTGCTAGACAAGTCTTGAACAAGGTTCACAAGATTCTACATGCTGCTTACGTTACACTCGTAGTATAGACACAGTGTTAAAAACTAGTTACAACTGTGGATCAGGAGGTAATCAGCTCAGGAATGTCTAGAGGTAGCGTACTAAATTAAGATCCAGAACGCTGCTGCTAACTTACTCCCCCCACAACAGATTCAGCTGAAAAACCTGCTCCACCTTTTCACAAAATTGCTCATAAAATGTGTTATTAGTACCTCCTAACCTATCACTCACTAAAGCTATTTAGCAAGTCTCAATAATTCATTTAACTCAAACTTTAAACCCGAATGTAGAGTTGCCACCTGCTCTTCTCATCATTCGATCATTTCATTGTCATGGTCACAATAAACACAGAGCTACAACATTGTCACATTATGGCAAAAAACAAACTGGTCAGCTTTAGGAAGAAGAATGTGATTTGAATTAAAATAAAGTAACAGCCAGTGGCAGCCCATCAATAGAGGGCGCTCGGGCGCCGCCCCACATGTCTCACATGAAGAAGACAATAGGAATCATATAAAATAATTTTAGAAAAACATTAAAATTCAAATAAACAATCTATACCTAATATTGTCCGTGAGTATAATCTGCATTCAAGTGTAGTTTAAAAATGTTCTCTCACCCCAAAGTTCCTTTGGGGCGCAAAAATCTTTACCATAGACTCACGCTATAACTGGTGCATGTGCACTGGAACCCCCTCCAATATAAAGTATAGGAGAATCTTGGGGCGCAAGATTTTGTGCCCAAAACCCGCCCACAAGACTGAAGTCTCATCTCCAGGCCAGGAAATTCAACCAGAACTTCACCGCGCTTGTGTTTTGTTTACAGTCAGTTCGGAGGAGCAGTTTTTTGTCATGGATAATGCTAATTCAGATGCTAAACACTGAACCGTTTCACAGAAGAACCCCACAAGAAAAGATTAAAGATTCTGGACCTCACCAGGTGGACATCAAAATGAAATAACACAAGACAGAGAGAGAAATTACACTCTGTCTTTCTCCAGAAACTGGTCTGAGAAGAAGTCCTGGCTAACTGTCTGTCCTGAGACCAGAGCTTTGGTTTGTTTCTACAGTATAATATTTTAAATATTTTAAAGCAGTGTGATGTGTGATAATGATGCTTCGGCTTATACTAGTGGTGATATGTGGTTAGAGTGCTTCTGAAAACTAACTTGCAAAAGTGCGCTCCCCAAAAAAATACTTTCACCAACCGCCACTGGTAACAACAATGAAGATGAAACTAATAAGTGTCTCTTGTTTCAGTGTTTCATGACCATCCTGACCTCCTTCCTATGCAGACATTGTTGCTTTGAAATTATGTCACCAGCTCTAAATCTTGCTTCTGTCATATTTACTATGACTACTAGATAATGCTAAATTGCCACAGTTATCAGTGGTAATAAAAAGCACCTACAGTGACGTTTTATGCAAAGAGTCAATATTTGCAGTGTCAATCTTTTCTTCATGACTGCTGCATTTCACTCTGACAGCTGGATATAAGCCTCTGGGCCACATCCTGACTGATAGCGATCCAGTTGATCCTTTGTTCACAATTTGTGGCTTTCTGCTTGAAATCTGTGCCACTGCCTAAACTTTTGGCCATAACTGTGACCTACTTGTCCTGGTAGGTAGTGGGTACACTGCTGAACCATAACTCAGGATCATGAGGAACGCATTATTGCTCATTTAGTACTCTGGGGTTTTGCTGTTACAGACTAACCTATTATATTCAATAACCTTTGGTAGCTAATGTTAGCAAACATTAGGCACAAATATACTGACCTGGTGGGAGAGTACAGGGAAGGTGGATGGAGCACAAGTCTATACCCAGTAGAGCTTTGGGCAAGAGGCTTTGTTGCAGACTCAACAACCCGCCTGCTGAGAGACCTGGGGCAGGAAGGAGCTGGATTGCACAAGGCAACAAGGGAGCTATCAGGGGAGGTGGAGAAAACGAGCTTCTGGCTTTGGCTAAGAAGGCGAGACAAGGTATGGGGAGTAAACACTTCCAAAGACAGTTAGCTGCAGGGGGTGTCAGGGAGACGTTACTGTTCACTGTTCCACCACCAGGAGATGTTCTGGGCTAAGGGGTGAAACATCTATAAGCGGTGGTCCCTAGCTGATGACCCTACAGCTAACAAACAAGGCACCGGTGGAGGTACGGCAAGCCTAGAGTGGAGCAGGAGAACACTTACCTGTATTACTAAATAGAGTGCTGTGTAATAATAATCATTAATTATCATCAGTCATTAACAATGTGACTCTGTGACTTTTCTACTTGCACTGCTAATAACAATAAGTATGTTGTCAAGTAAAGTATAATGGACTGTAAGTATGGTAATGGAGGGCTAAAATATGTAAGTTTCCTCAGCACAAAGTGCTGACTTTTAAAAGCAACATTCTCTCTCTTATCTGGGGGACGTGTGTCTGTGAGACTATTTCCCTCACTCAGTCTGTCTGCCTGTCAAATGTGGACTGTCAGACAGAAGAAAATTCAAAAGTACAAACTGGTCTCAGTGCTGGGCTGGATCAATTTGAATCAACACTAAGAATTCTGGATGTTTTCTCAGTCTTTCAGACAGGGATAACAACAAAGCCTAAATTTTATGAAATAATACTAATATGGCTAATATAATACATATATTATTATAATTATTAATATTATAATACTAATATAATACATAAACTATAAACTAAAGTCCAAGAAGGCGTTTCAACAAATGCAGCTGCGATTTGGGCTCTGCAATAAATGGGAAACAGAGTTCTAACAATGTTCTTTCTGGCTTCACTTCCTTAATTACTTGATGGTGGATCTAGAGGATAAGAGTGGATCAACAGCATGTGTGGGATTCATTGTTGGGAAACTGTTTGAGCAGAGATAAGGAAGGATAAACAAGGCCATCCTTTATGGAAGTCTTTTACTGGACAGACCTACCTCTTTTTCTGACTGGACGATGCAGCTCACACCAGAGTAGCTTTACAGTATACTAATGTTCACTTACAACAGAATCAATTTAAGACTGCCCAGTTTTTATTTTATATTTTCTGATTCATCATCTTCAAAAGTCCAGGAATTTCATTAACTGTAAGTCTGATTGACAAAAGAAATTTCTCCTTCAGCCATGAAAGTGCTGATCTCAGAAGGTTAAAGAACATTTGGCAATCTCTCAAGGGAACATTTCAAGAGGAGGTTGATGACACTGTTGAAGTGACTTCTGAAACTCAGAGGGAGTCTGGTGTCCAGGTACAGATACTGTAGGACATTAGATGGAAAAGAAATCTGATGGCAGATTTAAGTAAAACATCTTTACATGTCATATTCGAACAGGAACTTGTTAGTCTGCAGCATTATGGGGAAATTAGAACAAGGCTATTTAAGTATAGGCATAACTCAAACTGTGTTCAACTGCTTCATAATAAATAAATAAAGAAATGTGGGGATGTCACTGGGAACAATGACTAATTGTGATTATATTATATAAATTATAAAAAGAATGTAGGCAGTGTGACAGACAGAGAAAGACAGAGAAAATATGATTATGGTGTACTGATCCACAGTTTGATCTCCTCAGACAGGTAGTTCAGTCCCAGACAGTTGGGTTTTTTTTGCTTATGACCTATCAACATTAACATTCAACAAGGCCTTGCCAAAGAATCTACAATATGCTCCATAAATTCTGTAGAATCAGTTCTAAAAATGAATAACTGGAGTACACTCTGGAGTAAAAGGAATATGATTACAGCTGAAGATTTAATGTAGTTCATAACTACATGGTTAAACTTAGCCACAAAATGACTTGGTTAGGGTTAGGAAAAGATGGTTGTTTGGGTTAAAATTAAGTAACAACACTAAGATAACACCTTATCTAACCCTAACAACACAAACTTTGTCACACAGGGATGAACTTCTGTCATTTTTACTAAGGAAGTTAGACCTTACCAAATTACCACTCTTACCAAAGATAACCAAAGTGCCCAATAAGTTGACTTCAGTCAAGTGTTCACCTGCATGTTTACTTTCTCATATATTTAATTAGGTGCATAGCAAAATAACTAAACTACTACAAAAACTACTGCCTTGTGGTTAAAAGGGGAATACACAGCATATTTAATTAAAGGGGAAAATTGCAAATTGCAATTACTACTACAGAAAAAATCAGGGTGAAGCCATAATTCTATTACTCTTTTTTCCCTTATCACACACTAAGTCACCTGGTTATAATTAGGGATGTCCGATATTATCGGCCTACAGATATTATCGGCTGACATCGGCATTAAAATGTAATATCGGAAATTATCGGTATCGGCTTTTACTCTTTTAATGACACAACTTTTACATACCATGC
>JAUBNQ010000002.1:2450654-2461357 GCA_032353495.1 Ctenopoma kingsleyae | reverse complement strand
TTTTTTTTTTTTTTTTTCTTTAAGACTCATTTGAAATACTTTTTAAACAAGTGAGTTTTCAAATGTTTCTTAAATGTAGTTTACTTTAGTATCTCCAGTTTCTCAGTGATTATGTCTAAGTTCAGCAGAGTTTCTTTTTGGATCAAGCTAAAATAGTGTAAATTAGCATTTTTTTTAACTTGTAAAAATACTTTTGCATTACTTACTTGATCAGCTTAAAGTCTTACGGAATCAAAGACAGCTGCAGTAAAGGCCTGACAGAGCATCACCAGGGAAGAACACCAGAATCTGGAGGTGCTTTGGGCAGTGACAGAATATTTGCAGCCAAGTATTAAAACTGGCAGTTTAATGTGTGACAACTAATGTTGTTTTGTCCCAGTACTTTTGAGTCCCTAAAATTGGGGGTTTATGTACAGAAATTACAAGGTTAACCAATATTTTTGACAACACTGTTAAATGAATGTTTAAGCACATCTGGATTGTTTCAAATCCATTGTATTGGCAGACAAAGTCAAAGTGATGACTGTGTTAATAAAGTGTTACTGGTTCCGAAAGACATTTCTGTATGTCTACTATAACCAGATACTTTCAAATGTGCTATCAGTATTCTTTCACTGATTCTGAAAGCTATACCTACACAAAATGTGTAATGTGTGTCAAAGACTTTTGAATTACGTTTTAATAGTTATGTGAGTATCAAAGCAGTCTTTAAAGCAGTGCATGTTGCTCTTGTCAGATGTCGTCCATTTAGGCACTCTGTGGGGTACACAGCATGTAGACTATTTTGTTTTCAAAGATTGTCTTAAGATAAAAGACTAGCTTTGCCATAGTACACAAAGCAGTCAATTTGAGAGGCCCTGTCTTTTTGGTTCCTCAGATGTTAACCAGTCAGCAGAGAACATTCATGTTTCATGATTCCACACAAAGAAGCAAATTATTGCTTTTTGACCTCTGACCTCTGAACCTGTGCTCCAGTTCAGCTGCCTAATGACTTTTTGCTCATGTGTGCTTGATGTGTTGTATTGCCACTATCATGTTTTCCTAGTGTAGGCTCAATAAGAACAATCACTTGATTGTTATTTATAGCTTCATAGTGCCAGATCATTCACATAAGAGGGTGCTTTCATTTTGAAATAACAGCTGAATGATGATTGTTCATGTGATCCGCTTCAGTCAAACACTGTCCTGTTTTATCTACACAAATCTCAGTGATGTGGTAGTTTGACTGGAGATGTGAAATGTAGAGAAATTACTTTACCACACAGATTCAAAGCATTTATCGGTAGTGTTGTACTAGTTTTGTGCATTACTACATTTGTATCCAAAAGCTCTGCAGTTTCAACCATTATTCCAGTCATAACAATACTGGCCTTAATTACTAAAGGTTTGTGTGCAAAAAACACACTTGATAAACATGATATCACCCACACCCGTAGTGCTTCTTTCAAATGATGATGGTGTTGATTTTGCACCTTTGCCTTCATAAATATCAAAACATGTGGGGGATTATTTCCTAATTGTGCAAAATATAAGGAGGAGAAAATGCAAATACATAAATTGAGCACATGCATTGTGATATATCAAGCATAGAAAAGATGGCAGTGGCTGTGATTGCATCTGTATTTCATATGATATTTCTTTGTTTGCACAAAGTTGGCTGCTGTTATTCATGCATGGAGAATGTATGATTCATTATATATGTGAATATACTGTATGATCCATTCATTCTGAAGAAGAGACTATTTTTCCAACTTACATCAACTGACATGAGGATGGAGATGGTGTTTTAGATGAGTATTCTGTAAAATAGCAAGTAAATTTCTTTCAGCTGCACCCTTTCAGGGTCACCACAGCAGATCATATCTGCATATTTGATTTGGCAAGGATTTTATGGTGGCTGCTTTTCCTGATGCAACCCTCACTATTTATTGCTTGCCGGCTTGGGACCGGCACGCGAACCACCAACCCTGGAGTTCATAGACAGTTAGCAATTGCTGACTGCCCCACGTATTGCGCCACTGTCCCAGCTAGTCTTTTGTAAAATGGGCCACTAAATGCCCATGAACAAAACATGCTGTTTTCAAGACTGAACACGCAATTCAGAATTCGCTATCTAGGATCTTAATAAACCTTAGTATTTCATCCCACAGCTTTAGATAGTCACTATTTGATGCCATGGTAATGATGGCAGGTGCGCGTTGAAACATCATGAATCTTAAAAGCTCAGTTAAAGTTGTAGAAAGATCAGTGTTTGGTTGAGTTTAGGCACAAAGACAGTTGGATTAGGGTTAGGCTTAAAAATATCAGGGTTACGTTAAATGAAAAGATAAACTAAGAAAAATAAAAAATAAAATAACTGCTATGGTAATAAAACAGTATTGATAAAGGGAAATAAAAATCCATCTAATCAAATAGCAATTCATTTAAAGTACAACTACATCAATGTCTTTGTTTCACCTGTTAATGATTATAATATGGGTACAGTACATATTCACCTAAGGGCACTTCCACTTGATTATGTAGAAATTAAATGGCACACATTGGATTTGAGCAATCAAAGACAATCAAAAGTACAATCAAAAACAAGTTTTAAAGTGTGCTGCAAGGAATTACATATGAGCTGCTTACATTCACTCTTTAGGATATTTACTAAATCTGGGTTTCCACATTTCAGAGCTAAATACATATGATTTTTTTTTCTGTGTACCTATTTAAAATTTCTGGGTTTTATTCCATCACAACTTGTGCGAGGCTCAGGCCTTGTTGAAGATGGTAGACCACCTTGTTTTCATGTTTGATGTAAAGCAGACCTTTGAGGCATGCTGACTGAAGCAATATTGTATGGTTGGTGTTCCAAGACAGCTACGCCCCCCCATCCCTAAAAGCATAATCACATTAAGGTGTATATTCAACAATGAGGTACAGGTAAATGGTCTAACAGATGTGTGGATAAATTACCCAGTCTGAATTTGAATGGAATAAAATAGCTTGTTATTAAAGTAATCATCTTGGTGTCGGTATGGAGCGTTAACCTATATGACACTATTTGATTGCACCAAAAGTTTTCCTGAAGGCGCCCTTTCGAGTCATGCATGCAAACCTGCATCTAATTTTGCTGAGCTGATCATGGTGGTGATTGCTGATGAACTTTACGTTTTCCCATTACTTTGATTTGAGCTACTACGTTGTGGCAAAGAAGACAAACTGTGCATTTAAGGGCTGCAGATGCTCATCTTGCTACCCTGCACGACAATTCATGGCACGCCATGCATTACTGGTTATAATAAATTATGTCAACATGATGTTTTCCAATCACCCTGTTTCTAAATAACAATCAGAAGATCTGCTTGTTCCTGTAAATTTTAGAGTAGAAACTGTGGCTGGTAGTTTATTTGAAAACCTTCTGATGTCTTACGTTAGGATCTCCTGCTTCGGACAAGCAAGTTGACAAATTCTTCATTTTACCAAATTTAATAATTTTCCATTTATAAATTTAATCTCATGACACACACAGAATATTTTTGTGTGTGTGTACTTAGCTGACATCTTTCTTGAGGTCAGAGCACCCTGGTAGTTGAATGGTTTCAGCACATGCCACATACTGTATCTATGAAGTCCGAGTGGGGATGTTTGCTACAAAACATGAAAAAAACTTCTCCTGAATTCCAGCACAGGTATGGAGATATATTGTATACACAGAAGAAATTAATAAAAGGAATTAAAAATTAATATGCATTTATACTGAACTATCTTTTATGCATAATTACTCTATGTCATTAGGTTTGTTTAGTGTGTGTAGCTTTGACAGTGTGATCTAAAAATCCTGTTGCATCCTTTTTTCTTTTTATCTGTACACAAGACATTTGCTCTGCTTATGTGGTGTCTCTCCTAAGCTATGTTATTCTGAATTTTCATTTCCATCCTCACATATAGTATGACCTTCTTAATGATGTGTTGGTGTGAAAATGTTAAAGCACCTTCCTGCTTTGCCAAGTTGCAGGTTGCCAGGTTACAATTTTGTAAAGCCCCACAGGCAAAGCACATTTAACTAGTGCAAAATTTCTTACAGTAAACAAAAGTATATTGTGAAAAAAAATCTCTTTATTGTGTGCAATACAGAATCTATCATAAATAAATACATTCTTCTTCTTATTATTATTACTACACAGACAAGGCTTAATAGAGTAATATAGATTATTATTATGTTTTCGCCACATTTTAGTTGGGCTTTCCTTTGTGCTGGGAACCACACATGAAACAGCTGTCATGTAAACAATAGTGATTTCTTTAAAATTGCACAAATAATGTCACTTATTAGTCAGACGCTGAGGAAACATTGCACTCTTACAAGCCAATTAGCAAGAAATCACATCATATATAAAGCGTGTAGATAATTAAGGTAAAGGCAAGCATTTTTACCATCAAGGTACTATTAATTTTGATCAATTCTGGGCCAATTATTGTCTAATTTAGGGATGATTTACAGATTTACATATATTAACAATGTGTCACTCACAGCCACTGCAGTTTTTATTAGCTTCTGTAAGGCACAGGGGTGATGTTGACTTTGTGTATGCATCAGTGATAACCATATAGTTTCTCAGTGGGACCCCTCAACAAATAAACACACTTCCCCTCAATATGACTGCTGTGTACTCAAAAGGAAGCAGTGACAGCATTTAAGGATAATTGTTAATGAGATAGAGGAACCAGGAAATCAGACTCCAGGATTCCACACCAAAGCTGAGTAATATAATTTCCTGAAGTGGGTCTGAAGTGGAAACATTAGAATAAATCAGACCTTGTTAGTTCCTGCACATCCACATCTTTTGCCTACTGCCACTTTTAATATCCAGTAGTCAAGGACATCTTCATTATACACTTAACCAAAGTCAAATTAAGATGATATTTCCTTACAAATCAACCAAATCAGTTCAGTGATAAGCACAGAGAGAAGGGAATCTGAATGCATTATTATCAGCTCTATAATTGATACTCAGTAAACTGTGTGTGAAGATTCTCAGTCATCCAGGTCATGGTTATCTCAAAAAAGGTTTCTCAGTGGCAACTGGACTTGTTTTAGTTCCTTGATGGTGTTTCACCCTTCCATTCCAGAGGGCTTTCTCAAGTCTGGAAAGTCTCAGTAAACTGTGTGTTCCTAGCCTTAAGAAGCATATGAGAAGGAGACATCACATAACAACAATGCTCAGTAGCTAGTGGACCTGAGAGCAGACCACAAAACCTCCTTGAACAGAGTAACCATCACAACAGCAGACATCCAAGAAAGAGTCTCAAGCATGAAGAGCTGGACAGCACCAGGCCCTGATATGATCCACGCCTACTGGCTAAAGAAGTCAACTGCACTCCATGAGCACCTGGCAGCACAAATGAACCAACAGCTAATGGACAAGACCCACTGTGAATAGTTAACTGAAGGTTAAACAGTCCTGATCCTGAAGGACCCCCAGAAGGGAGCACAACATGGAAGCTTGCATTAGGCATCATAGTGGCTAAGATAAATAGGCACAAGGCTCAGTACATGGTGTTATCAAGACTGGTCCCTTCTGGAGGACCTTCAGGATCAGGACAGTCCGGCCTTTGGTTAACCATTCAGGGTGGGTCCCATCCATTTGCAGCTGGTTCATTGTTGCTCATTGAATACAGTTAGTATCTTTAAAAGAAAGACAAAATTATCATAATAAGGTAACAGACAGAGGAATAATGTGACTGGGTTCCAATGCCTGGTTAAAACATTCTGTCTGAAATGCCCAGTAATCTACAGAACTCTGCCAAGAATCTTGCAACAAATTGCAGCATGCAGTTTGGCACAATGTCACTGGGGAAGACTATGTAGCCAGAAGATGTGCTGGCAGACGGAGTGTCTCTCAGGCTGCTTATCGCCTCTTCCTTGATATCCAGGTGGGTGGTGCCAAGGCGAATCAATGGAGATAGGATGTAGTCTGGTTGTTCTTCCTGGTCCAGGGTTTCAGATTGCTGGGATAGGGTCTCGGCTGTGTTCTGCATGCAGAGGTGAACTGAATTCCGGAGACATCCACCTCAATCCAAAATCCAAGTCAAGTCTAGAAAACTCAGACAGCAAAAGGTAATAATCATCAGTCCCCAATCCAAACTCTTTATCCAAAATACAGATCAAAGGTCTACAACAGATAGACAGGCAGAGGACATGGCCAGAGGCAGAGGTTAGAGAATCCAGAGCCAGACAGAGCAAAATCAGACTTACAATACTGAAGTGTAGCTTCAGGCAGAGACAGGTCCAAAACTGTCAGAATTTCACCAAACAGGTCAAAGGCTGGAGAGTCGTTCCTTAGAGAAAGCAGACAATCTAGCAAACTGAGAGTGTGAGAGGGTCTGCTTATATAGGGAAAGGGACAGGTGAAATAAATCAGCATGAATAGTCTGAAGTGGATGTTAATGGAAGAACAGGAAATAGCTGCAACTTTCAAAGTAAAACAGGAAGTGCAGATAGACAATATGATAACATTACTTTTTGCAGTATTAGATTCTTATAAAAAAATGTTTTTGTGGTAAGCAAGCCAATTTTAGAGGCTCATTAATGAAAGAAAGCAGCTTTATTCTTTCAGGACTCTCTTAGGATTTTCATATTTTGACAGGATTATGGATCACCTTATGCAACCCAAACTGGGGAGGTATCTTCCAACAGCACTCATTTAACTTATGGTGTCACATTTTTCCATACATTCATTACCATAAACTATACATCAAAACAGTGAACAGTCAGTTTAACACCTGAACACACACAGTTACAACTACCCTATTACCCTAACAATCTCCATGTTCACAGGCAGTCCTGATAAATCGCCATTATTTCCCATGAGTTCTTGTGACCATGCCCAGCAGGGATGCTACAATATTAATAAAATGCTGATATACAACTTATGGATAATGTGGTTAAAATCAGCCCCACCGTTACCTACAGTTGTTTTTGTTCCACAAGTCTGGAGGTAGCAACACATTTAGTCATAGTTTTCACTCACAAATCTGGACTAGACTTCTACATATATGTTAACAGCATCAAATTCTACATAGATGAAAATACACAGTTTTCTTAGTGGAGTACTTTTATTTTTATACCTCAGGTAAAGTTTGGTGGTTATACTTTAGTACTTTAACTTCAGTAGAAAAATTCAATTTAATTGGAGTATTTTTTTTTTATTTACTTGAGTAAGTACAGTTGCTCTTTTCTCTATTTTGAACTTGGTGTTATTTGATGTTATCAATGTAGAACTTTATGATATTTCAACACATTTTAAAATTTAAACTTGACCTATTTCATTACCATTTTGTTAGTGGCTGAACACCAAACAGGGAACTTGGTTTTTGTAATTGTGGTAGGGAATTAATGAACCTAATTTCTCCTGAAGAACACAGAATTCACTGTCACGTATACATCCTCCAGTACCTCAGTAACGCACATGCCTAGTTGAGTTTCTAATCAGCTTCATCTGTGATTGTAAATACACTTATTGTTACTTTTCTACTTGCAACAAAAGCAAACACTGTTTTCTACACTAGCTCTGTATGTAGAAATTTGTATGAAGTCTGAGTTGAGAACTGTTTCATCTGAATACAGTACTGAGCCAGCAGGGTTGGAATTATTTGCGCTAACCTCCAAATTCAATAGAACGGATACATTTCAATTCACTTGTGAATGTAGCAATTCAGCCTTCATCACTTTATAGTGGTAACAGCAGGAAGCTGAAAAAAGTCATTACAAGCTGGGTAGATATAGGCTGTCTCATTCATAATAGCCCAAAACCAAAAAATAGAACTGACTATTAGAAGGAAAAGAGGAGCGGTGAAGTTGTCAGAAATCAATCTTTTCTTTCACTTGTATCTCAGGTAAGGCGCCGCTCCCAGTGCAACAGTGATCATCTCAGTTACATGTTATAAGCTCTGTTGGAAGAAAACATCTTCAACAGGGGCCTCTCATCTCCCTTTGCACTTTCCACATCAATTTCCTAACTCCTTTGTTGTTCCCTGTTAGAACTGTCACATCAGCAAGAAAACTATACATCAACCATAACTGATCATACAGTGAGAAGCTAAGCAAAGAAACAGGAAGGAAACTCCATGCTTTTGTGCTTTTGTCAGGATGCAGATGAACCTCCTAAGACCGTTAAAAAGCAGTATCTGGGTTTGAGAAAAACCTTCCAGTCATGGAAAAGGACTACCAGTTTTGTATACTGATTTGACCATCAGACAGACAGAGCCGTGGTTTTTCTATTATATGCACAGCAAATAATACATTGGAAACTGGTGGACTGTTTTGATTTACATGACTAGTGATGCTTACTATTACCTTTGGATATGCACTGAGTAAAAAAAAAGGTTCTTGGAGATCAGGATGACTATACGAGCATGTCTTTACAAAAACATTTTGCTTTCTTATGTTTTTAAATTTGCATCTAGTTTTGCAAATATTGTTAAGTGATTTGTCTCAGGTATTCAGGCCCTCTGTTTCCATCTGGAAGTTGGACAAACTATTCATACAGTTTATAAGACAGATAAAAGTAGAGCTCACATATAATTTCTTCCAGCAAAAACAAAACAGTGATATACTTTTTATCTGCCATCTCACTGACAACTATATCTTTTGCCTGGAATTATGTGTCTTTGTTTATCCATGGCTATATTTGTATATGCTCACGTATGACCATATATCACTATAACCAAACATTTCAAACAAAAACAACAGGTTGGTTCCACTGGGTGCCTCTGTCATGCCTCATCATAAGATCTTTTTCCTCTCAATGGAACTATAAAGCTAGCTGACAAGGCCAAAAGTGCGCAGTGCTTTTCCTCACTAGACTAGGTATGTCACAAGGGAAATACAATACATACACACCATTAGGAAGAGCACCAATAATAGGAAAATGGAATTTGCTCATGAATATTCAATTCAAATTCCATGGTGAATTGGCAGGTAGCTGTTGAACTATGTTTGGATGAAAACTCTACAGAGACTAAAATTTCATCAACACAAATCCATGGAGTAAGAAATAAGAACTAGTCCTACTATCTGATTAACATATGAGATATGTCTTTTAGAGGCTAGTCAGTGGGAATTAAAGATGTTAATCTGGAGACGCTTGATGAATATGTTGACAAAATTGTACTTGTCAAGTGGCTTCTTTAGCATGGCATTGGACAAAAGTGTCTAGTGCATTATCGACCTTATTTTATTTAGCATTTGAGTTAAGCCTAATGGGGCCATTTCTTTGAAATTATCACTTCTTTGAGGCCATAGAGTATTGTATTTTATCACCTGCCAGCAACATTTTCATGTTGAGTAGTACTCACAAAGTACAATATGTTTAATATAACAAGCCTTATGGATATACAGAAAATTGTAAGATTTTCTTTTCTTCTTTTAGAGAAAAAGTTTGAACATCATAAAGAAATTTGATAAAACCCTTACATGTAACAGTTGTGTGATGAATTCTCACTTTTAGACAAAGAAATTCACAGATAACCTCTTCTTTTTAATTCCAAGTCAACAGTATACCCATCTGAGAAAACCAGCTACCTACAGTTGGCAGGTAAGTTTGGCAGCATGAGAATCACCACGTGGACCACTCTCCAGAAACCCACTGTTGTGGTACTGATGGTGATGATTGAGGAAATTTGGGAATTCCACTTTAAAATTTAAACAAAGAAAAGAAAATAGGAAGGAAAACAAATGGTGCTTTTAAGGCCAAAAAAGATGTGTATATATATTAAAAACATACATCTGTTGTTTCTATTCAGAACAAAGAAAAGCAGCAGTTTCTGACACAGTCTATAGTACCAGAAAAAATAAGGGCATTTTGTTTGGCAAGATGTGTATTTATCATTTTTGCTTAAAAATTAAGAGAAAAGCAAATGTATTTAAAAGTTATTTGATGAGTGTGTGAGAGAGTTAGAGGGGCCTCCTCAGTAATTTACTTGCTATCCACTGCTGCATTTCTTCCAGCTTTTAGATGTAGAACTCCAGGAATCTCAAAGGGGCCTGTCAATCACTGCTTTAAAACAAACAAAAAAAAATCTCTCACCTTTATGTCACTGAACTGCTCCAGTTTAGCTAGGGTATGTATAACCTAATGTCACAACAGTGAGGCACTTGAGGGGTCAAAATTCTTCTCTGGTCAGGTCAAGTGCCCATTGGTGACACTGGTTCACCTAATGGGAGAATCAAATGCCTGATTTGTGACCTGTTGTTGAAACAAGTGCCCCCATTGGTTAGCTTAGGTACCACTCTGATGTGACCTTAGGACAGCAATGAATCCCAGTCTAAACACTGCAAGGTATTTTCACTCTATTCCATAGGGTGTCTGGACATGCCAGTAAATATTAATGTTTTTGATGATAGAGATTTCTATTCTCTTTAGTACTCAGCTGAAGAAGTTTCTTGCTTTTCTTGCAGTCAGTGTACTATCCATGTATTATGCTTTATGAAGTATACCAGGCATAAGAGTAAACATGCCAAAAATGGCTTCAGCCTTATCTACTGGGTCAAGCACACAGACTCTGAAAGTCACTACAAATCATCATTCTGTATCTCATTCTTCAATGTGTCATTTGTTTGCTGTAGCAGAGAATGTGTTGAAAATACTAACCTTTCCTTTGTGAAAAACTAGACAAAACTAATGGGTTCTTCACAAAGAACTACAAAATCAGTTCCA
>JAUBNQ010000002.1:2431797-2446859 GCA_032353495.1 Ctenopoma kingsleyae | reverse complement strand
AACCCATCAGCAGGACCAGTATCTGCTCCTTTGTGCAAGGAGGAACAGGATGAGTACTGCCAGAGCCCTACAAAGTGTCCTCCAGTGGGCTGCTGGTGTTAATGTCTCTGAACAAACCATTGAAACAGACTTCATGAGGGTGGCCTGAGGGCCTGATGTCCTCAAGTGGGCCCTGTGCTGTGGCCGGCACCGTGGAGCTCGAATGGCAGTGCTCTAGTAAGGGCCTCTAGTGTCTTGTACTTGACTCTAATGTTTAGACAGGTAGATCTTCCTACAAGGCCTACTGAAACCCAAACATGATTGCTAAATTTTTGGTACCAATGGGTCATGTCAGGTTCAGTTTAAGTATCAACCCTCATAATCGTAAGAAAATAATTAGCCTAGGATCAACTACCTACTTGCAAATTCAGCGGACTAACAGAAGGTAGTTCTGGCTGTCTTTAACTTATTCACTCAGAACTAAAAGTGCTTGATATACTCTTTACGCTGTGAATGTCACATATACCCAGACTCACAGGGACTGCCCTACATCTCAGAATGTCAATACTACTTCTTTCACTTGAGAGGATTTAGCAGTGCATGAACAAAATAGTTGTCAGCTTAAGTGCTTAAGCTCCTCATGTTGCATGGTAAATATTCCATTTAAAGATCTCTTCTTTGACCTCAGACTCTTTCGGGAACAGTTCCTCATGGTTTTTATTCTCAACATGAATTGGCCAAGGTGATATGTGAACTGAATAGCTTGAAACAGTTGCCTCAGCAGTTCAGATACTAATGGCATCAGCAAATACTCACCTTACAGTATTATCTATGGTAATGATGAGAAGGACATGCATGACTGCACACTTCTGATCAAATATAAGACATGGGATATGATACAGCATCTCCTGTTGTTGTTAATAAATGATTCTTTGATTTTTCTGTCACAATCACTGGCTGATTTTATGTTGAAACATTTTTTATAAACAATCCCAACTTCCCCAACAACACCACTACAACAAAATAAGTAAAAAAAGGTACTGATTTTGTATGGCTGACACAGTGAGCTTAATTTTATTGTGAATGTCACAGGAGAACGTGCAGAGTTGGAGAGGTATGGTATGACCACCTGGGAAGTGTAATGCTGTGTGTATGTGTGTGTGTGATATCTCCTGTGGATTGCCTCCCCAGGTGGTCTCCATCTCACTCTAGCCTTTTTACACCTCATACATTAAGTACGCACACAAGAGAATGACGCATAGACACATGCATAATGCCTTAAATCCTACACAACTAGCCACAAACAAAGTCTTCGCATGTCTTTTTGGAGCAATTCCACATCAAATAAGTGGCAAGTCTGTCAGGTGAGCAGATCAGGTGACTGCGAGGAAGGGCCAGGATTGGTTGGGACAGGATATAAACAGGAAGTCTCACCTGCTCTCTGCTCAGACATTGGGTTTTGATTCATGTCTCTTTCTTTGTCTCTTTCTTGCCTTATTCACTTCTGTTTCTATTCTTGTGCGCTATTCTTGTGTAAGCTATACAGCCTACTGTAGTCATCTCTCTCACCAACAGGGGGTCGACTAATACCAACAGTGCCAAAGGTTTATTTAGCTGACATGGAAACGTATGTTTGACTCCACATATTTTGTAAGCTGTCTGTTAATTACCACTTTGCAAGTTTGCTGAGGATAATGCATTACATCAAACCTGGTTCAGCACAGCAGTGAACAAGTTTAGATGTTCCACTTTTCTCGTTGAATGAAATAACATTTCGTTCATTAACAGTGCAGTGATCTGCCTTTGCAGAGACATGTGATGCTCTGGAAATACAGTGCAGCATCATTTGCTTCACCCTGGTGGAGTTAATGTTGGTGTTAACAGCTAAATGCTGATTGGTTTAGATGCAGTACAACCTTTTTAGTTACAGTTTTAAAATGTATGTCATTGTCTGAAAAATACAGATACAATGGGGTTTTTGCAGTGTAGCACACACTGTTCTATTAGGGAGAGCAATGAACAAGTTGAAGGGTTCATGTATGACCACAGCTACAGCTGCACTAGATGAAAAACGCTGAATCAGAAATCTGCTAAATCTGACACGCCATTGTATCAAGTGTGGCAGCAGAGCTAAACACTACCGTATCCAATGTGGCTGAGGCCAATATGGAGTCATAAATTACCAAGATCTGCTTTTATGAGAGAGAGTTTATCACATTAAATCAATAACAGCTTGAATTGCCAGCTCAGCTGCATATTCCAGGTTAATGAAAATTTAGGGAGCACAAAGAGAAGCATGTAAAGGTTCAGTACGCAAAGGAAAATGAAAGCTGCCAAAAGGAGTAGGAGAAAGGCTGAAAGAACCGACTTTGGTAATGTTTTAATACTGGCACATGGCTTTGTGTCATTTGCTAGCAAATACATGTAATATTTCTACGTGTCAGTTACTGTCAGATATCATAAAGCTGGATATCTCTGTCTCTTTGTGGTTTCAAGTGTCAGCAGCTTCTCTGCTTTATTTAGCCGTCAAGCCAGCGCCCGGCTTGTTTTGCATTTAAATTTGTGAAAGCACAGTGATGTTTCTCATTTGGAGGCCTTTCAAAGTGCCTGGCGAGGTTCAAAATAATCATGTCTCTTACATTTTCTGCCAGGTCTTACCTAAGATTTCATCAGAGCTTCGTACTTTTTTTGACAGTAATTTAACTCACTTGAAATACAAATTTAAAAGGGAGTAAACCCTCCCTTTTAAATTTACCGAGTGTGGGATGGGAGGGAGGACAACTTGATTGCTTTCGATACTGATTTTGAAAGAAAAAAAAACATCAGCATAGCTATGAAGTTGGATTTATTGGGCCTTATGAGCGATGAGAGTGCTGTTGATGCTCAAGAGCCTGGAGTGTTGAAACTAGTTGAAGTTTCATCTCTTGTTCGCTCTCTCTTGGCTGCAAGAGTCCCTGGAGTTTTTAGGGGAAATTTTCAATCATATTAAAATTAATAGCCTTGCCAGTGAGGGAGAGAGAGAGAGACGGGGGGAGTGTGAGCGAGATAAAAAACTGCATTTGTTTGGCTTGTTTGACACATAGAGAGTATCAGAGAGATGGAGGATGGGTGAGGGGTTTGTTATATCTCATCTTCTACCCTAAAGTTGCTGAAGTGCTTATTTCCTCCCCAAAAAAGATGGATGGATTTAAAAACACAGTTTTTCAGTGATTTCTACTGACTGGACTGTTCCAGATGTGTTCAAATAAACAAATAACCTGAAAATGTAAGAATACTGCACCTTTTGGCCAAGACACACCAAGCTGAAGGTCGGCTGTCTGTCTGCACCATTGGCACTAAACGGACACTGTGGGCAACTTTTCAGCCAGTTCAGTACATTGATGGACCTGTAGGTGAGACAGACCACCGTGATTGGCTGTTAAGGTTAGAGAATCACTCCATGGGAAGAGAAATGGACCCCAGTGCTTTTTACAACTTCTTATCCAACATATTCTTGATTAGAAGTAGCGATAAAATGTCTGTGATGACTGAGAGTGTGTTGTAGTTTAAGATAGGAGACTGTCCCCTTCTCAATTATGATGCAAAAAATGATCAGCAAGTATGTTTCACCTTGTCTGTGAAGATTCTCAGTCATCCAGGTCATGGTTATCCCAAAAAACCCCCCAACGTTTCATCCTTCACTCCAGAGGACTTTCTCAAGTCTGACTGACTGGTAGGAGTAGCAGGTTTATAAACCCTGTGGAGTTCTCAAGTCGTTGATACCTGATGGTTGTTCTTCCTTCTGGCTTTCATGTATGTCACTGTGACCACCTGAGCCAGGGTGTGAACAACTGTGAAACCACCTGGGTACAGTTAAAAGAACTGCATTGTATGTGGGTGACAGATTATGCCTAAGGCCACCTCCTCTGTTTAACGAGGGTCGTTCAATCTTGCAGTAAACTGCTTCTCTCACACCTCGTTTGAACCAGTCGACCTCCCGGTCTAAGATCTTGACATCTTTGTCCTCAAACGAGTGGCCTTTGTCTTTCAGATGTAGGTGAACTGCTGAGTCCTGTCCTGATGAGCTGGCTCTTCTGTTTTGTGCCATGCGTTTATGGAGCTGTCAGCTCGATGTGTTAAGGCTTAAAGTTACATCTAAATCTTATAAAAGCTTATAAATCTCATGCATTTAAAAAAATTGGTTTAGATTATCTCTAGCATATCCTAATAAAAGTGCAGTGAAGTAAAAGTTACAAGGACAAAGTGGTAGAAGAGGGGAAAACATCAGTTTATTTAGTGTGTCCAAGCATTATCTGTGACTTGACTGAAAGGAAAGTAGAACGGAAAATATCTACTTTATTTACCTAACTTAGAGTGCTAAAGCTTCATGTTAGCTTTCGCTTAAGGTCAGAATATATTTTTACAGAGCCGGGATGGGATTTGGGCTTCCCATTTCTTCCAGCAGACATATGCTAGGAAAACTGTTCACTTCATGTGTATGGAGAAAAAAAATTACCAAACGTCTTACAGCATTCTGGAGTAAGCAATGCATAAGATCTCACCACACCAACCTGTCCTCTTTCAGTACGTCCATTAACCTCCTCTGAGGTCTTTCTCTTTTCCTCCTGCCTGGCAGCTCCATACTCAACATTCTTTGTCCAATATATTCACTACACCTTCTCTGCACATGTCCAAACCATCTCAACCTTGCCTCTCTAACATTGTTTCCAAACTTCTCAATATGAGCTGTCCGTCTGATATATTCATTTCTAATTCTGTCCACATGTAAACATGTTTAACAGGTTTCCAAACTTGTATTAAGTATCATCACCTGTTACTAAATCTATACCAAAAAAGCTTAAGGTGTGGTATAGCAAACATAATGTGAAAAGTGAATGTGAAAAACCTAGCTTAAGTATTCTATTAATTAAGATGTGTTGCTTTGTGGTCCACTTTATGGGACTTTTCAAAACATAACTGCACCATAAATTCAAAAAAGCCACCTTCATACATATGAATTTAAAACACTGCACCCTTTTTATTACTTTTTTTCATTTAAAACCAAAGCCCCACTACCTCCATGCAGGGGTTACTGAGCGCGCACTACAGCAGAATACATAATAACCAGAACTTTCATTTGACCACCGTGCCTATCAAATACAAGACCTTAATCTGTGTTCTGTGCTCCAACTGAAAACTTTGTTCATCTTAGTAAAAAGGAAAGAAGAAGAAGAAGAAGAAAAAAACTTTATTTCACATCATCATTTAGAGCCAAGTCCCAGGTTGCTGACCCGCAGCAGTTCAGCCTGCATCCATAAACAACACAAAGCTTCCAACTGTTTAATTCACTACCAGGGTCCATTAAAGCAGTGAACCCTGCTGTTCAGCACGAACACACACACACGCACACTCTTAATGTCTCTGTCTTTCTTGACATCTCTCTCTCTCACACACAAACATGCATTTGAATGTTACCTTACGCTACTACTTACTTACTACTTCTCACACACACACTTCTTTTTATTCATACACCTCTCCTGCTATAGTTTTTCATCTGTGACTGTCTATCACACACCCATACACACACACACACACACACACGCACACATACACAGCACAGTCCTCCTCTCCTCACTTCGCGTGGCCGGGCCAGATAGGGCTTAATTTGTCCTGCCTCTAGATGAAAACATATGCTACGCCTCCCCTTTGTAAACAGACTGGCCAATAGAGTAGAAAGAGGGACTTAAGCTTCAGAGACACAGACTACAAAGACAAGCATAGAATACCAACAGATATTACAAAACTGCAATACATGAGCTGAATGAAAAAGGTTACTGTATGCAGCAGCTGAATGTAAGAGTGGATATTTAGAGAGAGGGGAAGGTGTCATATATCATCAAGACACAATGAGTGAATGAAGTGTCGGAGAGAAGGAAAAAGAATGAGGTAGGGGATTACTGAATTTGCCTTATGCATTATTATTTGGATGAGGTCATGCTTGTTTATCACAAAGTTGTATCAAAATTCAGACATTCCGTATGAGTCATTCAGTAAGGTCAACTTATGCTTGTGATTGGGATCATATTCTTGCTGTATAACCCAGTTGCAGTTGAGCTTCAACTCACAGACTGATGACCTGACATTTCCTTCAGGATTCACTGAATATAACATAAAGCAAAGGTAACCTGAGCAAACACAACATACTGGTTTCAAACTATTTATTGAAGGGTGATGTATAACCAACTAGATGAGCGGGTTAGAGTTATGCTTTAAGGCTGGGCAGTGTTACAAAGCTATTTCTAAGGTTTTCAGACACAGAGGGTCCACAGTGAGAGGCTTAGAAAATTAGTGAACCTTACCCAAAAGTCTCCAACCTCATTAATTTTTGCAGAATGTTCTTTGGACTGATAAGTCAAAAGTTTAACTGTTTAGAAGACAGGGTCCCGTTACATCTGGAGTAAACCAAACACAATTTGTCCTAATATATGCTCAATAATCCAGGAAAGGGAACTCCACAAAGTTCTGGACATACTGTTGCAAACCAAGGAGGGTGTGTAAGAGTACATTTTGCACCATCTTACAATGCTGTGATTGTAGCTATTCCCCAGCTCTCTGTGAATGGTACTTATGGTCATTGATCAATGGACAGTTTGCAGTGGTGCTAGTTTTGGTTATTAGTTTAGTTTTTTTGTTGTTTTTTTTAGTTTAGTGAAATTTATTCCAAACATTTCAAACATGTGTTCATTCATCATCAATACATATCATCATTTCATTCTTGTTTGAAAATGAGTAGGCAGAAGTATACACTTAATGAATTAAGCAAAGGTACTGTTTATAAGGTTGGGGAAACCTGCAGTCAGCTGAGACTGAGGAAGTCACTTGGCTCAGCAATGAAAATATCTCCCACTGAAAAACTCTATGTCCAAATGAGCAGTATCGGCTTTCTGGGGCAAACACAACACATACCTATGATACAAGCATGAAGGTGGCAGTGTAATGCTGTGATGCTTTGCTGCTTGATGGGCAGGGTGACTTCACATAGTTGAGGGAAACATGAATTCTGATCTCTACCAGAGAATCCTGAAGGGAAACATCAGGTTATTAGTCTGTGAGTTGAGCTCAAACACACATTTATGCTGCTGCAGAAGAAGAAAGCAGGACAAGCCAAATGTTTCAGTTCTTTGTTAAAACTTCACAATTTCAGTATGTAACACATGTGCTGAGTGCTACTTGATTTTATATTCTTCTTGATATTTATGACAATGTGGTTTGTCCTATTATCTGTGCTGTGGTTTGCTGGGGCAAGAACTTGAAGGTGGCAGACACTAACAGACTGGACAAGTTAATCAGGAGGGCTGACTCTGTTCTTGGAGTGGAGCTGGACCCTCTACATGTTGTAGCTGAGAGGAGGATGCTCTGCAAACTCCTCTCAATCCTGGACAATCCCTCCCACCCCCTATGCAGTGTCCTGGCTGGACAGAGGAGCATGTTCAGCCAGAGACTGATCAATGTCAAGTGCACCACAGAACACCACAGGAAATCATTTCTACCTGTGGCCATCAAACTGTACAACTCCTCTCCTTTAGGTTAAGGGTCAGGGGGATGAAAACAATCATAATCATATATATAGCATATTTATAATCCGATAACCCCACTACATCATACACTGAACTGCTGTAACCGGAAATTACGTAGTTTTTATTCATTTTTATTATTTTTATTACCTATTCTAGATCTGTAAAGTGAGTATTTAATATTTGTGTTGGTGTTAATCTTTTCTGGTTATGGTTCTTTCTTTTTTCTTTCTTCCTATCTGTTTTAACAGAGAGCTGCTGTAAAATGGCAAAATAAATTCCCTCTGGGATTAATAAAGTTTTCTGAATCTGAATCTGAATCTTATTATCAGTGTATGTTGGAAGAGGACGGGAATTGTTTTTGTCTACTGTAGGTTCGCTCAGACCCCTGAGGCAGTCACCAATGAGGAGACAGAGAGTTCACGAGGCTTGGGCCAGGACCTGGAGGGTATTTCACCAACCTCCACTGCAGAAGTGAATATGTGCACTGAATTTTTTAGCATTCTGTGGGAAAAAACTACATGCTCACAGCCATAAGTGAAAGGTTCACAATAACACCTGATAGTAGCATATAGTAGTGGCATCTATAACAAAGATGAACAGTGACAATTCTAAGATCAGACGGAGATATGAACATTCACATTATGTTTTATGTAATCCTAGCCTAGTGTATACATAAAGATAAAAAATTGAAATAAGAAAGTAGTAGTAGTAGTAGTAGTAGTATATAAAATATTGTAATGTTCATATAATGTCAATATTCAGATGAAAAACTCTGACCCCTAAGAGGATTCAGAGGATCTCACCTAGAACACCAAAATGTCAACAAACAGGCCCTGTACATCACAATCACATTATGATGGGATCTCTTCATCTGAAAATACTTGGAATGTCATGGGTTTGGCAGGTATTCAAACCTCAGAATATTGGACTAATAAAAAGTTGATCTGATGATGAAGCTAGAAGATGTGTGTGTATATATATATAGTTGCGTGTCATTCATTCGCGTTTCAGTACAATGTAACAATTAAGTTCACTATTAAAACATAATCGGGTCGCAATTACGTCCTGTGACAAAAGGTAGTAGGTATTTCAGTTTCGTCGTATACTAACACAATTTTTAGGAGACAGGGTTGAATCTAAATCATATATCAAGTAATTATAAGTAACAGAACAACACATTAGTAAACTGACATTTTAGAATGTTGTAACATTTTCATGTGTGAACAATGATTAACAGAATTAAGACACAGCTGCTAAAGACTGATTTTATTGCTTTTGTGTTGGAACTGGAATCAGTAAGATGTGCGGTCGTGTCTTTCTTTGAGGCTTTGAAGCTTCAAATCATTTTTTGGTGAATTAGAAAGAATCCTCAAAAGCTTCACAAGGCTTCATCTGTCCATCTTACGGTAGAGATGTTTCGCTCTGCATCCACAGAGCTTTGTCGGTCTGAGGCAAGTTGGCTAGTGACCACAATTTATTCTCCAGGTTGGTTTCACCTCACACCTGCCTTGAAAGGGCTTGTTAAGTGAAACAAAGGCAGGGGAGGGGTATGTGTAGATGTAACAGTCATGCCCCTGGCAACTCCTCCTGCCCCCATTAATTTGTCTATCTTATGTAAAAACAGTAAAAAAATACTAAGTCGTTTGATCTCACTACTGTCTTCATTAAGGCTGTGAGTGTTGTCCATTTTTCTTATTCTTGAATCCCTCTGAGCCCAACTTTAATATTTAGCAAGCTCCTGGAATTACAGCTCCGCAAATAGAATGATGCTACAGTAATCCTTTTTGTTATTTCCTTTTGTTCTGTCTGAACCATTTTCCTAGTTATAGTTATTTCATACTATGTCATTTTATGTGTGTTTCTATCTCCTGTCTTTGTCTTCATTTTTACCAGCTCATTTTCTGGGGACATAATGTGAAACTGAGCATTTAGAACTCTAGTGCTGTTCATTTGCAGCACTTTTCCGAAATCAATAAACATCTCAGAAGCTGGTGAGGCGTTATCTGTGCTAAGATGTTGCACTTAGCATCTTGGACACGTGTGGTGTGTCTCCAGCCCAAACTGGAAGGGAAAGGACTCTGTGATTGTTGACAATTCTAAAGCAGGGAGGGGTATTCTAGGAAGGCTCTTTCCTTGTAGCCTGTGATTGTGTTGGCTGCCAGCCATCCACGCTGAGCATGAGTCATTGTTGGCAGACTGGCTCTTCACCCTGACAGCCTTGTTGAGCTGGCTTTTGACCAGGCAGAATTAATCTCTGTTTCCCTTCCCATGTGCTTGCATCTTGAATTTCCACAGGGTCCTGTCCCCTTCGAGAAACCATGACTTGAAGCTGTTTAACCCTCACTATGGTTTTCTTGCAAGGCAGCTAATACAGACAGACATCACAAGAAGACTTAAAATCTTTGTGGAGGTGTAAAAAACCAATCATAACCATGCCCTGTTTGAACTGCACAGACTGACTATGAGTTTCCATGCCTGATTTAGGGCTCTGATTTCAGACTGTGGTGTGGTTCTTCAGTTCTTCAGAGATGTCAGCAGAGCAAAATGGCCTGAAATCTGAAATTTACAAATTTAGGTCAGAATATACCATTCACTGATGACCAGCAGCACAATATGTAACTAATACATCACCAAACTGAGAGAGCGCAATTTACATGTGTGACCTCATGAATCTTTCAAATCTTCTGCAGGACATTTGAGATGTTGTATTGTGTTCATTTCAAATTCATTTACAGGATTGCACTAAATAAGTAGAATAAGAAAAAATCAACAGTTGGATTCACTGTGAGATATCTGTGTCATTAAAACACCATATATTTATTGAAATCTTGAAGCATATTGCTGTTACTATAACCAGTAAGTAAGTAGTATTTTTTAGGCAAACTTTTTCACTAACCCTAACCATGTTTATTTAGTGCCTAAATCTATACCAGAATGTTTGAAGATTTGTAGTCCAGAGTTTCTGACTGTTTAGGGTGAAAATAAGTATTATACCAACAACCATTTTGGTGCCACTGTAAGAGAGAGCAACTGCCATTTTTGAGCATGGTGCCAAAAGAGCTGCAATTTCAACAGATGCTTGCTTCGCTATGTGGGGGTGCTCTTTCAATAAATGCTATTATAGCTCATATAAGAAGGTAGGGGCAAACAGACTGTATGGGTGTTAAAGATGGAAGACTTGTTGACTGGCAAGAGCCACACCATAGTCTGACAAGGCAAACCATGATTATATTTAATATTTAATCCAAATACAATTTTTTGTATTTAAAAGAGCTAGGACATATTCAACCCCTTGCAGTCCTTGCCAGAGCAGACAGATGAATGAACGGACCACATATCCCATAAAACATGCAGTTTCCTGTTACCAAAAAGACCCTTCTTCATGTCCTTCCTCCCTTTCCTTGGCATCACCCCAAGAGCTAATAACTGCCCTTGAAAACAGCCAGTGCACATTCAAATCAGTTAACATGAAACACTGCAATGGAATAAAGCAATGAATTATGTCCTTAAAGGAACGGGTATGATTTGTGCTTAGAAACAATCTGTTTTGTATCGTAAAGAAAGGTAGAATCCCTGCCAAACCCAGTTTGTTGGCAGGCATTAGTTCTGAGTAAATACTGTACAGTATGTCTCAGTGCTAATGAGATTGGTGATTAAATTATTTTAACAGCTTCAAAATGCAACTTTCAGGAACTATTAGTCGCTTGCACCCACTTTTTCTATCTCCCCTACTGTCTGAGTCCATCTGACCTTTCTTGCTTTACCAACCTTTCTTACAGTTTGTAAATAAGATATCTACTTGCACTAAATCTCTCCACTAAATTTTTTTCTTACACATTTATTTCATTGTTTTTTTAGAACTTCTTGGTATTTATATACAGTATCTTTTCTCCTCTCTTCTTCTTTGCCTCTCTTATCCATTTCTCTCTGCACTATGGAGTTATTTCAGTGCCACTCATCCAGTCTGAGGGGCAACAAAGGAGCCTAGGAGCCTGAAATCGATTACTCTCTCAGGCGGAGAGTACAGACACCTTTCTCTGCTGGTATCACCCTCTTCCATTACTGACAATCCTTTTTCTCTTCTTTTCTGTCTCTAAGCCTATTAATCTATCCACATCTCTGTTTCTTTATATTTTATTTTTCTCTCTCCACACATTTCTTTCTCTTTTCCCCTCTCTCCTGTTTGGAAAAATGTGTACAGAAGTTACTTCATTATGTCTGAGTGTAGCACAAAGATTGAAAGTAGAGCTAATGGAGAAGCTGCTCATTGCTGAAAAAAAAAAACCCTGATTGTACACATTCAAGAGACAGCCCCAGTAACATCCTAGCAAGCACAACCATTTCTGGACATTTGGGTCCTTACACGAGACGTCTTTGAGTACATAACCTGAACAATTTCTCTTACATAATATCTCTGAATAACTCATATAATAACACATTGCTCTTGGTGTTCTACATCAGACAGTCTTTGCCATTACTGTACCAACGAACAGGTGTCATTAATTTGAGCCTTCCACTCATGACTGTTTTTACCATATCTGTAGTGTTTAGGCTTTTGCTCTGTGCTACAGTGCTGGGAAAAAGAATTTGCTGGCTCCCTGATTTTTTTTTTAAACCTAATAACTGGTTGTTCCACCCTTGGCGACAAGAACTGAGTCTTTCACTTTGCTGTGGAAGAATTTTGGCCCACTCTTCTTTGCAGAATTGTTTTAGTTCAGTCACACTGGAGGAATTTTGAGCATAAACAAGCTATTTAAGGTCATGCCACAGCATCTAAATCAGATTTAAGTCTGGACTTAAATTAGGCCACTCCAAAACCTTAATTTAGCAGGGGGGCATGTGAAGCATTCACAGGTGGATTTGCCGGTATGTTTCGGATCATTGTCCTGTTGCATAACACAAGTGCGCTTGAGGTCAGGAACTGATGGCCAGATATTCTCATTCAGGATTTTCTGGTAGAGTGCAGAATTCATCGTTCCATCAATCACAGCAAAGTGATTGATTAAGTGCCAACAGTTATGCAAATTACTCTTCTGCCCATGTGGACAGGAAAACTGGAATTTACAACAATGGTTAAAAAAAGGAAATCCAAATTAAGAGAAAAAGACTAGTTTGACAGCCAGGCATATACTGTATATGCAGTATAGTTACATGCTCCCAGTCATAAAAATGCCTATGTTGCATGCAGTATCACCTGTAGGCATGGCTTGAATTGGGCAGTCAACTGTATATGTCAGCAAGCCTGTCTTTTGGTCTACAGGTGTGAAATTACATCCTGCACCTTCCTTTGTCACAGCTGTGACAAACTGTACACTGCAGCACAATAGCTTCACTTTAGTACACATGCTTGCTTTTATAATTGTCTTCTATACTGTATGAGTACAAGATATGTTTTGTTTGTAGGACATTAACCCTTTGAACTCAGTACTCAGTGCTGACAAACAGTAGACTTCTCCACCATGTTGAGGCAAACAGAAGGTATGATCACCTGTCAATTCTAATAGCTATCCTAATTTACATAAATTAGTTACCTTCACTAAGTTAGCAACAATGTGTACTTGTTACTAGTTTTCATTAAGTTAAAGTTAACTGCAGGGTTGCACATTTACTTGTTTTGAGTGACTAAGAAAAGTACAGCGACAAAGGAAGTAATTACATTACTAGATGCAGTAATGCAAGAAACCGTGTCTAATCTAGGAAACTTGTTATTATTAACAGGTCCAAGCACCCAGGCACAATTCAGACCCATCATCTGCAGTTCAAAAGCTAAGACCATTGACCTTTGTATCTCCACCTGCTCTTGGAACACCCTCTGCTAGCATTTGCCACTGAAGGAGGGAGAATAAGTAGTGACTTACATTTTATACTGTTATAGGACAAATATGAGCATAAATTAATTGCACATAATCAACATTAAGAGTGGTCTTGTTGGTGGAGGTGGGAGAGGTAAAAAAAGGGGGGATTGTCATATGATTCTGAACACTTACAAAAGTAAGTGGTAGTAACAAGGAAGAGTTGGAAGAACATTTTGCAACTACTAGGTTAATTGGCAACATTGGTCAGTAACATGATTCGGTATAAAATAGCAAATAGCAGGTTCATCAATCTGCTTCTTATCAGCTTTTTTTTATTTTTCGTACTGTGTGAGGTAGTGAAGTTCCCTCTCATACCGAGGCTCCGAAGCATGCTTCAAACTCGACAGGGTCTTTTTTTTGAAGCACTGTGCCGGAGCTTGCTTCAAATTGGGAAAAACCATGTGACTGATGATGTTCGAACCACTTCTCTGCTTCATTCGGACTGAATCAACTGACCGGTTTCGTTTGACAAGCGGAGCTTTGAAACTTTGGTGCGATACAACTGTATTTAAGATGGATGAAACAGTGCTCTGCCTCTTACCTGCTGTCAATTCACCTTGGATTGCCTCGCTATGGAGCCATCAGGAAAAAGATCACAAGTGTGGGAACATTTTCAATTGGTGCCACCGAATAAGGTATATTAGATATCAGACAGATTCACGTGTTATTGTCATCTGTTATTCATACAATGGACGAATAAAACACACAGACCTCATTGTGATTTCACAGGTGCAGTGTTTGCTCTGTCCTCAGCAGCTGACATAACAACAACACGTCATCAATGCTGAGGCATTACCGAGCCAAACATGAAAACAGTCAACCTGTTATTGCCTACAATCAAGGTGAGAATGGTTTATACCAAAACACTTTTGCCTTTCCCCTGTCAGCCTACTACATTTCTACAGATGGCTGAGCTAATCTCACTATTATTCTGATGACTATTTTAGGGGACAGGAAACAAGAGCTTGTGGACTTCACAGTGCAAGACTCTCAACCTTTCACTGTGGTGTCTGATCCAGGTTTTTGTGCACTGGTGGCTAAATTGGATCCCACATACATTCTCCCCTCTAGACAGGCTGTTAAAGCCATGGTGGAGAAGCGGTATGTGGAAGAAAAGGAGAAGGCCAAGACAGCATTGCCAGCCTCATGGCAGATATGTGGATCTCCATCAATATGGATGCATATCTTGCCGTCACGTCATTATATCAATGAAGGTAAACTGTCCACCACCCTTTTGGGGGTGCGCCCTTTTCCAAAGTGCCATACAGCAGAGAATATTGCTGGAGTTGGTCGGGAGCTAATGGAAGAATGATCAATACAGAATAAAATGAGATGCTTGGTGACTGATGCAGCACCAAATATGATTGCTACTGCACACATCCTGCAAGTTAGGCATGCTGTCTGCCTTGCGCATGCCCTCAATCATATTGTGAAAAAATCCAGGGCTGCTACTCCTTGCCTTGACGGCTCAAAAATCATCCCACTTATTCGTATGCTCAAACACACACTTAATGAAATTGGGAATCAGACCACAAATGACATGGCAAAACATGTCACGGCGCGACCCTGATCGGCCCGGTCGCCCGGTGTTTTCTGTTATGTTTTGGTCTCTGGCTTCACGTTCACTCTGGCACCCCCGTTTGTTTATCTATTCACACACACAGTTCGGTCT
>JAUBNQ010000002.1:2419989-2431697 GCA_032353495.1 Ctenopoma kingsleyae | reverse complement strand
AGATTGTGGACCTACACAAGGCTGGAATGGGCTACAAGACCATCGCCAAGCAGCTGGGTGAGAAGGTGACAACAGTTTATTATTCGCAAATGGAAGAACCATAAAATAACTGCCAGTCTCCCTTGGTCTGGAACTCCACACAAGATTTCACCTGGTGGAGTTTCAATGATAATGAGAACAGTGTGGAACCAGCCCAGAACAATTCGGGAGAAATTTGTCAATGATCTCAAGGCAGCGGGGACCATAGTCACCAAGAAAACAGTTGGTAACACAGTATGCCGTGAAGGAAAATCCTGAAATCCTGCAGTGGCAGCAAGGTCCCCCTGCTCAAGTAAGCACATGTACAGGCCTGTTTGAAGTTTGCCAACATTTAAATGATTCAGAGGAGGACTTGGTGAAAGTGTTGTGGTCAGATGAGACCAAAATCGAGCTCTTTGGCATCAACTCAACTCACTGTGTTTGAAGGAGGAGGAATGCTGCCTATGACTCCAAGAACACCGTCAAACATGGAGGTGGAAACATTATGCTTTTGGGGTGTTTTTCTGCCAAGGGGACAGGACAACTGCACCGCATCAAAGGGAGGGTGGATGGGGCCATGTACTATCAAATCTTGGGTGAGAACCTCCTTCCCTCAGCCAGGGCATTGAAAATGGGTCATGGGTGGGTATTCCAGCATGACAGTGATCCACAACACACGGCCAAGGCAACAAAGGATTGGCTCAAGAAGAAGTATATTAAGGTCTTGGAGCGGCCTAGTCTAGTTTTTTTAATTGTTCTGTCTCTCACTGTTCAAATAAACCTACCACTGAAATTATAGACTGATCATGTCTTTGTTAGTGGACAAACTTACAAAATCAGCAGGGGTTCAAATAATTTTAAATTTTTTCCCTGACTGTATAACTAAACATGTGCTGCGGGTGAGTGTGCATTTAAACCTTTCCTTGTGTGGCTGTGGATACGGCCATCGCATACTGTTTTAATAATACACATCCATATTAAAATATGTCAAGGTTGATCAAGGCTTCTATATAGAGCCATGTAATTGTAATATGCTGTAATAAAGATGCCACTAAGACTCCTCTTAATGAAGAACAACAACAGACTCAAATCACATTCATCATTCAGACCTCTAGGTTTTATAATGACCCTAATGAAATGACAAATGAATAAATACTCTGAAATTCTGGGATATCATAATTATATACAGATATCAACACATTCTGACCAGTCACCATGACAATTTATCATTAAGATGACCTGCTGACTCCACAGCTGTGTGGGAGAACTGATCTAATTAGCCCTGTTCCGTAAATAGTGGTGTATGTTTCTGAGACTGCTGTAGAGAAAAGTCTCTCATTTTCTTCTACAGTAACAAAAATACAAAAAAATGAATTACATTTAAAAATCGAATGTATGTACTTTTTCATTTTGCCCTGCTAGAACTACACACTACTTATATAGCAGCTGTGTGCTCTCATTTGTCCTTCAAGGTATGAACAGAGCTCTTTCTTTAAAGTCAAAATGCAGATAGGAGGCAGATCAATGCACAGTCTCACCCTTGTGTTAATCAGGATGACTTATGTCTGTAATATAGGTGAATGGTTAAAATGATTAATTCTTACACACACAGAAAGGGTGAGGTGAACTCATCTAATATATGGTCGATCTAGCCTTGATCTATACTATGATAAGTAAATAAACTGGATATTTGACCGGTTTACAATCCTACCCCCATCCTGTGCTTTTTAGTCTTCTTTGGTTCTGTAGCCAGCTGTGGCAGCCTAGTTTAAACTACAACTAGAACTCCTGAGAGTTTGGCTGAGGCACGTTCTGTTGTCTTCTCTTAGTCTCCAAGGACTTCTGGGTTTTATGTACTACATCTCAGTCAGCGTTTGTTGCTGAGAACAGCATTTCAATGACTTCCCGGGAATATCTGCACAGAGGATATTTCGAACATCTTCACATTTAATAACATGTTGTCAGACTCACACATTAAAGTGTGATGTGAATGTATGAGCTACCTGGATAAATCCACCTCTGAGAAAAAGCAGCAATACAGGGGGTGACAGTGAGGACTGAGGTTGCCAAGAGTCACCAGGGTCAGTTATGAATTTGGTTCTTAGGATTAAGCTTTAAGAACTCTATCAGCAGGACATACTAGGGCATGTGGCCGGTAAAGAATGTGCGCTATGGGTAGCTCTTTGGGACCAAGCTCACCATGGAATCTGTCTCCCAGTACGACCTACCACCAGCTGCTGCTAAGAAGTAAGAACAAGTAACAACTCGCCAGCTGTTACGACTAGTAGTAGGATGGATAATAAGATTACGTTTATCTAGCATATTAAGAAGTAACGAAATAGAAATTGGTTCAATATGACAGATGGATGGCAGCCAATATTTGTTGCACACAAATAAAGTGAGCCATAATTGAGCACTGAGATGCAGATCATGTAGCTAGTTCTTCTGATCTACTAGCAAAAGGAAAAATGCCTATAAAAGTGCAGACAATGATTACAGCTGCAGCTGGAATGGTCTACTTTTACTTTTCTACATTTTTACGGTAAAAAATCAAAAACATCAGAACAGAATACAACAATATCTATATAGTATATTAAAAAATACAGAATACAGTAATAATAGAGCTAAAAATAGTGAAATATAGTCAGTGAGGTGATGAGGTGAGGTGTGCCTTCTAACACAGAACAAGAAAAGTCATCTCATAGTCATCTCACCTCATAAAAACAACACAGGGATGAGCTGGCTGCCAATCAATAGGCGCCATTCCAGAACATACAGTACACACATTTACAACAGCAAATACTTCATTGGCCATTACCAATCAGTGAGGTCAGTGTAGAGCAGAGGTCAACAACAGGCGGACCACGGTCCGAGTCTGGACCCAGACTCTGTCCTGTCCGGACCCAGAGCCGGAAAAGACTTATCATTAAGCCTTAGTCCGTTTTGATGGAGATTATATTTTGACGGTGACTCTTTTCCGACCATGTTTCTACACTGCTACTCAGCTAAAGGCACATCCTACCTGTCTCTGATTGGCCAGTACTCGTTGCATTTGTGGTTTCAGGTTGGTTGGGTTTTGGCATGAGGACTGAGATTGGTCCAGGTGAGGCCAAGAATCAGCCAATCACAGGCAGAGTAGGGCAGGCCTTCACTGAACAGAAGCACAGACAGATAAATATATAAAGGAGTGAGAAGACGAGAGAGAGAAAAGCAGAGACATTGTGAGTCGGTGTGATATGACGTGTGCTAAAAGGTGGAAGGTTGTCACTGAAATCCAGACTTTTAATCCCAAATAGAATGAGGCGTTTATCTTCCTGTAGGAAGCTTGAAAGTGCTGTGTCTCCTCTGCTCTGAGATCTGCTCTTAGCGGTTAAAAGTGGGAATGTGAAACACCACGATGTAACTAAGCACAGAATCACATGTGAGAAAAGTTACTTGCTAAAGACAACAGAAAATAAGCGATCTTAAAGCCAACTACAATCAGGCAACAATGATTTTTACACATTATTTTACTGGCCAACAATAAGTGTCACTGATGTCTGACAGTGCTCAGCTTTTTTATTATTTATTTGATTATTTATTATTGTATGTACTCTCGAGAGTCCCGAGTTAATACTGTTGAAATGGCATTGAATTATAGCTTAATGACAAATTACTTTAAAATTAATTTATATATAAATTAATGTATAACTACATTATAATGCTATTTAAACATGATGTTGTGGACCCGGACATAAGGAAAGTTTCTCTATCTGGACCTCCTTAAATCATTGATTCCCAACCTGGGGGTCCCGACCCCCACTAGGGGTCGCCAAAGTTTCAGAGTGGGTTGGTAGGATTTTTGATTTTAAATTAATTTTTTTACTTATTTATCTCTATAACTTAATTTATTTAAATTTATTGTGATCATGATGTTAAATAAACATCACAATATGGGCTATGACAAGTACACAATTTTTCACCTTTCTTGCTGATGGTAAAGAATAAAGGCTTCAACAGCCTTGTGAAAGAGAAAACGTGCCACTGCCTGATGTTTCACTTCATGATGCACAGACAAGCACTGGCCAGCAAACACCACTGCGATAAAGTAGACGAAACCACGAAGACTGTGGCAAAAATTGTGAACTTTATTAAAGCTCGTCCAGTCAACAGTGAGGACGAGACCCACCAGACACTCATACACTCAAAAGAGCATTTCATTGAACTTCTAAACCTGATAAGAGACTTCCTGACCCTCCATAATCAGAAACGAGTTTCTCATTAAGCGTCATACCTGGCGGATATTACATATATATGTAATATATATGTAATATATATATGGAGCAGCTCCAGGAGGAGCAGAGTCCTTCTCTGTCCAGAACCAGGAAGAGCTGGAAAATGTTGCTGTGGATAGAATACTGATGCTATTGCAATCCAGTTCCAGTTAAACCCCACAAAATGGATAGAAGGACTCTGTGTTCCAACATTGAATTGATTTGATCAGTCAATACATAGACCGCACGGACTGAACAGCTGCATAATTAGTAAAGAAATTTCCTAGCAGTAATTAAATGTAGCTGCAGGCACTTTGGAGAAGAATAAGTCATGTCACTTGACCTAGCAGTACTTAACAAAACCATACAAGAGCATACATAGAATATTTGTGCAGTGCTTTTTTATAGATAACTCACCATGATGAATCATGTTTACTATAGGTATAATAAGGTAGAAAAAAGATTTACTGTGTCTAGAGTTGTTTCCCAGTTGCAAGTTCTCACATCTTTACTAGATATAATAAAACTCAATGAGTAAAATGAAAGGAGTCCAGGACAGAGTCAGAAACAGAAAAAACAAAGATGGCAACTGATGAAGTGAGGAGAGGCGAAATCACACACCCACACAGGAAAGTGGAAAGAACACCAACCGCAGAGATCAGCAGTTATTCAATATCCAAAATAAAATGAAGAGGACATTAATAGTCGCTAACGATCTTCTGAGGAACTCGAACGTCCAATCCGTCTGGGGCACTTCTCTACTGCGGAGTTAATTTACTGTAATGATTTCCCACAGCTAGCCAAGGGCCTACAGACTAAAATGACCTGGGAATCTAATCTGTTTCTAGTCGCTGTTGCGCTGCTACAAAGACTTATGATTTTAATTGATCACAACACCAAGACGCTTCCTCAAACTACTCATTTCACAATACTGTACAGTTGAGGCCAAAATTATTAGCCCCCCTTATGAAATCACACAAAATCATGACTATTTCCATGCAAAATGATCATAACAGAAACTGTTGATACTTGTATTGCTTCCAAAAGAACAAAGACAAAATCTCACAAAGTTTAATTAAAATATTTTATTGCTGTGCTGAATTGTAACAAGAAAACTGAAAAATGGCAAGGTCAAAATTATTAGCCCTCCTGTGCTTTCTTTAATTATAAGACGCTAACTGAACAGTCACATTCACTGAAATGTCGATACACGATACCTACTTAGTTAGCAACGTCCACCAACATTCAGCAGCATCAAACACAACGTAACGAAACAATAACATAACGTACCTCATTGGCCGCTTTAACTTGCGGGGAGGGTAACAAACTTTATGAGACTTCACTTACTCAGTAACTTTGGCTGCTAGGTTACAGAAAATAAATGATCCTAAAGTCAACTACGATCAGTCAACAAGGATTTTTACACATTTTTACACAAAAAAAGGGCCGTGACTGATGACAGCACAGCTACACATACACACTCATGTGTCATCTGACCTACTGACAGGCTGGGGGAAAAAAAAAAAGGATTTTTACACATTCCTTTACTGGACAACTACGAGTGCCCCCATCAAAAAAAAAAAAAAAAAAATCAGTGATGGAGTTCAAACCGATGAGGGAAAACGACAAGTAAAAAAATCAAACAAATCCCTGTATCTGCATTAACAGCCAATAAAGAAAGAAGAGTGAGGTATTAACCAGAGATGTTAGATCAGCTGCATGAAGCCATGTATAAGTCTCCATAGTCTGAGCTGTAGATGAGTCACTGATGTGTCTGACAGTGCTCAGCTTTTTTAGTATATATTTAATTATTTATTATTGTATGTACCCTCGAGAGTCCAGAATTGGACTCATTATCATAAGGGTGTCAATCATGCACTAACACAGACTTTTTATCAGGTGCAATTAAAAATTTCTGTTTTTAATGGAGTTTTTCATATCTCACTCTGACCTGGTGATGGGAGAAATTCTGAAATAAATAAGATGGCCACCCCTTAAGTGTCCCCTATCCACAAAGAACCATAACAGTTCATTTCAGCCTTACAGCTGTGAAGCTATTATTAATCAAATGTGGGTATTTTTTTAAGGAGTAATTAAAAAAAAAAAAAGCTTAGGGCTTAAGTGGTTATTAAGAGAGCACACATAAAGTCTCAAATAAATCACAGTAAGTTGGAAACCATAATGGATAATGGCATGTCATTCCATTTCTCATAAATTTAAATGTGCATACAAATACTGTACTGAAACATAACTTCCTCTGCAATAACTATGCTATTAAAAAACTACTGTATATGTACACAACATCAACTTCACTGTTCTCATGTAACCCTTATCCCTCTTTGGTCCACTCAACTGTTTTCATGAGACTTGCTTTAGGAGTCAGTCTACCTGTTTATCAGAATCTCCTACATGACTTTCAGATATTTCCATTTCCACGCTCCCCTCCCCTTCTGTCTACTTCTTTTCTCCATCCATCCTTCTAATCTTTGTTTACCCCATCTCTTATATAATCACTACTGTGATCTAAATTCATATATATATATATATACAGTATATATAAATAAGAGTCATATAACTTTTTTTAAATGCTCAATAACTGTCTGACTGAAGTGTGAAAAGCAATGCTAGGTCTAAATAAACAATTCTTTCTGACCACAAGCTTTGGTGCCAGGCTATTGAAGAAAACTCAAAATCTGTCAGATGACAAATGACTATTTCATGGGGAGATAAAACAATGTTTAAGTAATTTTCTCATTTGTATGCAATTGCTACAAACCCAATAAACAGGAAAGTAATTACAGTAGCAAATAAATTATTTACATGAGTGAATGAAAGCCTAATCTTATTCCCTGTAAAATCAGTGTATGGGGCATTCGTAAAGCAATCCTTTTCCTGCAGATCTGCATTTGCAGATACTTTAGGTTTATGATTTTGTCACATTTGATTCAAATAAATGCAATGAACCAGAGCTTACTTTTCACTTTTACGCTTTAACTTTTAGTTCAACATAGGTGGCTTCTATAAAAGTGCATCCTAAAGTTCTGAATATAACAATTGTTAAAAATCAAAAGTGTTACATCTATAGGCATGTTTATCATTATCAGCTCAAGGTTACTCTGACTTGCAGTGCTTTGTCAGCTCGCCCATGGATGAAATAAAAAAGCTGCAATGCTCTACTTTTTTGTGCTGAGTTTGAAAAACTCCAGAAACAGAGATGGGGACTATTCCAGGCTGGATGCTGTTGATGTTAAAATGGAAAAGGCACCACTGGGTTTACGTACGTATTACAGTAGCTACATAGTGTAACAGAACAAGATTACATAACAGCAACTATGTACACGCACATTTTCCTGTATGTGCTTTTTCAGAAAATAAATCAAGTAAAAGTCAAAGAACCATAAGGACAACTCTGCCACTTAAATCTATTATGGATAAATATGTATTATAAAAAAAAGTTCATATATGGCCTAAATAACTCAACTCTGGCCATACACATTGCTATGTAAAAGTGAAAACAATTTAAAATACTTGTCTTGCATCTGACTAGTGAGTACTTTTGACATAGAAGTCAATCCTTCTAGGTCATGACTTATTTCTGTTCTGTTTAGTCTATAATGACTAAACATCTTATATATATATATATATATATATATGGTTCTACTTAACAACACATGATATTATCAGCATGGTGGTTTCCTGAGAGAGAACAGTGTGACAATGACAAATTTCATACTTATTGTTGGGGACGGAAATGATTGAATTATACATAATTTTGGTGACACTACATCTTATAAAATATCTGACACGAAGGCTGACATTGAAGCAGTCTGGTCATCTTCACTGGGCTAATGACTGACAGAAGATTTAGAATCACCAGTAGATGATACCTTTTTGAGCCATTAATGCATCAGCAGCATTGGTTTGTGTAGAATCAACTACTCAAACACGCTCATTCAGATCTGTGAAGAACAGAGCTGTAGTCGTATATATTTTGTTCCCCAGTGTCTTGTCTAAAGTTTAAATAATTGCATAATTACACTCATGAAATCTTTGTCCACTTTGGAGCACACAGGCTTAAATAATGTGCTTTTGTTAACTAACTTTACCTTTATCAAAGGAGGATAGATTATTCTATCCAGGTGACTGCACTGTAGCCTTGGTTTTACTCACAATTCTGTATATTGTTTTGTTATTATTCTGATGCAGTCATCTGCTAGATTCTCAGTGTGTCTTACTGTAAAATAACCCAGAAGATCACCAAGCAGAAAAGGCAGGTAATACTCATAGAGCTGGTTCTTTTTATGGATTTCGAATAATCAGTCAATACATACAATGCAGCCTCCTTGACCTTTTCCTGGACCTCATATATACAGTACTTGACATACAGTACTTGACATACAGTACTAGTCTGCAGGATTTAGTTACTTCTATGGGAAGTACTTAGGATGGGAAGATCCAGTGGCTCTATATATAAAACAGTCATCTTTGCTGATTTCACATCCACTTCCTTTTCTTTTTGTGGGCCTGTTGGCTTCACTGTGAATCTGGACACATGCTCAGAATGTAACATCTTGTTCTCACAGCAGGAGCAATGGATGATGAAAGGATTATCTGTAGGTTTTATTTTAGCAGCACCCTCTCTGCTGTCTGCTTGTAAAGCTTGTCTGAGTTGGATCTCCCAAGGAACGTCTTTGTGGTGTTACTCACTGAGGTAGGTGAACATCTGGGCGAAACGGATTGTGGGATAGTTACTGTTTACAAAAAGTGCATTTGGCAGCATCTAAGGAGGTTTGTGTAAAGGTAGACTAAATGTCTAGTACACCAAGAACCTCAGGTGTACATACATCAAATACATCAAACTGAACTGTGAAGGTTCTTGACACTGACTGCACTGTGTTGTTTCAGTCAGATCCTGTACAGAGTCTTCGAAGTGACCGTCTTTCACATGGTAACACCTGCTTTTCCTTAAGTCTGTGGTATGGCTCAGCCCAGGATTTGTGTCAACATGGAAGAAATATCATCCCTCAGTAGTGGACGTTTTCTGGTAGGTAACAGAACTTCAAAAACATTGCTTAAAAGAGTTAAGACTTGGTTTTGTATTTCAGTTAGAATTAGCTTTAGTGAGTCTGAAGAAGCCACAATGTGATACATGTTGGTTGCACATTTTTAATGATGTGCAATTATTAATAAATGAAGAGCTAGACATCCCTTGGATACGGTGCAAGTCTTAGATCATGTATTTTAATTATTTTAATATTTTATTTTATTATTTTAATATTTAAATAATTATGTTCTCCTGCATGAGTACTGAATGCCGCTCGAAAGATGGGCTTTGAGATGTGCACAGGATTATGTATTGATGAGGTTTAGATCAGGGTATGGGAATAGCAGATGCATTGAGCATCTTCACAGATAATCTCCTGCTCCTTGTAAATGCTTACTTCCTACTATATAGTCAATCTATATAGTAGGAAGCAAGCATTTATATTTATACATCAAAGTAACACTTCTTTGACTTTGTTATTGCAGTCTCACAAAGACACAGTTTATGGCATGAGTGCTGATCATGTGTTCTCTGAACTCACTGCCCACAGCGTCTCTGGATCATGGTGTAAAACACATGACTAGGGGGTCAGCTTGTGTCAACATTGTTTGCACCATCTGCACAACCGCCCTGTTTGGATCTTCTGGTGTGAGCTTTAGAGTTTTACTCCCCTCAGGTATGGGCCACAGGCTTAGTATTTGATATTTTGGGATTTGGGTGGTTCATCCCTCGGGCTACAGCACCTTATGCTGCCCTGTGAGAAGATCAAGGTCTATTTTTTTGTTTTTCAGCAACTAATATCTCTACATTTTGGAAAATGTTAGAAAATGTTGGTAAAACTCTACCACTGAGCAACAATATCTGTTCATTTGAAAGTTTAATTAAAACCTTCATGTTTATATTAGGTTGGAAACTGAAATTAAAGGATATGAATTCCATATTGTTGAATAATTAACTTCATTCAAAAACACTATAGCTTACCTTCCAATATCTTATAGAATTTACTTATCTTTTAATAATGTTACCTCAATGACGACTCATGGCAACTACCTGACATACTATGACAGTATAACAAAGTGAAAGGGCTCATTCAAAAGTGATAAACAGACACAGGTTCATGGGTGGGTCCCAAAGGGCCAGACCTGAAAATCCAGAAATAAGGCCATCACAAAAGATCATTATTAGATCATTTCTTTTTTACTTGTTTACTGCTAACATTAGGCTCCTATCGTTCTTGCTGATGTTTTCTTCCAAACTTTGTGGCTCCATTTATGAAGGCTTTATTATGAGAGTAGTCAGAACCTACAGATCAGCCAATATGTCTAAAATCTGAACACCCCCTGCAGAACATGACAGATTCAAAAGGAGCCCAGATACATTTCAAGTTGAGTTCCAGCTTTACATAAATACCCTCTAGATCTCGCTTGACTAGCTGAACTGCATCAGTTAAAACATTTTGATGTCAGTGAAATATCTCTGATGGTGGCAGGTATGTCAGCAGACAACTGTCCAGTCAAAGCAGAGGATGTACAGACTCACCATTTGCTAGTGACATCTACTTTGTATTGTATGTGTGAACAGCCTGTGGCAACTAACTGTTAAACGTATCATTTACGGAGCAGCTAATATTTCTCAGAGGTTGGTGGGGACCAAAAACAGAATTAAAATACCATGAAAATTAGATTCTGTTAAGCAGACAGAAAACAGGACTCCAATTGAATGATAATGCCGCTCCATTACTGCTGTTTGTTTAGTAAGCACATAATTTGACAACATTGTATTGGTATTTGAAATGAATAGATGCACCCAATTTAGGAAAACAAGCAAGTTTCAGCATTTTATAACCCATTGTACTTTGTAGCTTGTGTTCCCTGTGCTCCTGTCCTCATGGCCTGTTTAGGCCCTGAGTCAGAGAGGGAGCGAGAAAGAGGCCAAGGGAGCTGTGTTGCCATCAATGTGTGACACTCACCGCGATAGCCAAGAGAATAGAGGCCACAGTGGTGCAGCAAAGAGAAGAAAGAGATGACTGCAGCAAAATGGTAAGAATCTTGGAAGAAAGAGATACAAATGTGTGTGAGTGTGTGAAAGAGAGAGATAAAAATGCATGTTTGCAAGTAAGTAAAGCAGATTGATGTAACTGAGAGTTTCTGTCTATCACTCATGTTGCCTGTTCTCGACTATGGGATATTGCTCCTTCTCTCTCCCTCACACACACACACAGAACCTTAGCACTTTTCCTATTGCCCACCGGCCCCCCAAAGACCATACATCAACTCACTGTGGCAGTATCCCTAAGACCCCACAAGTGACGGAGTTCACACACACACACACACACACACACACACACACACACACACACGCTGGTCACAATTAATCACTTTAGGTATGGAACA
>JAUBNQ010000002.1:2369420-2404547 GCA_032353495.1 Ctenopoma kingsleyae | reverse complement strand
TTGTGCACAAAACCAGCTGTAAATGCAGTAGTAATTCTCTTCCTATTGAATTTTACTTCTTTTAACACATTTTGACAGAAAAATAGACAAATGGAAAAATTAACATTATTCTATGGGAAGACAGAGCATGATCAACATGTTAGGGCAGTGGTGGGGGGTCTAGTCGTTGAGAGTTACTGGCTTATTTGTTTTCCAATTATCTCTGCTCTACACACTGCTGGTTACCTGGAGCAGGTGTTTAGCCATTGTGTTAGGGTAATCCCATCTGACAGTGAGGACAGTGACATAGACAGCAATGACAGTCCAGAAGAGTGTAGTGGAGAGAGAGGTTTGAGAAGAATAGAAAAATAAGGTTAAACTTTCAAAAGTATGAGGAGAAGAGGAAGATGCACAGACCCACAGTTCCCATTCCACATCAGGATGTCCGCTTGGACAATACAATACATTACATTAGCCAACAATGTGTGACAACAAGGGAAGATGCCGGGTTCCTGGGTGCACAGGAACACCAAGAGTGGTGAGCATGAAGTGTTATCTGTACTTCTATTTCACATCACAGAACTGTTTTGTTTGTTTCACACAAAGTGACAACAATATCTCACAGCATGAGAATCAACATGACATGACACTGGACAATACAAACCTAAACCTGTATCGAGTCATATATATATATATGCATTCAATTTTCTCTGTGGTTCTTAATGTTAGTCCTATTATATTAGTCTGTATAAATGTCTGCACATTTACTTTAACACTTCAACTTAAATGCATCAACTATGAAATGTTTGTTGAGGGAACGAAGTACTGCATACTTCTCGAACATTAAAGGTTTTCTCTTTAAGTATGAAACAGTTGCTTTATGTGTCTAACATGGACACAGAAATTATGCAAATCATATTTTAGTCTAATGTTTCAAATGACTGTCAGTGTCACCACTGTACATCTTTTCCTAATGTGTCTCAATGTCTCTGATGTTTTATCACCTTGGTTTCGGGTAAAGAAAGAGTGAGTCATTTCTTCATCTAGATGAAGTCAACACCAACTATATTTCAAAGTGTGTACTGTTTGTAATGTGTTGTGTATTACTCACTCATTCACCTTTTCCCATCATCCCTCTTTCTTTAATCCTTTCATCTTTTCTCTCAGTTTTCAACATTTTCATATTTGCTCTTTGATTCTTTTGCTCCCGATTCTGACATTTTATTTTTATGTCTGAGTCAACGCGCTTTGCATATATCAGTATATTATTAGATTTGTGCTCATCTGCCTTCAAATCACACACTCTGTTTGCTCTGCCACACCAAGTGTGCTGATGTACAACTGTGTTAAGAAAATAAAAAAAGAAATGGATAGTGACTGACCTTGCGTGTAAAGATTTCATCTTACACTGTTTGTGACAATAATGAATTCAACTTAATATTAACTAAAGTTTAGCGTGAAAGCAAACCTGTCTGATGTGTCTTTTTGTAAGTACAGTGTTATAAAACTGAGGAATAAGGTTTCTTATATCAAGATAAGGTTTCTTGTATCAAGCTCAAGTATCATTCAACACTACTTCTCTTAAGCAGTTTTTAGCCTGGGAGCCAAATTAAATTCAGCCTAGGACCAAAATGAAAATTTGATTGTATCACTTCAGCAGTGAGTCTCATTACAATTTATTATTTCCCTTGTCATGTGGGAGCACAGCAGAAACTCCAGCTTAGACTGACAATTACTGAATTTATCAATAGGCGAGCCAGCAGGTGAGTGGGAGTTTGAAGTAAATGCATTTCCATTGTTCAGGATTCTGAAAGTGTGAATTACCACTGAAAAAAACAGAATACATGTTACTCCTTTGAATAAGATTTGTATCTTACGGGATGGTTGGTCTGAATCACCATACTAGCTAAGAATAAAGGAACTGGGAAAGTGAGGAGCAAAGCAACACTACTTTCATACTGGAAAACAGTTCATTCAGAGTCTAATCCAGTCTAGTCCATCTTTACACTGGCAGTTTTCACAGTTCATTCAAAAGGTGCAGCCCAACCTGTCATGCAGTGTGCCCCACAAAGAACTAAACCCAGTCCAACACAGAGCTTAGAAAGAACAAATACACACGCAACCACTCTTGGGCAGTTAATAGACTAACTGACCAGATTTGTGTGTGTGTGGATTATGTTGGATGAAGTGAACTTGAACTGTAAGGTTGTCCAGACATAAAGCCAGTAAGAGCATGTGATTCAGCTGCTGTTTCTCTGATAGTTTATCATTACTAGAGACAGGCATTTCCCCATAGTTTACCCCATAGGCTACACAAGTGGCCTACACTGTAGGGAGTACTGATGTATCTGTGTCATGACATGGTGTAAGGGTTAGTAAGTATTGAACCCAGAAATGCAGTCAGAAAACACTTTTAGAGTTTTAGAGGTTTTATTTGAAAAAAAAAAAGAAGAGGCATCAATGAGTCACTGAGTGTGGCAACACAAAGTGAATGATCAGCAGGTGAGTTCCGGTAATTCTTCAGGTAGGTTGGATGAAAGTGCAGCATAGATGAGACAGATGTAGTGAGCTGATTGTAACTGGAGCCTGGGGAACAGGAAGCAGAATATACGGGGCATGGAGGTTGCAGGAGTGAAGTGGATCAGTCGGGGGCAGGGAGCTATGCACAAGATGGTGGCTTAATGGTAGGAGTCAAGATGGTGGCCTCCAGTGTTGGCACCTGCTGTGTGGTCACTGTGCTGAGAGTGATATGCACAAGGCAACAGATACCAACAAAAACACCACATCACACAGAAAATCCAATAATAATCAATACTCTTCACACACAGGAAAACAGTCACAGAGTCCAGAATCCAAAAGGCAGAGCTCATTATCCAAAGAATAGCTGAGGTCCTGAGGAGTCCGTCTGAATAAAGGGCCAGAGGCAGGTAGCAGATATCCCAAGAACAGATCAGGTTGCAGAGCCAGAGAAATCAGAATCAACTATTTCAGAGACAGACAAAGACAGGTCAAAACAGGCAGAAGTCAGAAAACAGTAGAATTTCACAAAGGCTGAATTAAAAACTGAAGAGCTGCTTCTAGGGACAGAGAGCACAGTCTGGCAGAGAACTGACAGACAGAAATTGGCACAGGTGAAACAGAGGATGCTGATTGACTGGTTTATAGTGTGAGCAGAGCAGAGGAGCAGGAAGATGCCCAAATATGGCACAGAACAGAGAGCCAGGTGGCAAACCGTGACACATGGACTGTATGAATACCACAATGTTACACAACATCAGAAAAGTTACCATGTGTAAGACAAATTTAAATGGATGACAGTCATGAGGGTTTGATCCATCTGGCCCAGTACTGTTTGTAAAGTCTAGAAAAAGAGAGATTATAGGCAGCCTGGTAGCTCAGTGGGATAACCATCAGACTGCAGAAGGTAGCAGGATTGAATCCCAGCCCATCCCCCATACCAGGTGTGTCCTTAAGTAAGACACTCAGCGTTAGCTCCTCGGGCGCCTCCTGTGGCTTCCCACTGCTCCCCCCAAGGGGGGATGGGTTAAATGCAGAAGTCAAATTTTGTTGTAACGTCATTGTGATTAATGACAATACAGGTGATTATCCTTATTCTTATTATTATATTATATCCTATTAATGTGTGCAAACAGGAAGTCACCCGCCCTGGCTGCCGGAGGCCTGTTGTTGTTTTCTGGGTCCAAAACTGTGGAATGTGAAATGTTATGGACATAATTTGACAGTATGAAGATATTTTAGGCACAACTGGGCAATTTTCATAGCTGGATGCTACTTGCACTTGTACTTGAACAGGTTGCTGTTGGGTATCAGTATCCAGTCCTCCCTAATACATCCATGCTAGAAGCAAATAAAATGTACTTGCACGTCCAGCCTATTTTCATTCCCAGGGCACCTGATAATGCCGCTATATCAAGTCGTTTGGCATCTCATAGCAATGATAAAGTTTCCTATTTGTGTTAGCATGCGATGCATGAGGTACCCAAGCACATCAATATCTCACATCTACATCAATGATGTGCTATATTTTGCCAAAATTCTGCGTAAGGACAAGGTGGTTAGATGGGTCAGTACAGGACTTACCCACCGGAGACAGATTCTGTCCAGGAATGTTTTCACAAATGTAATTGAGCATGTATGATTATTGTCATGTCATGATGACAGGTCTGGCACACAGCCATCATCATTCCCATGGCATCAAATATTGACTCCAATAAAGGGTACCTTCAGCGTTGGTATGAGACGCCAAAGACGTACAGAGCATCATTATTTGATGCCTTTGAATGAAAACATGTTGGCATGTCCAGTTTGATGAATCTAGCTCTCTTGTTTCATGTAGGATTTCACATCAGTGAGCACTTTTTCATATCTTTCATTACACAATGACACAGCTTCTGTCTCAAAGGTATGTTAATAAAATACATACCAATGCTGTCCAGTCCCTTTCAATCTAAAAGATTTTCACTCTGATTTGTAATGATGTAATGTAATGATTTGGGCCTGACAGGCTGATTAGTAAACAACATGTGAATCCTGTTTTTGTGGTGAACTTTCAGCTTCTCAAAAATAATTCTTTTGTGAAAGCCGATCCTCTGTGACAGTCACACACTGAACCCCAGCACTGTGGCTGCACTCACAGACATACGTCAAAACCATTTAAACAGCAATCCTTCAATCTCTTTTTTTTCTGATATTCTCCAACTCCCTCGCTCCCACTCCTCATCCCATTCACTTCTTCATTACCTCAGTCTGACCCCACACCTCTGTCACTGTTCCTCACCAACACACTCAACTCAAAGAAATAAGCACTAGCTCCAATGAGCAGATCCACAAATTGCAGCACCTCTTTTTAAATGAATGAATTTTATTTCAGATTTTTTACAGTTTGAAGTGTTATGTAGTGAAGTGCTTCATTTGCACATAAAATAAAAAAGGATATCAGCTTAGAATGGCTGGTGTAGTGTAGTGTTTCCTGGCTCTCACAAGCACACACACATGCCTCAGGTACAATCATCCTCAGTGGCCTGTGACTGACGTGACAAATGTGCTGTGGAGCAGTGCTCTGACAATATATACCCACCTGGTCTCATGTGGAAACCTGTGGGCTTCTCCCTTTAACACTGCTTCACAGCATCATATCACTACCTTTCCAGTCCTCTCCTGAAGTACTGGAATAGCAAAGGCCAGTTCTTTTGTGTTTGCTGTACACTAATGAAATTTGGGTTTAAGAACATGAATGATAAAAATGAGATGGATGTTGTTAATCTTAGTTTTTATTTGATCATATTTACACCTCAATTAAACAACACAGAACATAAAACCTCTTGTATTGGTTAATTTTGATCTAATCAGTCCATACGTCTTGTGGTAAGTCCTCTGTATGTCTGCTCATGAAGGCTTCTTCAAATGGTGGATTGTGGTACAGTCACCCCTGCTTTGTGGTTGTAGGCTGTCGTGATGTTGCTGACTGCTATTTTGGAGGTTTTCTCACAGCGCTTCTGTAATCATCTCATGCTGCTATTCTTGGCTGACCTGTTATGTGTATGTTGCTCACTACACCAGTGGTTTCTTTCTTTTTCAAGACATTCCAAATTGTTACACTGGCCATGCCCGGTGTTTCTGCAATGCCACTAACTGATGTTTTCACAAAGGATTACTTCTCCCTCATAGATAGATCTCTGGTTTTCATGTGAATTTGTTTTATCTGCTTTAATAAAACCCAAGGCTAAAACCAGGAGTAGTCATTTAGAGCTATCACCTGTCAGCCACATATTGCAATACTTTTGCTCACTTATGATTTGAGTCATTTTATACAAAATGTGTTATGTTCTATGTTGCTTAATGTGTAAAGGTCTAAATATCATCAAATAAAAGCTGAAATTCTGAACAGCCTTATACGGTCCATTTTTATCCTAAACCTAAAGCAAACATGAATAAATTGGCCTTGAAATGAATTCCAGTACCTTTGGAGGGGATGTACTGTGTATTTTTCTCAACTCAGAGAATGTCACCACAGCTAGGCTGGTCTTATCAGAGCCTGACATGGAGAAAATCATCCTCACCTCTGTGTCTTCATGCCTGGCCTGATGTCACAGCCTGTTGTCAGTCCTCAGTCAGGCTGCAGTAAGTCGGGAGCCTGGAGTCAGCACTGTCATCAGCTGCAGTGGTCTGAGTCCTCCACAGGTTTCATGTCACCTGTGCTATGGCTTATTTGCACTGACTCATAGAGTTGAGTTAAGGTACTCCTCCACAAATCAGGTATGTCATGGTGAGGCTCTAAGTTCCATTAGGCAATAGCTTTGGGAATTATACACCCCAACCGCAGCCCTGGGTCATATAAGGACTGCTGTCTGGACTCAAATCAGAACGTGACAGATCTTTGCAAGAAAACTTAAGGCCAGAAACACCTTGCAAAATCTACCCCTATGCTAAAATTTGGATGTCTTCAAAGTCCAGCCACCTTAGCTTCTATGATTTGGTCATTCTTCCTGTAAGCAGCTTATGGGACCCCATTTTCATCCTGCTTTTGTGCAAGAATGTGCAAGAAGCCATTATATTAGATTACTTTAAGTAACCCTATTTTAAGGAAGGCTGTTCTAGGAGATAGAGTCAGTACTTTTCAGACAAATGCCATAGCATAAGGCTCACTCCAAACCAAGAGAGTATTTCTCCTTCAGACATAGCTCCTTCATTACAACACTAAGTGGAAGAAGTGCTGCCAATATCACACTAGAAAATCTGAGATATAGCAGAGGCAAAAATTGCCCAAGTGCTTAAGCGGCTGCAGATATTGTGTATGATATAGTGTAAGGCATTTATGTTTGGCATAGCTGCACTCAGATGTTCAGGTTATCAGATTTAGGGTGCATTAGTAACTAAAAACAAATCTTTAAGCAGGTGAAAGAACTTTATGAACAGTTGTAATGTTTATTTCTGTATAGAAATTGCTATAAGTGATTATACATTATGCTAATGAATAGATATTAGTGTAAGTAATTTTTAGAAATTAGCTGAGGTGATAAAAGTACACAAACACCATAAACAGGTAAAAGTTAAAGTACTTTTCTAAAAAAATGTACTCCACTACAATTACAAGTACCAAGTACACTCTATGATTTACATTGAATGCAAAACTTGAGGTATTACACAAAGAAATATACAGTAGTTCTCTGTTTGACTGAGTAACTGATAAAACAACAGTTTAAATGTATTGACGCAACCTTCCCTACCAGGCTTCAAACTAGCAACTAGGGAAGGACTGACAATTGCCAACTGCTTGAACCACAGTACCGTCCCAGCTCAATCCTTATACTAATAGATTTATAGATTTACTGTATTTTATATTATGAATCTTCATCTGCAAAGTAACTAGTAACTTTTGTTAAATAAATGTATTGGAGTAAAAAAGTATCATATTTTCATCTTAAATGTGGAGTAAAATAAAAAAAAAAACACGAAAGTGGTGTGTAATTGATCCTTTTAAAGTACAAGTAATCAATACAGTACATGAATAAATGTATTTATTTTTCACCACTACAAATTAGTGTAATTTTTTAAAATTACTATAAATTATTTGATATGTTATTCATTACGTACAGTAGGAATATTACAAGAATACTACATTAATAACACAAGTTAAAAATAGTTAATCATGTTAATATCGTTCATGATGGATGATTATTATTAGACATGTAAGATATGTTTTACATGTTATCCCTAATTGGTGTATTTCAAGAAAGAAAATATACATATTTATATTGAGTCTATTGACATTTTAAATTTGTCATATGTTAATATCTATGTTACATTTACATTATATATGCATATATATGAATGACAAATCTATTTTAATGTATTCTACTGCACTGTGCTACATGATCTTGTACATACACCTAAAATCTGTCACTTTTTCATTCAGCTCAGATTTATTAAGAAATGTCTCTGTCACTGTTTGCTCTGTCAGTGTCTTATAGTCTATAGTCTATAAGCTGACATGAGAGAAGTGTGTGAATATATATATATATATATATATATATATATATGAACAACTGAAGGCAAGAACACCTGGGCAATAGTGAGAGACACTGAAAAGAGGCCTTTACCGCCTCCTAGTGGCAACATGGGCAAAAGAAATCTAATGAAACTCTGACTGTAGCCATGTTACTGTAACATTACATTTTCAGCATTATGTCACATCCCTGCTTTGTAGGTTCATGGATTAATCAGATCCTGAGTTTTTGCTGTAGTGTGCTGATCTAGAGACTCTCATGCTAAATGAATCCCACTTAATCAAAACGTTTTGTGAAATGATTACTTATTAGCTGTGTGGAAGAGCAGAAATCACAGAGATGCACTTTAAATATTGTATCTGAACTAAAGATTTTTAAAGAAAGTCTCACACAGTTCATTTACTTTGAGTTTTACTTTGATTACAGATGATTTTTTCTTCTTCTGGGACATATTCTCCTGCACCTGAACCAGACAGCATGTCACTGTCATAACAAGAACAACAATAATCAGATTTTGTGGTAAAAATAAGCAAAAACCTTTTCGCTGATTTTTTCCCCCTTTAAGATAAATTTGTGTTCGATGTGAATAATTGTTGAGAATTGTTTTGCAGGAGAGTGGTTTATGGATCCTGTATGTGTGTGTGTGTGTGTGTGTGTGTTGATGTTGACTGTACCGCTGACGTAACGGCCCCTGGTCTCATCTCTCTCTCTCTCTCTCTCCCTCAGTCACACACACATACACATAGCGCGCACACACACGCAAACGCAGTCAGGCAGCAGCAGACGCTCGGTGCTGCTCTCAGTGTGCGGAGCGGAGGAGGAGGACCAACGGCACAGGCTGTAGTTATGCCTCAGCTCCGGGAATATATATCTCATCTCGCACTCTCTCCCTCTCACACCGCGCTCTCTTTTTCGTCTTTCCTTTGCAATCCAGTTCACTTTTACCCTTCTCCGTTCTCTTGGAGAAGCCATTAAAGAAAGCCGCCAGTGCGTCATGGTGCGTCTTTGCGCATAATATCTGGATATTTTTAAAAGTGTGTTTTCTCTTTTGCCTGGACTAAAATGAAGCGCTTTTTGCTGCGTGGATGGGAAGGCGGGGAACGTTTCGCAGCCTGTGTATCTCTGTGAATGTTTGGCTGCAGCTGCCGGTGATCTGCGTGCAGCCACGAAATAAAAAGGCGCTCTCTGTAAGGAAACAAGGGGTTGCAGTAAAGCTGCCTTTTCTTCCCCCTCTGTCTCTGACAATGTGCCAAGTCCATCCACCACACAGGATCCCGGTGATTTGCGGTGGTTTTGCTTTTTTTCTTTTCATGGATTGATTTTTGTAAAGGTGGATTTTGATTTTTTTTTTTTTGGATTCCACTTGAAGGGCAATGGAGAGATTTGAGTATCTCCCATGCGTCACGAACCCATTTTAACACCAAATAACGGTGATGCACCTGTTTTTTGCGCGTCTGTGTGCTTGTGTGTGTGCTTGTGTGTGTTTGTGTGTGAGCACCTCTCCGTTTCTCCCCTTTTCTTGTTGTGAAGAACTCACTCCTTGATTTTTTTTTTCTTCTTTCCATCCAAGGCTCCCGCTGCAAAGTTAAATGCTGGATCTATATTTCAGCGACCTTTTTTGGCTGTAAAAATGCTGAGCGGCGTCCTCTTGCTGAGCGTCCTCACGGTCACAAGCCTGTCACCATCCGAAACGGAGAGCCGCAAAACTTCAGCCTCCAAAGACATCTGCAAGATCCGCTGCGCCTGTGAGGAGAGGGAGAACATACTGAACATCAACTGTGAGAATAAAGGATTTACCACCGTCAGTCAGTTCCAGGTGCCCCCAAATAAAATCTCTCAGCTTTTTCTAAATGGAAACTTTCTGTCAAGACTCAGCGCCAATGAGTTTGTCAATTATGGCAATGTCACCTCGCTGCATCTGGGGAATAATGGCTTGCAGGAGATCAGGACGGGAGCTTTTAACGGGCTCCGCTTCCTGAAGCGGCTCCACTTGAACAACAACAACCTGGAGGTGATTAAAGAGGACACTTTTGCAGGACTGGAGAGTTTGGAGTATTTACAGGCAGACTATAATTATATCAGCGCCATAGAGCCGGGTGCTTTCAGTAAGCTGAATAAGCTCAAAGTGTTGATCCTTAATGACAACCTGCTGTTGTCTTTGCCTCCTAATATTTTCCGCTTTGTGCTCCTCACCCACTTGGATTTACGTGGCAATCGGCTCAAGATGCTGCCATTTGCCGGGGTTCTGGAGCACATAGGTGGCATCATGGAGATCCAGCTGGAGGAGAACCCATGGAATTGCACCTGTGATCTGATTCCTCTCAAATCCTGGTTGGACACAATCTCTGTGTTTGTAGGAGACATAGTGTGTGAGACACCGTTCAGGCTGCATGGTAAAGACATCACCCAGCTCATAAAACAGGATCTGTGCCCTCGCAGGAACGCTGGTGAGCGTGTTCATCCCCCCTCTGACTCTCACTTTCAAGGGGCCCTGCCCCCGACCTACCACCCTGGCATGATCACCCCTACTCGTGCCCCTAAAGCTTCACGCCCACCCAAAATGCGCTACAGGCCCACCCCTCGCATCACGAAGGACAAACATGTCTTTGGGCCCATTATGGTTTACCAGACTCGTTCCCCTGTGCCCATGTTGTGTCCCAGCGTGTGTGTGTGCACGTCACAAAACCCTGACAGCGGATTGAACATCAACTGCCAAGAGCGGAAGTTGCATAACATCAGTGAGCTCAACCCCAAGCCATCCTACCCAAAGAAGCTCCATCTGACTGGTAACTACTTGCAAGTGATTTACAGAATTGATCTGACTGAGTACAGCTCGCTGGAGCTGCTCCATTTAGGGAATAACAGGATTGCAGTGATTCAGGAGGGTGCGTTTGAAAATCTAACAAACCTCAGACGGCTCTATCTGAACGGGAATTACATTGAATCCCTTTCTCAGTCACTTTTTGCTGGTCTTCAGTCACTCCAGTATCTATATTTGGAATATAACATTATCAAAGAGATTTTACCACAAACTTTTAATTCTCTGCACAACCTGCAGCTGCTGTTTCTGAACAATAACCTGCTAAGAGCACTCCCCGACAATGTTTTCGGGGGAACCATGCTAACGAGACTAAATCTGCGGAATAATCACTTCTCCTACCTTCCCGTTAAAGGCGTCCTAGACCAGCTGTCGGCATTCATCCAGATCGACTTGCAGGAGAACCCCTGGGACTGCACGTGTGACATTGTGGCGCTCAAAAACTGGATGGAGCTTTCCAGCACCAGCGTGGTGGTCAATGAAATCACCTGCGATTCACCCTCAAAGCATGCCGGACGCCTGCTGCGCTCACTTCGCAACGAGGCCATCTGTCCTGAGCCAAGCGAGGTGCCCCCACCACAATATGCCCCCCCTACAAAAGCCCCTACATTAATAAGCCTAGGAACTGCAGCCACCACCCCTTCTTCATCCTCTTCTACTTCTTCTTCTTCTTCTTCTTTTAGCTCTGTCAGCCCCACTGAATCTAAACTGCACACCCCTGAGTTGCATCCTGAGGTCCCTCTTTCAGTCCTGATTCTCGGCCTCCTTGTGGTTTTTATCCTTTCTGTGTGCTTTGGGGCAGGCCTCTTTGTTTTTGTTCTGAAACGGCGCAAAGGCATAGAACATGTCCCCACTGGTGTCAACAACCTAGATCTCAATTCTTTCCAAGTGCAGTATGGCTCGTACACTCCTGAACCAACCCAAGACAAAACCTCTGAAAGCCACGTTTATAACTACATCCCTCCACCTGTGGGCTCCATGTGCCAAAACCCTATTTACATGCAGAAGGATGGCGAACAGGTGGCATATTACCGCAACCTGAAGGAGCTCAGCTTTGGGCCCCTGGACTCAAAGAAGGATGACATCCTCACTCGCAGCCCAGGGGCCTACACTATCAGCACAGTGGATTTTATGGATAAATCCCCAACATCTTGCGGTTTCACCACCCCAGAGCCTCCGGAGATGCTGTATCAAAACTTAGGGGAAAGGCCCAACAAAGAGCTTCCCACGGCTGCAGGCGTTCCTCCTTTCCATTACAACTTTTGCACTTTACCTAAGAGACCTTGCATTGTGCCCCCCTATGAAGCCGCCACGGCCCGGCGGCACGTAGCCAATCAGGACAGGTTGAACAAAACTGTGCTGTACGGGACCCCCAGGAAGTACTACGGGGCCGAACTCCCTTCTAAAAACAACGAGCACCCACTTCTGCTCCCTGGGAAGCTAAAAACAGAACCAGACTACCTGGAGGTTCTGGAGAAACAGACTGCAATGAGCCAACTGTAAGATAGAATAAAATCCCACCACCCCCCACCCCCTCTGGTTCTGTGCAGCATTTATAATCATCACGCTGTAATAATAGCCCTATCTATATATCTATATTATCTGTGTTCAATCCTACATAATTGACTGGAAGCGAACCGAAGCCTTTTTTTCCTTCTTCTTCTTCTTCTTCTTCTCCGTTTTATTATTACAATTTTTTTGTTTCCAAAATGTATAAAAGGAGTATAAGAAGTATATTATTATGCAGTTCTATTTTTCTCCTGGAAGCTATAAATTATTTCTTCTATGTTGAAAAATGAAATTCTAAAAGACTAAAAGACAACAGCAGGTATATAATGAGCAAGACTGTGTACAAATGCGGCTTTGTGCTTTTCATAAAACTGTCTTTTATTTTCCTTGTGAAAAACAAAAAGAAGAAAAATATATGGAATAATTATTCTTTGTAGAAAAGGAAATGCTCCAGATTGACATTCCTGTACATATTTAGCATACACAGATAAATGGTGAGTGTGAGTGTTCAAAGCGTAAAAAGAAAAACCTTTTCAACATCCAACAAGCGGTGAAATCTTACTCTACTTAACTCCAGAAAGTGCCTTTGCACTCAACTATTTTATCAACAATGCTCTCTGCAAAATGGAAATGTTCCTTTTTTTTAAGTGCTGTATTTTAAACAATCAAATCTTTATGTACAATTTCAAGACTTATTTGTCCGTTTAAAAAGAAAAAAGATATAAATGAACTTGAGACTGGGTGTGAAATGATATATAAGTTGTTGACATGAAGAATCGTGTTATTTTGCTTTGGATATGAAGTGTCTTTGGAGAACTTATAGATACCATTGTATGCTATAGTGGAGCAATACAGCGTGGCCAAAACGCGCCATTAAATTTTCACTAAAGCACTTTGTCAAGATCCTGAACTTGAGGTACATTTTGTTTAGACCGTGCATGATTATTTTTGGATGCTGTGGACTGTGCTAATGTGTGTGTGTGTGTGTGGTGGGAGCCGGAGAAAATTAAAATAGAGCTTGCCTGCAGCTACTCCCTCTCTCGCTCCCTCGCTCTCTCTGCTGGTGAAATGTGAGAGAGAAGTGATTGACGAGGTGTTTTTCCTTTTTTGTCTTGCTCCTTCTGGGTTGAATGATAGCCCTTCTTTCCCTCTGTCTTCCACCTGACGCAGCATTTCTCTAAAAAATCCCCGCTCCTCCCACTTCAGATCCCCCTCTCTCCATCCATTCTGATGATTCACGACAATGCTAATGTTTTGACGTAGAGGGTCAATATTTTCCTCAGGGTCGTAAAGTTATTGTATTGTGTAACAAAATATGGAATTCCTCAGAAACTGCTCCTTCTTGGGCACTGTAATGTTACAGGAGACAAGAATTGTCATTAGTGTAGCAGTTAACAGTAGTGGATAGCCCCTCGTGGATAAGCAGTAAAGGAAAATGTGCCTGTGCTGAAAATGGAAAGTAGTCTGCAGTGTAGAGAGGACTGACTCTGCTGGAAACCATCTCTTGACAAATCCACCCCTCCCACCCCAACACTGTGCTCCAGTCTGAAAATGTAGATTGAAAAACGCTACTCTGTTTTTGGCTGTTGGAAGTTATAAAAAATCAGACGAGAACTGTGACAACAGTGAATTGTGAAGGAAAATATCGTCTGCAGCGTAAAGAGCAGCAACTCTGCCAGAGACCATGTCTCATGAAGTTTGGGGTATTTTTAAGCCATTCAGAACTTCCAGATTGTGCAAATGCGTGGGTATTGGTGTCCCCTGTGCAATTACAGGCCTGTCCTCCCCTATTCCTCTTCCTCGGCTGTGTGACGTGAATGAACTGTGTTACCCGCTCTAATGCTAATTCTGTCCTTAAACTCAAGTTGACATTGACCCTTTGTATGCTCTCTGAATGGCCTACCAGCAGCCAAATTCTGCCCCCTCCCCCATCTCTTTTGTATTTTCCCTGCCCGCCACCCTCCTCCACCTCCTCCTCTATCTTTTGTCCCCATGTTTTTTTTTTTCTTCTTTTCTTCCCCTTGCTGGATCTGTGTTGGCTATTGTGCAACTGTCCAAGGTGCTGAAACGTTGCTGGCAACAGGCCCCCAGTCCAATCTGATGTCTGAGACCTGAAAAGAGCCCAGCGTGAACTAAATGAGCGAGTTTTCAATTTCAGGTTGTGGTAGCAACACTGCCATTACTTCTGGTTTTTAGTTTTAACGGCTTATGAAATTTTGCTGGGAATCTTTAATCAGAAAGTCAGGTCTGTCTAAGACTGAGGGCACTGGGAGAGTCCCTGCACATGGCATGCAAGCTGCTTGTATTTGCTGGTTTTAGTCTTTGTTTTTGTTCTCTGACTTATGGTTGCACTGTAGGAATCGATCAAAGTAACAACAGTAAAAAAAAAAAAAGTTATTATAAGGTCCATTTACAAGCTTTTTTGCACAGCGTTCAACCACACCTTTCAGCCTTCCAAAGACCATTGATCTCTTTGAAAAGTGTCCTCTGAAGGTGAGAGGGAATTTAAAGCACTGGAAAAAGCTTGTGAGTGGTCCTCGAGTTAAGCCATACTGTCATTGTGGATGTGTGGGTTTGCCAGTGAAGCAAATCATGCCCACATGGAAGGAATTTCAGTAAATTATTTTTGCTGCTGTTCTGTGGAGGCAAAATCGTGCAGTTTATGAGGCAGGAAGTGCTTTTACATTGAATATTTAAATGACTGTTTCAGTATTTTCGTAGTTTTGGCCATGCATTGTATCAGTTATGAAAGTGTACCCACCAAATGAACTGCTGATATTTCAGAACATGACAACATGAAAAAAAAAGGGCGAGCACAGTTAGAACCTCTTGAAGGGTCAAGATAATGTTGTATCTGATAAACTAAAACACTTGATTTAGAGGTGAAGATGACATATATACATTCAAACGGTTTGCAGTAATACTTCATCCAGTCATTTTTTGCAGATAGTAGAAATTGACATACAGTATGTAATAATGTGCTAACAACAAATGCATTTTTTTACATACTTGCTTTTTGAGTGTACTTTATTTTGCTACTTAACAGATCAAAACCATCAGAATTACCACTTGCTCTATAGACCTAGCACTGTAATAACTGTACTTTATACTTCAGCCAAAACAAGATTTGTTTTAACTTACTTGCAACTAATCCACTCAATGTAGTAGTCATAATGCCTCATAAAACTGCAGTAGTAAAGCTTCTCTGGGACCAATCAGTATTCTGTAGTCTGATACACAAAAAGGTACTATCCACAGTATTTTAGGCTTTTAGGGCAATGTTACTGCATTATTATGCACACTATAAATCATCTTTCAGAACTTTTAAATATTATCTGTCTGAACTTTTAAACACTACTTGTTCTGACTTGAAGCTTTTTAACTTATGATGCTGAATTCTGAGAGTTTGCACAACTCAATAAATTCAAGCTTTTAAAGAAATAAAAATACTATTATTAATAGTATTAGTAGATGTCACCACATGCTTTCCATAGACTTGTGTTTTGTAGATAAGGAAAATATGGTTGTTCAAGTTCAAATAATTACCTAAGCAGTTCAGTAAACTAACACATTTTTCAATATATTTCAACCAAACTAAGACATGTGTTTACACCACACATAATATTTATTTATCTTAATATAAAGACAATATTTTGCTATATTAGAAGAGCAAGTAGAATTCAATTCTAAGATGACCCTTAGAAGTTGAAATAAGATATATTTTACAGTGCACAAATGGTGCTACCAAAATATAAGAGTTTTAATAAACAGAAAATTATTTTATCTTTTATATTGAATCACTGATAATGGCTTTCCTCCCATCATACTGCTGCTCCAGTCTGTAGAGGTTTATTCATACCCATCTGTCTACTAAGATTTGGGCCACTTACGTCAGTGAATCCCCACCGCTTCACAATTCTTCCGTGATAGATCCTTTTGATAAAGTAATATTAGCAGGTAGGAACCTCGGTTTCACTCAGTAAGCAGATTTCTAGGATAAGATCATTTGCAGCACACTTGAGTATCAGCTCAAACACCTGCAACCTTGCATTTTTTTATACTCGTTCCTTTTTTTAAAATATATTTTCCCTTTAATGCATTTATTGCGATGGCTTTTGTAACTTTTTTTTTTTTTTTTTAACTTTATTTGTATTTTTTAGACTTCGTATTGAGTTGCTTTCATCCATGGTTTCTGGTGCTAAGGTGTGCAGCAAGCAGGGGAGATGCTGCGGTAAGCAAAGCTGTGAATGCTGTCATGTGGGCTTCCTTTTTTAACAAGCCTCGCCATTTCAGCTGCTGTGTGAATGGGGGGGGGGAGTGAGTGAGAGAGAGCGAGAGAGAGAGCTGTTCAGTCCTCTCCTTTTCTGAAAATGGAGTGATTTTCCTTCCTTGGGCACAATAGGTCCTCTGTGTCTTTTTAGTGGCAGTGAAGGAAAGCGAGGGAGAGGGAAACACACACACACTCTCGCACACATATACACATACAGGGGATATAAGGGAGGGTTGGAACATGTGCAGCTTTGCACACCAATGAGGAAGCTTTCTACCCAGAACACTCTCCTCTCTTATCTCGCAGCTCTGGGACTCTTGTGAGTGACCAAGTGAGTTCATTTATTCATCTACTGTATGTGTGAACGTCAGGATCATTGCAGGAGTCTCCTCTTTTTTTCTGCTTCTTTGATAAGATTGAAATGTATAAATGGGTATTGTGTGGAAAATTCTCACCCCTACTCCCACTCTGACCCCCTCCACTTTCACCCCTCTCTCTGACTGATATGAGACTATAAATTGGTATTCCTATAGTGTGACTCAATGTGTGGATAAGCGATTCACAGATGACTTTGAAGCATGGGGGCTGTTGCTTTGACTTGATTTATCATTTTCCTTCCTGGCGACTTTTCTGTACGTATGTATGCGTTGCCGTTTTCTGACTTTTGTGTGTTCCGTTGTGCGTGTGACACCAGCTTTTGACACATACGATTTTAATCATTTTGCCACAGATTGCTGCAATCCATTTTCCTCTGCTTGCTGCTGTGTGTGTGCGTGTATGTGTGTGTGCATGTGTGTGTGTGTCCGTGTTGTGTGTATCCTTATTCCATCAGTCAATTTAGCCGTTCACCCTTTAAATCATTTTCAATTATGTTCACGTCATCCTGAGCTGTCATTTCTTATTCTGAGGTTTGTGTTTCATTTAAGAATCTGTGCACAGTGTTTCTGTCTGAGAGCAATTATTTAATTTAGCTCTGCAATGTCCTCACATCTCTTTGAACTTGGATATTAGCAAGATATACAAGATTTCTGAAGCTCTGATGTTTTGTGTGAGGCTTGTGATAGCGTTGGTTATTTATGCGTTTCATTTTGTAGGATTGGATTTGAGTTAATTTATTGAGTTTCTCCTCACTTCACTTCAGCCTTTATATATATATTTTTATTTATTTAGACAAGTCTGGCTCCAGACAAAGTAGTGGGTTTTTTTTATTGAGTTTGGTCCATTTTCTGAATAAAGCTGTAGGCTCAGGTTGGGCTTGTGTTTGGTCATTTTAATCAATTTATTTGGAAATATCAGTTTCTCTTTCACTGACTATGCCAAATGTCATGCTTGACATGTTTGCTTTGTAGAAAGAGTGAACAAAATAACCAAGGTTTTGCATTACCTTGGTCAGAAATTAATGAAAAAAAAAGTAATTATAATTCTCATTACAATATTGTGCAACTAACACGATGTAGCTCAAAATTTCTCAGGGGTTTGCTCAACTGCAAGAAAACACTGAAGAGAGACAGGATGACTTTTATGGTTATGCAATGTACACTTTATTGTGCTGAGAGCACATTTGTGCATTGCAGCCACCTAATAACTGGTTCTGGCCATGCTTTTTGCCTTCTCTGTTTCGGTAGTCACTATTTCCGTGTCTGTGACTAGGTTCACATGTAACCTGTGATCTATAAATAGCTCTGATTGATTACAAATGACACAACCTCCTTATAACGCTCGAGTAAGACTGGATTAGGCTGATCAACTGTTAATTGGTTATAATTCATTGGAATTACCTAAGTGAACTCTTCCATGAGCTGTGTGCATGGATTCACGTGTATGTTTGCGTGTTGCAAACATTTGAGAGAGCTATCTGAGAGAGAACTGATGGCATTAACATGACTTGTCCCATTGACAATGATACTGCATGTTCCGATCAAAATGCAAATCTGCTTGAGTAATTTAGAGAAATGTCCTCGTCTGTTACCCAGTAGACAGCAGAGACAGTACTGTCAACCAGGCAGAGAGACACATGCCTGCTGTGTCGGGCTTACATCTAATTAAAATGTAAATAACTCCTTTAGATGCAACTAGTGAGTTGTTTTAATGATTGTACTTGATTGATTTATTGATTTACAGTTTTTCACATACAGCCAGTATAAAGCCATGTTAGCTGCTATCTTGTTTACTCTCCATTAAAGACCATTGATTAACTCAGCAGATTTTTAAAATTGTCTCCATGATAGATGAAAGGTGCATTTATCGTTCTTTTTTTGGGTCAATGATCAATGTAATATGTTGCTCATAATAGCAAACCTTAATACTAAAATGATCACAATAGTCTCCCTAAGCTCTACAGAACTTTTTAGCCTTTATTTTAGTTTTGTTCCAGTTAAGTCATTTTTAATTACACTTCTGCAGAACAGCAGGTAGTTGCTGAAAGTGAGCATTCTGAGGAGCAAACTTTACACCTGCACAGCATCAAACAGCAGAAAGTTAATGACTGGCAGTTGACGATGCGATGTTAGCAGCTAAAAGGCCCCTGACCCCAAATGAATGCAAATGGATCTGCAAATGGAAACTGTTTGCTGTCTTTACCAGATGATAATGTGTTAATTATCACCTTCACGAGGTGATAAATTGTTCATGTTGTGTTTATAGCTTGATGCTGCTCCCTACTGGTTTTTTGCTTGCATGGTGGGGTAGTGGTTATAAAGATCATCCTCATACTAAGTTCTAGTTTTAGTTAGCTTATACTGCCTTTTTATCTTTTACCACTTTTAGTTGTGTCGGGACTACAGGTGCAAATTAGCTGATGAGTTAACCTCAGCTCACTGTGCTATTAATAATAATAATAATAATAATAATAAAGATCCCTTTCACCAACAGACATCATTTTGGAATGTATATTTTAAACAAATGCAGCACTAGCGCTCCAATAGTGCTTCCCCACTGTATCGTATCAGCTCAACTCTACTCACCTTTCTTGGTTTTCCATCAGGCAAATGCTGTAGATAGTACCTGGTTTTTTGTATTACAGACTACTGTTTCATGTGGCATGGCTATGACAATCAGCCACATCGAGTAGGGTATCATTGCTCTTTCCCATGCATTTTAGGTCCATTTGGATCCATTTGGGCTCTGGACCCCAGAGAGTAAAAGGAGACCGGACCAAATTAGACTGAACAAAATTAAAAAACAGGATTTTATTCATATGTGATGGAATATAAATATGTTGTCTCTGAACATTTAAAAGCATTTAAAAATACTCCATTCATAAAAGTACTACTAAACAGTGATACTTAGCAGTGGGATCTATCAGCTGTTCTTTGTTTCTGGTATCTTCAGGATACCAGTTGGGATACAATTGTGGGTGTTGTGTATATGACACTGTCTGCAGTGATAAGAGTGATAAGAAAGGTTTAACTCATCTGTGTAAAGGATTGAGTATCACAGGTGTTTGAAGGAGTTGGGCAGATTCGGTTGCACCACAGTCTCAAGTCTCTGTTTGCCTGAGGTGTGTTAAGTTGATTGTATTCTGACAAGATCCTGCAGAAAAGAGAAGAAAACCAGTGCCTTTTTATTATGAGTTTTAATGTTCTCTATCTGACAGCCAGGATAGCATGGGCCACATCGTCTATCAAACAACATGTTGTTAAAGTCTTACATTAACGATAAAATCTGCCAGTCTGCCAATGATTAAATAACTCTGCTGCCTTTTTGGAGATTAAAAGGTACCTGCAGGAGACAGACTCATTTGGTTACATGCTGCTTTACTCTGATCAAGGTTCTTGTACTTTCCCCTATGAGTGTACAGTATTAGATATCAGACATGTTGAACCTAGTTGTATTTATTGCAGGGCTGGATTCAGTCCAACAGAGTGATACCACTTTTATCCAAAGTGATTTGGTATTTGGTGTAAGAGGTTGTCTAGCAAGTAGTATCTACAGCTGCAGTGTTAGGGCTTGGGCATACTTGCTTGTAACAATACCTTTGTGTAATTTCACCAGAAAGTACCTGAACAGTGGTGTGTGCATAGATGCCATTGTCTACACATCTTGGTAAAAAGCAATTGCCTGAATTTTAATTAGTTATGGAATTCAAACTGGGTGTTTTTATTACCAGAAGAAAACACAATATGTTGAGGAAATGTTTTTTTCTGACCATAAGAAACTACACAAGTGCCTGTTTTTCCTTAACTACAAATTATTGTAACTTTACTGTACTGTAGTTGTAGGAATGTAGTTCCCATTCATCTCTCACAATAAACCTTAGGTCTGGATTAGTTAACCTTTTTATAGGACGTGTTGAACACTATATGTCTTTTGACATATAAACTCTGTGCCTCCATCTGAATGATTGTATCGCTTAGGAAAGCTTAAGTTAGGTGAATGTGGCCCAGCTACATTACCAGGGTGTAATACATTATTCACTTTGTTGTGCAGTAGTAGAATCAGCCAAGATCTGTTTTTAACTGGAAATTGATGGGATTACACAATCTTACGTTTGTGTTGGGGTCAAAGGTTTTTTGACCAGCAGACAATTCCTGTAGCAAAAGGATGTCGAGATAAGATCAATCAATTAGAAAGGGAGATGTGGTGGAAGACAGGAAAGACTGGTGAAGATGTAGAGAGGGAAAGAAAACAGAGATGTAGCAGATGGTGGAGGGCAGGACAGAGGAGGAAGAGAAAAGACAGAGAAGAGAATCAATAGACTTGGTTCAATAGGCCGATATCAGTTTGCCAAGAAGGAATTCTATTCATTTGTGTGTAGGAATGTGTGTGTGCGTGCGTGTATGTGTGTGTGTGTGTGGAATACTGTGCTTGAACGTGTCGCACTTAAGGCATTTGTGCAAGCGTGCATGCAGCTAAGTGTGTGGTACAGCATAGCTCCAGGTTTCTTTATCGGGTCACTGTTGGTCAAAAGGGATTTTCCTCAATTTTATGGTTAACAGAAAGCGATAGCATGGGACTTCTGTGTAGCTAAAGGGTGAGAGAGATAGGGGGGGTGAGGCAAAAGCACAACGAAAAAATTAGATGGAGAGAGAAAAGGGAATAAAAATTAGAACCGGCCCCGAGGCTCATTCAGTCATTCGGAATTCATTTCCTCTAATAGAGCTGCTTCACTTCAAATCATACCAAGATCAATGTAGATCTATATTAAGTCTTCTTGTGGATTAACTGCAGGCTGGAGTTGTATTTACATAAACATGAAAAAGATTTTAACCTGGCTGATATCTGATCTTTCTATAGTTTTTTTCTTGATTAAAATGCAAAAAAATGTTTTAACTCTGTAAATGATGTTAACAATTTTCCCAAACTTGGTCAAACCAGGACACGCTGATGCAAAACTAAACTTACCGACTAGGAGGCAAAATTGAGCTGTAGGTCCAAACTAAGTCTGCTGGAATACTAACTGCCATGTGTTTGATCAAGATTAAGAAGAATGCAGGATGGGCTTGAAGGCATTTATCATACGAGCTATTGGTGGTACATATCCGCATATGCAGTTAATCACATTAACATGAACAATTTTAAACCCTGTGAACCTGAGAACCTTGGGAACTCTAAGGGTGTAGTACCTTGGCCAGTTGGTAATTCAGTTTTTCATAGAGGTTATATACATACAGTTGGAATCAGTGTCATTGTTTCCATACTCTGTCTCCTGAAAATGATGTTCCTATGCAACTAAACTGCAAATGTGAGTGATTCTGCAGCAAAGTAGTGATATAATAATTACGTTGATGGATACTGAAATTAATTAAGTACTACATTTATTAAGGGAAAGCAAGTTGCGAGGAGGTGGTTGGGCTGGATGGAGGGTGTATAATGTACAGGACTGATGAACTGCTGGATCAAGTTTGAGTTCAAAGTCTTGTGTGAGGTTGGGTTTAGGCAAAGAAACAAAACAAAAACACTTTGGTTGCGGTTAGGGAAATACTGTGGTTAAAGATGTGTATGAATTTATCTTACTTTTTTCTTGATTAAAACAACCCACAGTCCTTCCCTGACCTTAACCCAGTGCTGTGAGTGTCTGACCCAAACAAAAAAGGCTTTAATTTGCTGTAGTCACACAACCTGATATTGTAAAATCAGATATTATTGCAGAAGAGAAAACATGTTGTTGTAGAGCAGATATTCTGCTGTCTGTGTACATGTAATTGATATGTTAAGTATCAATGTATTTGTGACTTGTTGTTGCTGTTAAGTATGGATATAGAAAATGTAATGTGGTCGTTATCACATTCCCCACAAAAATGTGGTTTAGTTGCATAGAAGAGTAATTATCAGTAATTCTCATTCTGATTTGCAAAAATGTTGCCAATCTTCCAAAAGTAAAAAGAAAAAAAAACAGTTCAAGTGTGGCCCACAGGAAGGACAAAGGCTTAAATTTTTACACTCAACAACCAGTAAATTGCTCTGACAGTTCCAAGTCACAGAATGTCCCGCAACATGGGTCTTCTACTTTATTTCACACTGAGACACTACTTTTTTAATATTCATTTTTCAGGTGATTATTCTATGCCTTTATTAGGCAGCACCAGCTCAGAGATAACAGGGAGTTAGTGAGAAGGATAAGCTTTCTGGTAGCCTAACTGAAAATCAAAAAATGAACATGCCTTGCAAAGACAGGTCATATCCATGCTGTAAGCCTGAAAATAAAGCATGAGAAATCTGATGTAAGGTCTCAAAAAGGTTAAATGCATATAGAGTGTGTATCTTCCTGAAACCAGCTGCAGTGGTAACTGCTTTTTTCTGAATGAGCAATGGAAAGAAGCAAGGCAAGAAGAAGAGAAGATTGAAAAGGAAATGAGGAGACAAAGATTAAGGAATGCAACAAAATGGGAACCATTAGTGTTAGTGATGGAGGAAGAAAACTAAAAAGGGGAACAGGGTGAGGGTTGGGGCTTGGGAAAATAAAAAGGAAAAGCAGGGAGGAAGGAAGGAGAAGTCATAACTAACCATCATATTAAAATAAATGGGAAAGAAAAAGGGCCACAGTGAGATGACTCAGCAGAAAAAGGAAGTGGAAGAAACTAAATAGAACAATGAATTGACGACGAAATGATGCAAGAGTCAGAATTCACAACACTCAATCATAGTTGATGTAATTTGTAGTTTTTCACAAAATATGTCCAAATAAGTGATTGAACTTCCTTAGAGGAACTCGCTTAACTCATCATTACAGCCTTTTGGTTTAAGAAGTCACACAATTAGTTAAATGGACCTGCACCTATGTGCAGTGAATGTGTTTTAACACATCTACCTGGAAGATCCAGGTACTGGTTAAAAACTACACCACGTAGACAAAATAATACACCAAGTAATTCTGTGAAAAGGCTGTTGAAAAGCACAAGTCAAGAGATGGATACAAGATAGATAGATAGATTATTGAATATATCTTGGAGTACAGTTAAATTCATCATGGAAAGAACAGGCATAAATCTGTCCTCAAAAACTGAGTGCAAGAAGGGGACTGCTGAGGGAGGCCTCTAAGACACCCATGACACCTCTGAAGGAGTTTTAAATTTCCACAGTTGATATCAAGAGACTGATGAAGAACCCTGGCAACATCTACTATATGCACAGTTATTACACCTAGTCTGATGGCCAAAAGATAAATTCTTGTCTTATCAGACCAAAGATCCATGGTCTGTCACAAGCATGCTGGCTAATTCTAGCTGAACTTCTTTCCATTTGCCACTCTCCCATGAAGATCAGCTGGTGAAGATCCTGACCAATAGTTATCCTCTCTTTCTCCCATCAGTGGTGTCAGAAGTGTCTTGGTGGCTTCCTTCATTAGTCCTCTTTTTGCACAGTCACAGCCTTTGAAGATGGCCTGTTATGAATGTGCCATATTCCTTCTATTTCTTTTTCTTATTTATGATGGATTCAAATTCTCCAAAAGATTTTCAGTGACTTGAGGTTCCTCTTATCTAGTGCAAATATGTGCTTTAAAATAACCTTTTTGTGGAGTTGCTTGTGCTTTTGTCTTCATGATGTTGTCTTCCACCTGGATACTGATCCAGCAGTGACTGAACCTTCCTACAATCCTTGAAAGACATTTAACTAATTTAACTAATTATGTGACGTATTATCACCAGTGATGATTTAGGTGAGGTACTTTTTTTGTTTTCTGTTTTATATTTTAAATCAGTTTATATTAGTTTGTAGAGGTCTGTTTTCACTTTAACACATTTGACATATTTTTTTTATTTTTTAGAAAAAAAATCCAAAGAAAGCTCTTCATAAAATGTTAATAGGAACTGTGAATGATGTATTCTTTTGCAAGTACAAGGTTAATGAGTTTGTGAAGAAAGGTAGAAGAAGAAGAATGGAAGCAAGGCAGTAGAGAAAGGAAGAACAGGAGAGCAGGGGCTTTTTTACTTATGATTCAAACCTTATAGTCCAATAATGTTTTCAAATGTAGTTTGGTGACTAGGTTTACAGTGAAAACGTTTTTTTAAAATTCACAATAACCATAACATCACAATCAAATCATAAAAGCCTATAACATAAAAGCACAATAAAAAGCTAAACCAATCCCCACTTTGTAAATCTCCAGCATATAGAGTCAGATGACTTAATAAGACCTGAGAAGTCAATAGTTATTTTTCAGTTTGAGACTGTGCAGGCAATAAATGAGTGAATGGATGAATGGGTACAGGTTTCTCTACACGACTCAGCGCATCATGGGGATACTCCTACTCAACACTTCCTCCCAGTTTTTCTCACTCAGTTTTTCTCACACACAAGTCTTCTGGGAAGCAGCGATCTGCTATTATCTGCTAACTGAGTGATTTGTCTGATTGTTTAGTAGCTTTTGTCTAACGTTTTGCTATGCTATGACTAAACCTTATTGTTTTCCTCAGTCATTTTGTCTTCATTAGTGTTGTCATTACGTTTTTTAGTAGACCTCTGTGTCTCTGCAGGGCTCAGCACATTGTGGGGGGTACTCCTGCCTAACACTCACTTGCAGTTTTTCCTCACTCAAAGTAACAATCAAGTCTTGTGGGAAGTCTTGTGAAGTGCTACTATGACTTTACAGTGATTGTTTTTTTTTCCTTTGCAACTTTGAAAGAGAAAATTCAACTCAGTGTATATATTACTGTGAAAAAAACAGTCACCCCACTCCCAATTTCTTTTCTTTTCTGAGTGATGTGATGCAACAGGGGAATGTTAAGAAAAGGTAACCTTCATGTGGATAGGCTACAAAGGACTGACAATGGGGATCATCCTGATCCTAGTGGAAATTGAAGCAAAAAGTCAGTTTACTACCTGACATGAATGAATTTTAGACGAAACACAGGAAAAGTTGTTTTGCTTGGTCTTGATTTCCTAATTATTTACTACATGTGTTTAATATGAAATGTAATGTCAATCAGTAAAGCACAACTTTTGAAAACGAGTTGGCATGTCTGGTGGTGGTGGAAACAACCGTCCAGTCACAGTATAGACTGTAAATAATTGTGCTCAACACAACGTACTCCCAGCGATTCAGGCATTGGTAGTGTGAACAGGGAACATTGGGGAATTGGCACAATAATGAACCTTCCCAAAGTGGTCGAGCTTCTAAAACTTAGTCCAAGACTATCGTCATGACTCATCCATGAAGTCACAAAAGATCTAAGGAAAATATCCAAGGAACTGCAGGCCTCTGTCTTCTCAGTAAAGCTCAGTTATCATGACTTCACTATTTGATAGACACTGTGCAGAGGATAACCCAGGAGAACCTCAAACCAAATGGGAGAATGTTCTGTGGACTGGTGAGTCAAACGAGTTTGATTTACAGGAGAAGTGACTGAATCTCTGTATTCCAAACACATCATACCAACGATCAAGAAGGTGGCAGTGTAATGTTGTGGGGATGTTTTGCTGCTTCAGGGTCTGGGTGAGTTGACATAAATAAGTGAAACATGAATCCTGCTCTGAGAGTCCTGAAGGAGAACATCAGGGTATTAAACACAACAGGATTATACAACAAGACAATGATCCCAAACATACAGTGTCAACCTCTGAATATCTCAGAAGGAATACAATGAAAGTTGTGAAGTGGCCAAATCCCTAAACTAGTTATTAGGTTCAAGGGTTCAAGTTATTTAGGCATTGGAGAAGCTTCTTCAGTAACTACAAGAATCCTTTCAAACTAGTATATTGTGTTTGCTTGCATTGCCCTTGTTTGAAAATCATAAACAGTTTAGTCAGAGATACACCCAAAAAGAGAAGAAATCAGGATGGGGCTGAATATTTTTCCACTGCATTATACGTTTGCCCTGCAGCTTGCTTTTGTGTGTCCTTATTCCTGCTTTCCTTTCAAGTCATATCTCTTGGGCAATAAAATAGAGAAAAATACTGTGGCAACCTACCAATCTGCGGACTTGCATGAATAAACAATATGACTGGATTAATGAATGTATGAACTACAAAATTGAGAACATGCTATTGAAGCATGACTCTTGGAATGTGCCTCTGGTTTAAACAAAAGTGTGTAATTTGTGCATTTGTGTATTTTTGAACCAGTTAGAGGCAGCAGAGCAAGCTGTAAAAATACCATTTACTTTATTTCTATTTACCCAGCTCTAAAACACTGTCTGGAAGCACAGTACATTCACACTTTGCTGTGAATGTGACCAAATTAATCTGCAGCGATAGTTTACATGCAAATCTCAGATTCATTTTAAGCCCATTTACACTCAGATTGGATGCTTTTGCTTGCTCTGAAAACAATCCAATTACCCAGGGTGCACACTGATACAAGACATGAAGGGAGGCTTCTGATTAATATTGTAATTTGGCAGAGAGGAAAGGTGATGATAACAAGAATGGAAAAAAGTACAGAAGGCGAGGAGTAAAGATGAGAGAAAATATAGATTTCTGGGAGAGATCGAGTTTCTCAGTTCATTTCAACCATGAGCATCTCAACTGAACTCTATTTAGAGCCCATCAGAGCATCTCTCCAACTCATTTCCTCTTAATAAGCAACCCTCTTTCAGGACTTTTCATGTATTTTGAAGTGTACAAAATGATTCCACGGATGTTAACTAGATGCTCGGGAGGAGAGGAAACAAGGGGGAGAAGAGAAAAGAGAATGAAAGAGTGGAGGAGGAGGGAGGAGAGTGCACAATTTCTATTTTCCTTTCTGTGCTGCTCAGCTGAACTCTATTTGATTTCTATCATTGGATCTCGCCATTTAATTTCCTTCCTAATTAGCTGCCTTTCATTCGCTGGGAATGTGCTGTCTGCTGCCCCGTATAGCTGCTGCAGTCTATGGAAATGCCAGCACTTGCAGTGTGCGAGACAGAGTGTGTATGTCTGTGTGTGTGTGTGTGTGTAGCTGTGGGGACGCCCACTTGGTGCTCAAGTGTGTGCTGAAGTGTGTGTGTGTGTGTGTGTATTTTCTGAGAGACTAAATCAATAGCCAGTTATCAGATATGGTTGGTAAAGAGCCTTTCTCTCCGTGGAGGGAAGAGTTAAGGCCTCTTGGAAAAATGCTCATGGCAAAGTTCATGTGTATGCACAAGCACGCACACAGACATGCACAGACTGATTTGATTGTTTACGTGTGTGTTCTTCTTGCATTACTGAGTGTGTGTGTGCAGGTATTTGTCTGGCGGGTGGGCATGAGCTTAAAGAGCGAACCTGTATGCGGTTCTATTCCTGTCTGTGTGTCTGTCTTTTCAACAACATAATGCCCTGTGTGTTTGTGTGTGGTAGTAGTGTGCATATATATATATATATATATATATATATGCATGTGTGTGTGTGTGTGTGGGTTGCTGAAGTGTGTGACATTTAATACTTTTGACAACGAGTCAGTTCAGGCTGGACCCATGGGAATATTTCAAGTCAATATTTCAATACAACACCCACAATCCCCCGCAGCCAAAGACAGGAAGTGTAAACAGGAGGTGTAATAAGCAAGGGATTTTGTCAGGCTGAGGTGATATATGGAGGTTAACAAGGTGTGTTACGTGTGTGTGTTTGTGTGTTTGTTCAGTGTTCTTGAATGATTTTCTACAAATGGTTCTATTTTCACTCTCAGCTTCACTTGCATGTGCGTGTATGCATACTGGAGCCTTGCGTTGTAGTGTAGCAGTGTTCTCACCTTCGCACAGCTGACATATGTGTGTAGGGGCCTACAGAAAAGTAGTTTTGTGGAAGAAGAGCTGTGATACACGGGGCTGTGGATGGTTACACCACTGATGCTGGGTTCCACCCATGGCTGCAGCTACCATTAAAGAGGTGATGACCCCTTTATTTGTGGTGGGAATTTGAAGAGTTTAACTTCAGGAGGCATTTTAAGACCACCATGGACCTTGCAGTTGCAGTACTATACTACAAAGACGTCCTGATCAGTAGGATCAGAATTGTCACCAATCCAGGCATATTTAAAAAGAGCTGGCCAAAATTAAACTGATTCAAATCTGGTATACCTTTATACTTGTATGTGTTTTGTCCATCTCAATCTCAACTGTGAAATAAATTTCAGGTCAGACATGGAAGTTGGCAAAATGTGTGGATTCACGAAACTCTTGTCTGACTTTTGACTTGAGAAATGCAAGTCCATATGTCATTTATGCCAGCAGTTTACAATTATAATGTCAACTTGGTGACCCTAATTACAACCCTGTCTCCTAAAAATTATGTTCGTATACAACTAAACTGCAGTCCGGATTACGTTTTTGTAGAGAACATAATTATCATGTCGTACTGAAACGTTTTTTTTGTGAATGAATGACGCGATACATTTATTAATGCAAAGCGATTTGCAAGAAGGTGGTTGGGGTTGATAGAGGGTGTTTACTGTGCAGGACTGACATGGATGTTACCATGCATGTGAAGTGACATTTTCACATATTAACCAACCCACAGTCTTTGACTGGCCCTAACCCACTGCTATGATGTCTGATCCCAACCATAAAACACTTTAATATCACCACACTCACCCATCTGAATGTTGAAATGTAACATCGGATATTTTAGCCCTGAGAAAAGTGGATGTAGATCGGATATTTTGGCCGTCAAAAAAAAGCTAACTGAACATTTCTTGGGTACGTTCAGTATCAACGTTTTTGCGACTTCTTATTGACATTAACTGTGAACATACGATTATTACATATACAAACATAATTGGGTCGCAATTACATTCTCTACAAAAAACTAATTGGAATTACAGTAAAGTCATGTATGAGAATATCAGAACTTCATCACAGTATGAATATCCAGGCTGCACAGCTCCTCATCCAGGCAATGGTCATCTCTAAACTCGACTACTGCAACTCTCTCCTGGCTGGAGCTTCTGCAGTCACCATCAAACCCCTCCAGAAGGTCCAAAATGCATCAGCCCACCTCATTTTCAACCAGCTGAAATACACCCATGTCACACCTCTTCTCACCTCTCTGCACTGGCTCCCGATAGCGGCTTGCATTGAGTTTAAATCCTTGATGCTTGCCTACAGGGCTGTAAATGGAAGTGCACCCTCCTATGTCAACATGCACGTCCTGCACGCCCTTTCCGTTATGCTAATGAGAGGAGGCTGAAAATTTCCTCCTCACGGGGTCTCCGATCCCAATCTATTCTCCTTTGTTGTCCCTGGCTGGTGGAATGACTTGCCCTGCTCCATTCGACTAGCTGAGACTATCACCACCTTTAAAAAACATTTAAAAACTCACTTGTTTAAAAACTATTTCAAATTTCACACACACACAAAGACTTAACAATTCCTAGCACGTTCTTCTTCTTGACAAGTTTGGGTCTTATCAGGGCTCTTAGTTTGTAGTAACTCAGAATTTACAGAATTTTAACACGAATGGTAATTACTTGTGTCTTCTCCTTGTAAGTCGCTTTGGATAAAAGAGTTTGCAAATTAAAGTGAAGTAAAGTAAAGTAAAGCAAAGTAAAGTAAAATAAAGAATTTGGTGAGTGTCTTACATTGCCCAGGAAAACAGATAAAAGATTAATTTGATTCTCAGCAGTTAAATATATATATTTAAGTGTCAATACAATATAATACAATACAATACATTAAAAAGCCCCCAACATGCCTCACATTACCTCTGCATTGACCATTTATGTGCTGCTGATTTAAATAATGACTGCTTCAGAGGTAAATTGCTAAATACATTATTTACAGCGGTACTTTGGAGCTTTGCGGTGACAACAGAAGGACCACATGAGTGTTATTTAGCTATATTGTGGGAAAAGAAACTGTATTTGTTGTAAAATATAAGTGAGTGGACCTTGAGCTTATTTTGTTGTCATGCTCACAATAAATGCAAGATGATAATGCAGCTAGGTGTAAAGGTTATATGCTCTGCCTTGAAGTGGTTATATTGTATTGCCCTTTATACTACTTTGACCACTCGTTGACTTGCTGGTAGTCTCTGAAGGCAGTACTTTCGGACAGTGTTTTCTAACGTTTAGTAGCACATATCACCTAACACAGACATTGGTACAGTCAGTTTTAATCTTCAACAAAAACATTGCTTTTTATTTCTTGCCAATTTTCCAATCCTCAGATATTACACTGCACTTAAGGCAAAATCTGTGTTTACCTGTGAAAGTACAAAGCTCCCTTTCTCATAGAAATTACTGACATGCAGCGACATTTCAAGGTTATAATTCAAAGAAAAGAAAAGAAAAGAGAAGCAATCTGTGCCATTGTCTGTTCTTGTGAAATCAAAAATATAAACAGGACTTTGACAGATGACAAAACAGCATAAATCTCATAGGCAACCAACGTTCTCCTTGGGCTATTTTCCCAAAATGAACCACAGGAGGCTATTTAAACAACTCACAAGCTGGGGGGGTTCTGACTTATGACTTTATATTTAATGTAGTAATCAGTAAAGGTGAGGGCGAAAGTCAGCCTCAGGGAAAGTAGTAAACTCAAAGCCCACACATATACAGCAACACATGCATGAGTGAGAAAAAGTTTGGTCTGCAGAGAGTTACATCCCAACTTCAGGACATCATGTCACATATTGATGCACAACTGCATGCATTCTGTCTAGTATAACTATGGGAAACTCTGTAATGTGATGTGATGGAAGGAGACATTAAGCCTGTGCTATAAAGAGAAGCTATGAATGAAAAACTCCCTCATACAGCCACAGCAGTGATTTCTGGACTATGGTCATGGATGTGACTGGCTGCAGTGTGCCTTTGTATTCCCCTGTAATGTGTGGTATGACCAAGCAACTTCACCAGCTCTGGTTAATCACTGTCACGTGCCACGCTGCTGAAGTATCTGCTGCTGACATCATTCAATTATCCTACACTTAGACTGAAGTCATTTTTCTGAATTATTGCTACTACTCACTGCTACTCACATATGCACTGGTGGTTTTTCTATAGGGACATATAGTTTAGGTAGATGTACACACAAGGTTACTTCATAGAATTGTATTATCTTTCACATAAATCAATTCCAGTTTAGTAAATCTATGATCTAAAGAGAAAAACACAATAAAAGATAATATACTACTCAATTTCTGCAGAGAAACTTAACTATAAACACATTGATACAGGGTTGGATGTTACCATAGCAAATATTTAGAGTTGCAATAGCCAGAAGAGTACAGGCATAAGTAACATTTGTCAGTTTTAGGATCTATGTTCAATGTGCCATCATCTCAACTGCCACATTTGCCTAAATATTTCACTTTAATATCTGGGTCTTAATGTATGTGCAATGCACTGAAGCACTGTTTCATTTCATGTGTGTCACTTTACACCTCCTGTGTGTCCCAGACATGCTTTATACAGAAATAAGCACCACATTGTTTGATGAAATTGTTTAATTTACAGAAAGATATACGTTGTGACTGGCAAGTCAGCCACGTAAGAAATAACTGAAATAGCTGTTTTTATCAGTGCCACAGATATGCTGTTGAACCTGCTGTTAGGCTTAGTAGGTCATTATATTGTGATAATTTGTGCTAAACCTTCATTGTCAGGGTTAAAATAACAAATGCAGAACAACATGGTTAGGTTTAGGTACAAAAACAATACTCAAATCTGCTGGGGAATGAAGATTTTTACATAATTGGGTTCACATGTTCTGGCATATACTTACATTGCCTTTAATTTTGTCAGTTATTAGTTAGGACTAAATTGCATTCACCAATGATTGGTCCTGAACCAGGGACATTACAAGGGAAGCAACAGATTTGAAAGGTTGCACCCAAACCTTAAAGTTAGCAAAAGATATTGAGAAGACATAAAACAATGGACAAAATGCTGCTGTTGTTACTTAGCAGATCTGTCATACCATATTTATTTTATTTCTCAGTGCACACAAAAGAAAGACCCAAATTATAAAAAATCTGAACTTATGAATCCAGGTTTTATACTTATCAAGGATCTTAATACTTCTACCACTGTTTTTAGGCATTCAAAGCACAATGAGGACAGTTGTGTTAGAAGAAAATCACAGAAAAAGACAGACAATTGGGGAAATCATTTAAATCAACATTAGTGCGTCATTTTGCAAATCAATGAAATTCAGTAAATTATAGTTTAACCTCCTCATTATTCATCATTTCTTATCTGCCTGCTAAATGTCGGCCAGAGAGGTGATCTTCCATTAGAAGTGTGTGGAAAGAATCTGAACTCTGGTCACGTTCTGCAGCTGAGAATCTCATCAGAAAGATCTTACAGCTTCCAACTTAGTGGTCAGGTTGAATAGTGGCAAGTTATTATAACAACTTCAGTGTTGTCTGAAGAAGATGGGATGATTATCTGTGTGTGTGTGTGTGTGTGTGTGTGTTTGCCTTGTTTGTTTGCTTGTGTGTCTGTTTGTGTGTGTGTGGTGACTAATGCAGCTATTGAACTGCAGAGCGGAATCATTCAGATCTTTATCATGGTCACTCTCTTTCTCTCTCTCTCACACACACACACGCAAACACACTTTGGAATAAATGGAAGGAGCCAATGCATAGTTAACTCATTGTTAATGACGTGAGCGGGCTGCAGCAATGTACAGCTGGCTGGTGCAGTGTGTGTGTGTGCACGGGTCTGAGTGCAAAGTGTGTTTGTGTGTGTGTTTGTCAGCCTGCTCGTGATTTATAGCGAATATTACAAGCACTCAGAGAGGAGGAGGAGGATGAAGGAGCAAGAGACTGAGGGAGAAGAAAATAAAATAGAAGGACTGCAACGATAGAGACACAGGGATAGAATCAGGTGATGGAGGATGGAAAAGAGTAACGGAGTGTGGTGGAAGGGAAAGAAAGAGGCCAAAATAAAGAGTGGAAAGCATGGGCGAGCGAGGTATGGATGAGCAGGGGGAGAGAGGGAGAATGAGGCGGAGAGAGATAGAGATGAGGGATGAAGGCTTTTGCAATCTTCACCCATGACTAAGATCAATGTAACCTTTCTGCCTGCCTCTGTGATTCATTGCGTGTGTGTGTGTGTGTGTGTGTGTGTTTGTGATGGAGCAGCGTACACAGAGCCACTACAGAAGGTTAAACAGAGCAGCCAGCGACCCGCTGGACGTTCCCTCACAGTCGACACGCATTGATCTTAATACAGGGAACGACTGCAGAGCAAGAGAGGTTAGAGAGATGAAAGACAGGATGAAGACTGGGAAGAAATGGAGGGGAACACAAGTGAGCCAGGAGCATTAGTTGGATCTGAGAGGAAGCAGGACGGCCTGAGTTAAGGATGGATTTACACAGAGGTGAGTGTCAGGGTGACTTGTACAGACACCCGTGAACAATTAGAGTACATGAGTATTTCTGTCACCAGTTGTGGCAGTGTTTTATGAAAAAGAAACAACCTGGTTATGATTATACTATCAGTGAATAAACCTCTCTTATTTAGCCGATCTGCTTTTTAAAGGGGCACTACAAGCTAACAGAGGGGGTTGTGTGACAGCCAGACCTAGTGTAGATCAGGGATGTCCAACTCTGGTCTTCAGGAGCCACTGTCCCACTTCTGATTGGCTGAAAACACCTAGTCCAGGTAATCAGCCATGGGTAGGGCAGACACAGTTGTATAACAAGCAGGACAGTGGCCTTCGAGAATCAGGGTCAGGCAATAATAGATTCAAGACTCAAGATTCAAGATTCAAAAAACTTTATTAATCCCAGAAGGAATTTGTTTTGCCTCGTTACAGCCACTCTCAGTTCAAAAAGAAAGAAAAGAAAAGAAAAGAACCACAATCAGAAACAAAGATCAGCACCAACACAGAATACTAATACACAACTACACAAAGCACAGAATATACAAAAACAAAAACATAATAAGAACAAAGAAATCTCAAAATGGATGTAAATAATAATAATTATGTTTGTTGTTCTCCCCCCTCCCCTATACAGAGGGGGGAGGAATTGTAGAGTTTGATGGCCACAGGAAGAAATGATCTCCTGTGGCGTTCAGTGGAGCACTTCACACTGATTAGTCTCTGGCTGAACATGCTTCTCTCTCCAGCCAGGACACTGTGTAGTGGGTGGGATGGATTGTCCAGGATTGAGAGGAGTTTGGACAGCATCCTCCTCTTAGCTACAACATGTAGAGGGTCCAGCTCCACACCCAGAAC
>JAUBNQ010000002.1:2350819-2363424 GCA_032353495.1 Ctenopoma kingsleyae | reverse complement strand
GACAACACAGCTACACATACATGACATACGCATGTGTCATCTGTGTTACTGACAGGCCAAAAAAAAAAAAAAAAAAAAAAAACCTAGAGAAATGTGAGTTTGCCAAAGCAACTGTCACCTATCTCGGTAGAGTAGTGGGGCAGGGCGAGGTCAGACCAGTGCAGGCCAAGATGTTGGCTGTGCAGCAGTATCCTCCGCCTACGACTAAGAAAGAGCTGATGCGTTTTCTAGGTCTGGTGGGGTACTACCGCAGCTTCTGTAAGAACTTTTCATCCGTTATTGCTCCTATGACCAACTTATTGAAGAGCAATGTGAAGTTCGTGTGGTGTTCTGACTGTCAACGTGCGTTTGATAATGTTAAATCCTTGCTGTGTTCTGCGCCTGTGCTCCCAGCTCCCCAGCTCAAGAGACCGTTTAAATTACAGGTGGATGTCAGTCATGTTGGTGCAGGTGCAGTGCTATTGCAAACAGATGAACAAGGTTTGGATAGACCAGTGTGTTACTTCTCTAGGAAGTTCAACAAACATCAGCTGAACTATTCGGTTATAGAGAAGGACGCTGTAGCTCTTGTGTGGGCCTTAGGTCATTTTCATGTGTATTTGGGGTCAGGCTGGCCTGTAGAGGTCTCTGATCGTAACCCCTTGACTTTTCTGAACTCTTTGAAGTGTCCAAATTAGAGATTAATTAGGTGGTCTCTGTTCCTGCAGTCCTATTGTCTACATGGTTATCACATCAAGGGGACAGACAATTTAATGGCAGATGCCTTGTCTCGTGCTCCTGTGTACATTTTTGTTATGTATTTTGCTGTACCTATCCCTGGCAGAGTGCTATCTGGATCCAGTGCCATGGGCATGGTATTGTATGTATTTTGTAGTGAATTATTTGTTGTTATGGGTAGGTGAAAATCCCCTTGGGATTTTATTTTTATGGAGGGGGGTGTGACGGCCCTGGCCTGTTAGGGGAGGGGTTGTCCTTGCTTGCCTGTGTTTGTTTCTTAACAGGTAATAGTGGGCGGATTCCAAATCGGTTGAGCAGGAGCACCTGGGCCCTGTGCTCCTGAACAACCATATAAAGACCCTGCATTCAGCCCGTCGTGAAGCTGCTGCTGCTGCCGGCTGCTGCTTGATTGGCCGTTGCTGCCTTTGCCTGCCACATACTTTTTGTTCGGTTTTTCTCTACACAACACTCACACGCTAATCTCGCCATGCATCCATTCACACATTTACTGATCCACTGATCCCCACACCTCATGCTTTGTTTTATTTTGTTATCTTTATTTGGGTTCCTTAATTAAATGTTTTATATGAAACGTTAACCTTGTGTCTCTCCCACCTTTTTTGTCATGGCTATGATCTGGTCGTGACAAGGTCCATTACATGTGTAATGATGGTCCTGACAACTGTGATCATAATGGAAGCCAAAATAACAATACCTGAGACTAAAGCGGCAAAATGACACAAATTACACGGGCCTTCCTATTGATGTCGTTGATAAGGTGCCAGAGAAGCTAAAACACATCCCAACAGGACTTAAATGCAGCATGTTAGGCAGGAGAGGTTACAGATGTCACCAAGGTAAATCAGGAAGTATTTTACTTTGTACTGTACTTTCTGTGGACACTGCTGTTCTCAAGATCAACATTATCAGTCAGCAAAGGGTTCACCACATGGAGCCAAAGCAGTGGGTAAGTGTTGGAAAAGGAGCAAAGAACAGGAATATCACCTGTGAGGTTATAAGCAAACAACAGTAAGAACAGTGCAGTCATTTATTCACAGATCTATGTAATTATACAGCCAGTGTTTGGTACATTTTGTGCTGAACAGGTGACTAGAAAGCCACATAGGGTACAAGGCACAGAAAGTCAAAATTAATCAAAAGAAAAGTACAAAACATTCATATTGAGAATGCACACAGCAGAAAAAATGCTACCTGCAACAATAAGAGGCCCCTGAAACTCTCAGTGTCTGATTTATTCAGTAGCTTGTGTGCAAGGACAGTGAATAATGAATGATGCAGAAAGGAATGAGTCAGGGCAGGTAGACTACTTTTACAGTGATTAACATAATGATGGCAGTAATAGTAATAACTGTACAGTGTGTGCAGCACACGCAGTAGGTTTTTAGTTTTACTCATTCACTGTTGTTCAGGGGGAAAAGAAAAAAGAAAAAAAAACATCCTGTCAGTATCCTGAGGGCATGGATCAGCAAGCGTTTTCTCAGTTCCTGTGGGTGCACACAGCATGTGTTGCTGAATGAAGTACAAGAGCACTACCAAGGCTTAATGTGGTGTAAGCAAGCTAGCTACCTATACTCTCCCTCTGCCTCTGCCTCAGCCTGCCCCATCTGCAAAATGAAAGAAAACAATTCAGCAGGTCTTTCAGTACTGATGCCGATGCAATTCCCAGTTCAGGTCGAAGAACACGATATGTGTGGATGAATAAAATGAAAAGGTTGAGCCTGGATGCAGGGTGAAGTCTGTTTATCTTCTACTGTGGGTAGAAGGATCCACCTCTCACAGAAAAAAAAATGGTCAAATCAGTCTATCAGCATGAATGACTTCTTGAGGGGGAGATATATTTCTCAGTCTACATGCAACATGACATGGTGTTGATGAATGAAACAAGAGGGCCCAACCAGAGCTGGTATATTTACCTTGAAGCTGAGTGCTGTGTGACAGGTCGTTTCTGGATTTATAGGGTGTTTATAGAGTGGAGGTGACCTGGCTGGGGCTCTGCACATGTCCACATCTTTGATTTAACCTTGGGACAATGACAATGATCTTTCATTTCGGCAACTCAAACCAAACCCATTCATGTACAGTGTAAGATCACAGGGGATCGTTGTTTATCTTCACTTGTCCTCTACCTCTTTTCACATTAATGACATAATGCACTCTTCCTGTCTGTAATGCATGGTAATCAAATGTATTTTAGATTTTCCATTTATAGAAATTAACATATCCTTTTTGTATAAATGTGTATGAAACATAATCTGATTACAATTATGTTCTTTAAAAAAAGCATATATAGGTAAATTCCATTGCTCATAAAACATGCAAACTGATTGCCTCCAATAACCTAAATAAAGTGGAATATGACATTTACATTTAGTAATTTGGTAGGTGCTTTTATCAAAAGCTTACTTAAAAATTATACCTACACACACAATGAGCAATTTGGGGTTCTCGTTCCTCAAGGACCACTGGCTTCCTTGTTAAATGTACGCAAGGAAAGAAGAAGAATATTTAGGAGATCTGGTTGTTATTTGACACAAAAGGGATCACGGGGAGTGAAAGGGGATGTATAAAGAATAAATTTCAAAGATATAGGCACTGAACATAATTCACACTTTGGCAAATTTATCTTCAACTGAACAGCGATATGTTTGACAGCATTTGCTGCCATATTCATCTAAACTCCAAATGAGGGAATTGTATTTGGATGAATGCTGTTCATACACCCACTATACACACATTTGACTTTCATGTCTTTAAGTTAAATACTGTATTTTAGCTACCACCAAGACTGGAAACAAGTAATAAGGTAACCACCTATTAGCATGGAAGATTACTAATTAACATGCTATGTTTAATTTTTTTAAGGCATGCTGTTATGCCTGGCTCGTGGAGGACATAACAAAGAAGGAAGGTCCACACAGTAACAATTTAAATATTTATTAATTAGAACTTTGGCATTAATAAGAACTCAAATTATTAAAGGCAAGTTGTGTCAAGAGAACAATCAGTGAAATTAGGGTGTTGGATGCAGGGAAACTTACATGTCTTCACAAAAACAACAAACCAAACAAAAGGCCATGCTGGGTGCACCAGCCTTCCAGGAGGGAGACAGAGAGTAAGAGAGAGCCCTATTCCAAGTCAGCCAGCTTTTATAGGCTCTACACAGGTGAGACCAATTTCTCAATGAGGCAGGAGTAGCCAGGGAATATCTGAGAAGAGTGACCTATAAGAACCAATCAACTTCACCAGATCTGCATGTTGAGTGTCTAACAAATAACCAGAGTTTTTAAGTTTCCCTGTCGCAAACTCAAGTGGAATATCAGAGTGTTCTGAAGGCACCACTTCCACAGTAGCTACTGATTTTAAAGAGCCCTGTGGGTCATCAGAAAGTGCATCACCTTCAATTTCAGAGACCGAATGAACAGAATGGACCGGCTTTAACAGGTTCACATGACACCACTGGACCTTCTTCCTCCTGCCTGGTGTATTAACCAAATCTGTCTGATTTAATGGTGTAAGGATCACCAAACTTCTGGGTCAAATTGATGAGCTTCAATCAGAATCAATTATATTATCTGGAGGGTCCACATCTCTCAGCTCACCAGCCAACAGTGCTAGTGGACCACGAACCCAGTAATGGAATGAGGGGGTTTGAATGCAGTGAAACTTGCATGTCTTTACAAAAAAACAAACCAAACATAAGGCCATGCTGGGTGCCTACTAGTGGTGTGCGATACTGCAAGCTTTGGTATCGATCCAATACCAAGTAAATACAGGGCCAGTATCCCTGATACCGATACTATTACCTTATAAGGGCAGCCTGCCGGAAAATCCCCCGTCGCATAAAAGCGCTTTAAAAATGTTTAAATTGCTTTAAAAATGTTCAAATCGCTGTAAAAACACAACCAAAAGCACAAAATATGAACAAACAAAAACACCAGTGTTATATTAACATCCAGAACCAGGATACCTCTCTTGAACCTAGAGACAATCATAATGGGTGCTACTAATGAATTATTTCTTTATGCATTTCAAGGCAGACCTGCCACAAAATGCACCCCCATAAAAATATAGTTTCATGGATGTGACACTTTCCTAGTGGGAGATAGGACGGGGTGCATTTTCCCGCAGGGGTTCTCTGTCTCTGTAAAACAGGGGTCTCACTGAGGGATTTCACTCCTCCTCTCTCCATTTATTTTGTAGCTGCTGTTCTCTTGTTCATGCTTTTTCCAACCCTGTCTCCTACAGATTACATTAGCACACAACTAAACTGAAATCCTGATCACATTTTTGAACAGGAAGTAATTACTAGTTGTAGTACTGAAACGTATTTTTGTGAATGAATGACACGCTACTATTACTAACACGAAACGATGCTGTTTACTGTGCATGAAGGAGATGCAGGAGACCTGAGTGCCACACCAAAGTCCCCCGTCTATCACCGTAAAATGATGACACAATGCTCCTCTTTGTCTGTGTCACCATTCACTACAGTCTGCATGTGTCTGCTCAGCCCCGTGAAGTCACTTTGATGTGAGAGGAGTGGTGTTTGTACTGGGAAGTTTAATTTCTGATGGAACAGTCGCACTGAAAGTAGAAGAGAGAAAGTATCGATACCATTGTGCTAGTATCGATCCGATAACAATACCAACTTGGTATCAATACTTTGGATCGATCCGCCCACCACTAGTGCCTACAAGCTTTACCAGCATTCCAGGAGGGAGACAGAGAGTGAGAGAGAGAGCAATCTTGAAAGTCAACCAGCTTTTATAGACTCTACACAGATGAGAGCACTTTCTCAAGGAGGTGGGAGTGGCCAGAGAATAAAGGTGGACCTGAAACAAAAAGAAAAGGCCAGGGCTTTAACTTATTTGCCTGAATTTATTGGATAGAGTCAGGCTACCTGTTTCCCCCAATTTGTTGTCTTTGACTGCAGCTTCATATTTATGACAGTATGGTATCAGTCCACTTATCCCATTTTCAGGGAAAAGGCAAATATACATATTTTCCAGAAACTCCTACTACTGCTTCTGGCACTTTGGTCTGACTTTCTTTGCCCTATATTGAATAAAAGTCCTTTCCTATCTACACGCTCCTCCCCTTCAATTCAATACAATTCAATTCAGTTCAGTTTATTTATATAGTGCCAAATCATAACAACAGTCATCTCAAGGCGCTTTACAGTGTAAAGTTTAAGACTGGAGTATAACTAATTATACACAGAACCCAACAGTCTCACTTGAGCAGCACTAGGAGACAGTGGAAAGGAAAAACTCTCATTAACAGAAGAAACCTCAACCAGGCTCAGGGTGGGCATACATCTGCCTCAACTGGTTGGGGTGAGTGGAAAGAAAAGAATAGTAGACACTGAAAGAACAACAACAACAACAACAAGCAGCAGATCCTGATCATGTTCAAAATGCCACTTTCCTTCTCATTCTCTCCATCTTCCTTCCTTTCTCAGACTCCTTCTGCCTTAATACCCTTCGCCTTCCCCTTGTCTTAAAGTCTGTTCCCTCTATTGAATAAAAGTCCTGTACTTCCCCCCTTAGATATTATCACTGATCTTGCAGTGTGTGGCTGAGGAGAACTGCTAAATTGAATCAGAGGAATCATTAGCGCTCCCCTGAGGTGTGGAATCATGACACCCTGAGCCAGTGTCCCAAGACACCCTTTTGGCTAAGTTTGGCTAACAAGGCATGGCAAGCACAAGTGTATGGGTGAAAACACACATGGATAACAACATGCAAATAGGTATAGTGTTGTATCTTTTTTTAGATTTTCTATCTTTAGTATTAAGCCCAAAATCATATCTGAATGTGAAAATTTGGTAAAAAGGCTCCTGTGACCCATACTCATTGAACAGCCTGGCAGCAGTACAGAGATGCTCCCTTTTAAAGGTTTTTGAGTGACCTTCCAACAAATGAGAGGGTCAGTGTTAGTGGTAGGAACTCAAGTCTGTCAAGTAAATGTGCATACTTGCTTCAGGTCTTTCAGGTTACCAAGAGGCTTCAGATGTTGCAATAGCTGACCCACAGGATAGCAGATACCAGATTCTGGGATTAACTGAGACAACATATGTGAAAATACATGGCCAGAAATGGGAGTCTTGGATCAAAAGAAGAAACCAAAGAGGAATTTCCAAACACATTTGTTCTGGACTGTTTTGCATTCTCAGCTGAACATAGCAGATTGATTTTGGGTCTCATGATATCACTAGTTTGATTGAAAGTTGCATATTATATATTTAGATTATGGTGACTACAATTAATATTTACAACAATTATATCTGCAGTAAGCAGACTGCATAATGCATACAATCACAAACGTGTATGGATAAAAAAATACCCCACACACAGGCTATCATTCATCAAGCTTTTGATTAAACATGATTTTAAAAAAGCTGTACACTCATTCAAGTGATAAAGACAGTATTAATCAATGCTGCATGGTTTTTAGCCTCCAGATCTGTCTTAATACTCTGTGAGAAAGCATAATTACATATTAATAATTCTCACCACATTTAAATTCTGAAATGTAATTAAGATTTTCAGGAACTACTTATTCTTGTTCCTGTAACCACGTCCACAGGATTTTCATGTTGGCTCACGCCTCTTAATGTGAAGTCTGCTAACTGTGACAGGACCTTTGTATTGCATATGGGTGGAAATGAGCATTGTTGTACCTTTTCTTCTTTCAACAGACCAAACTAGGGCTGCAACGATTCCTCGAATTATTCGAATAATTCGATTTTTAAAAATGATCGAGGCATTTTTCTAGAATCAAGGCTTCGTATACGTCATATAACTTGCGTTAAACAGCATGTTCCGTTTGTGTTTCACACGGACCGCGCATTCAAAGGGGGCGTGATCAGAGGCGTCTAGTCTTCCAAAACAAAGATGGTTAAGGAGGAGAACGTGGTACAATGTTTACACTGTAAAACTGACCTGGCGTACCATACACATACAGACTTGACAAGATTACTCATGATTTTGCGAAAGCATCTGCACGTTAACCAAGCGGAGCCTCTGCAAGGTAAGGTAATGTAACACCAAAACACACACACACACACCAGCCACAGCACATCATATTTAAACTGTACAGTTGATATTAAGCAAACGAAACTATTAACTATTAACTACTAAATTTCTAGGACTTAGCGTATGTTCCTTGTTATGTTGTTCTTGTGATTCTAGCATTAAATAACATATTCCTACAGCCAGGAACCTTCCGGCTGTAAGCAGAATTGTTTGTGCGTCTGGAGACATCGCGTAAAAGGATCTATATGAACATTTACCACAGTGAGAAATTCTGTGCGCATTTCTGCAGACGTTACAGGCACTAACTTTATTAATTATTCGTGATTATTAGTTGTCCCCGACAGATTCACAATCGGTCAGAGTGTGACAATATGTTATTGTGAAGTTTTCCACATGCTGTGCTCAGGTGCTGCATCAGGAAAGTCTGCATATTTAAAACACACAAGAACCACTGCAAAAACTGTCATCATATCTGAGTAGTGGAGTAGTAGAAAAAGTAGTGCAAGAACGGCGGCCAACGTATTTCAAGCCAGAAAGTGAACGTAGGTTTGACACTGGGGAAACAGAACGGGCTAATCCTGCAAATGTTTTGCAACCATATTGTTTTTCCTGAGACCCAGCAGGAAATGCAGCCGCTGCTGAGCCTTCTTCACTTGGGCCTTAGTGTTATAGGTCCAGGAGAGGTCAGCTGAAATGTGGGTGCCCAGAAACCTGAAGGTGGTGACAGTTTCCACACATTCTCCATTAATGAGCAGATGAGTGTGGTCTTTCCTGTGCTTCCTGAAGTCCATAGATCTTTTGTTTTAAGGACATTCAGTGTCAGGTTGTTCTCTGAGCACCAGAGAGACAGTTTCTCTTCGTCAGCCCTGTATGACATCTCATCCCCATCTGAGATGAGTCCAACCACTTTGGTATCATCTGCATATTTGATGATTTCAATGGTTGGGTAAGTTGCAATGCAGTCAAAGGTATACAGGGCGTAGAGTAGAGGGTTCAGCATGCAGCCCTGAGGGGAGCCAGTGCTAAGTGTGGAGGAAAGATGGGAGCCGAATCTGACAGATTGTGGGCGGTGTGTGAGGAATTGTTTAATCCAGATGCAGATGGGGGTGGGGATCTGCAGTTGTGTTAGTTTTGTGATCAAAATGTCCAGGATGATTGTGTTGAATGCTGAGCTGTAGTCCACGAAGAGCGTCCTCATGTTGCTCTGCTGGTTCTCCAGGTGGCTTAGCACTTTGTGCAGTGTTACAGCGACAGCGTCCTCCGTGGATCGGTTTGCTCTGTAAGCGAACTGGTGGGGGTACAAGGAGGAAGGGAGGCAGTCCCTGATGTGCTGGCAGACCAGTCACTCTAAGCACTTCATGATTACAGACATGAGGGCTATAGGTCTGTAGTCACTCAGACTGTCTATGGCAGTATTTTTTTGCGATGGGGATAATGGTGGAGGTCTTCAGACATGTAGGCACAGTAGCAAGTGTCAGGGTCAGATTAAACAACTTGGTGAGGATCCCTGTCAGCTAGACTGCATATGCCTTGACCACTGACCCTGGGATGCCGTCAAGTCCAGCAGCAGTGCTGCACAGTGAGCTGTCCCTCATCCTGAAAGCTGAGTTGTGAGCTATTTAATTTAAATTAGTTAGTTTTTTAAGCATTTAAAATGCTGTCTTAAATATGAAATGGGCTTTACTTTTCAGGTTGTTATGTTTTAGAAATGTATTATCTTAAATTATTATTATTATATTATTATTTATGTATTTATTTCTACAATTATCCCATGTCTCATGGAAATATAAAAGCTTTATTTGGTTTTCTGCTGACAAAATAATGGGGGAACACATTCTTTTTTATTTTCATCACACTCCCACAATTGTACGCAACCACCATGATGGCAGGACTTCCTTCTAAAGGTTATCAGATGACTGCTTAACAAGCTTGGAATCAAACTGAAAATGCTTCAATTACCACAAAAGCCAGATGGGAAGGGATTTGGGACTCTCAGACAGTAGACACAAACAGCCACTTTTCCCTCCAGTGCTGCTGTGTTACAAAGAAAAGAAAAGTTAAATGAAAACCAAGTGCTCTTGTCTTGGCAACAAAGCAAGCAAAACAAAGAAATCCTATTGTTGAAAGATGTAATCACCTTAAAGGGAAGTAGTGGTTTTAGCATAGACATATATGTTATGGTTGTCAGCTAATTTATTCAATAGACGTTAAGTAAGATCATATTATCAACTCGTTTCAGTCCCCACTCCAGCCACAGGCATGCGTTAAATCAATGCCACAGACTTACTAGTGAATACAAAGGCCCATTCATGGTCAAGCAGACAGACACCCTCACTTATATAAGAGGAGGAGGAAGTTGAGGCTTTCCTTAGTACTGGAAAAAAAGCCTTATTTATATCCACACTGGAATACCACATAACCATACCATGCTAAAGCATCATCTTCACAAGTACAATCATCTTGCAGGTTTAAAATTTTAATTGTGGCCAACCTTGCTTGTTCACTTGAAATTTTTTGAAATGATTCATTTGTCCACAGAGCAATCTGTGTGAAAGTACAGCTGCATTACCAATTCTTTTTTTAGATATTTCAACCAGATGCAATTAACAGTCATTCATTTTAATGCACTCTCACATTTTTCTTTTCTTGCATTTAGCATGTGAGATCCAATTGTATTTCTTATTCATATCATCAGTTTGTTTTTAACTTTTCAATCTAAACCACTCAAGGATAGACTGTCCATATTCCAAAGAAAAGGTTGCTATGATACACATGTTCCTGAGAACAACAGATGTGCCCCTGCATTAAAACAGGTAACTAACACACCAGTAGGTCCAGTTGTTCTGGAGGCACTGGGTCTGCCAAATGGTGATGGGGGTCAACTGTGGGGGACCATTCATGTGTCCCCCACATACAAAAGACTATACAGAAAAAAATTCCCACTTGCCTCCTGCAGGCGGTCATTGTCCATCAAGCTTGGGTCTTCTACCAGAGGCCTGGGAGCTTGAGGGTCCTGCTCAGTAGGTGTTCCTAGGACTGTGCTCTTCAGCAAAGAGATCTCATTTGTCATTCCTGAAATCTTCTGGAGTCACTCTCCCAGTTTGGGGGTCACTGCCCCCAGTGTTCCAATTACCACGGGTCCACTGTTACCTTCACCTTCCACATCTTTTCTAGCTTTCTAGCTAGGATTCTTCCTCTGCTTGTCCACCACTACTATGTCTGGTTAGTTAGCCATTACCAGTTTGTCAGTCTGTATTTGGAAGTCTTATACCTCAAGGATCTTAGCTTGGTTATTCTCAACCACATTTGTAGGTGGCTCCCATTTTCACCTCAGGACTTCCAGCCCATACTCAGCACAGGTGTTTTCTGTATACGATGCCAGCCACTTGGTTATGGCATTCCATGTATGCCCTGCCTGGGATCTAGCACCCCACTGTTATGTGCTGGACTGTCTCAGGGGCATCTTTGCAAAACCTGCACGTGGGGTCCTGCCTGGTGTGATAGACCCCAGCCTCTATTGATCTTGTACTTAGAGCTTGTTCCTGTGCTGCCATGATTAGTGCCCCTGTGCTGTCTTTCAGTCCAGCTTTGTCCAGCCACTGGTAGGATTTTTCGACGTCACTATCACTATCTATCTATCTGCTAGTGGTACATGCTGTGTAGGGGTATGTCTTTCCATGATGGTTCCTATTACTCTTCCTTCTCTGGTTTTGAGAATTCCGATGTCGTTGCTGTAGATCCTAGTGGTGTGAATCAGTGAATCGATGTCTCGTTCTCTCTTGGCATACAGCTTGCTCTCATCCATGTAGAGAAGGTGGCTGATGTTTGCTACATTCCGTAGTTGGTATCCAACATCTGGCTGATGATCTGACTGAGGGGGTTCAGGCCTATGCAGAACAGCAGTGGGGACAGACCTCTAGGGTTGTTTTCCACAGCTTCCACTGAATTCCTGATGAAGGTTCTTAGAGTCCTGTTGATTTTGTATAGTTCCAAGAATTCCAGGATCCATGTGTGAGGCATTGAGTCATAGGCTTTCTTGTAGTTAAGCCAGGTGGTGCTCAGGTTGGTATGTGTGGTCTTACAGTCTCGGGTGACTGCTCTATCTACCAGTAGCTGGTGTTTTGCTCCTCTGGTATGTCTACCAATTCCTTTCTGGGCCCCGCTCATGTAATGAGCCATGTTCAATTCAATTCAATTGATGCCTGACAGGAGTTTTCATGTTGTGCAGAGGCAGGTTATTGTACTAGTCTAGAGTACGTAAGACAGCTAAAATAAGATATACAACCGCATTTATCTACAAAATACTAATACTAATATGCAATGCAGTTATGAGTTGAGGATTTGTCACTGGCAAGATACTACAACGTCTTATTCCTATTCCTGCTTTTGGCACTTCAGCTAACATTACCAACCACAGTCAAAGGTCAATAACTAGATGAATAAAGTAAGTAGGGAAACACATAGCTTTTAACATTACTTCACATTTGACACTTTTTTATAAATATATTTTAAAGGAACCTTTTGGTTTTATGACTTTTGTGAATAGTGGGGTGGAAGAGCTGGACCACCAGCAGGGGATGATACAGCAACCCTACTTCCCATGGTTAACAAAGCTGACTTCATTCCTGCCTTTGCAACAGAATACAACCTCCAAGTACTCGCACTGACTGAGAATTGGATCCACCCCCAGGACACAGCTACACCTGCAGCCCTCTCCACAGACTTCTACTTCTCTCACCCCCCCCCCCCCTCACCCCGCCCCACTGGTAGGGGAGGTGGCACAGGTTTGCTCATTTCCAAGAAATGGAGATTCACTCCAGTTTCTGCTAA
>JAUBNQ010000002.1:2325284-2337222 GCA_032353495.1 Ctenopoma kingsleyae | reverse complement strand
GCATGCTTTGCACTGTCCCTGATGTTTTATCAAAGTGAAACTGTCCTCTTCTCTTTTTGTATATTTTATTTATTATCCTTTAACATGTTTAAACCGTGGGCCCTGAGCCTCGCCATTTCGTTTTTTTCTGTGTACCAGTAATAGGAAAGAATGACAATAAAGTACACCTTTGACCTTTGACCTTTGACATCAACTCTGTGCAAGAACGTTGCCATCCTGTCTTTGGTCCATTCACATGGAAATGTTTTCTGTAGTAGGGTATGAGCTTGGGTGACTCTCATATGTATGAAGGTAGGATATATTGGGATTTTAGAAACACTTACACTTTCATCAGGCCATAATTTTATTTGGGGAAGTTTTGGTTTCCACACCAACAGTTAGCCACAAATAGATGTGGACATGTAGGTATGTACATCATTTGCATCATCTGTTTCGACACAAAGTATATTATATAGTAAACATAACTTCACCATCCTTCAGTCTGGTGTTTCGAGTGAGCAGTGAACTCAGGATGAAATGAAATGGTGCATGTAATATCAGAAACAGTTTACTACAAAAGTGATTCAATTAAAATTTAGCAAATAAATACTGAGAAAAATATGAAATTTGGCAGGGGAATAAGTAATCTAACTAAACAATAAACCTTTAACCTTTCGCTGTAGAATACTGAGTTTTGCAGGCACATTCTCTTTTCCTTATGGAGTTATTGTAAAACATATCAGGTCTCAGTTTTTGGTGAAAGAAAGAAGAAAAGAAACTGGATATGTTGCACGCCTACACAAATATTTGTTAAACGGTTCTGTAATGAAATCTTTCACCTAGCATTTCATGCTCTTTTGTCAACATGAAGCCTGAGGCAGTGAGCTGCTTCCTGCCCATTTCGAATTGGGGCAACTGTGGATCTGCTGGTAGGGCAGTCAACCAGGAATCCCAGGATTGGCAATGTGACTCTTGCACTCTAGTCCCAATATCAAGTCCATTTAAGCTTTGGTAAAGCTAATAACTGTCCACTGTCCTCTGTCCTCTGTAAGTAGTATTAGCATGAGCTTGTGTAGGTGTGTTCAGGCACATATGGTTCATTGTTTTGTATCTACAGTACATTTTTCCATGGAAAAAGTCCAGTGTCTGTTTACATTTCCAGTTGTATTTGTGTGTTTTGTTCTGTGCTGTAAATTAGTAACTTCTACTATGCCTAAGAGTTCAATGCTTTTATGTGAATATTAGCAGGATCATCTGATGGTTGGGCAGTCGGAGAAGCATTGAAAGTAAGTAAGTAGAAAGCATAGAAACTTTATGATGCTACACACACATACAGTATTGTATATAAAGTGATACCAACTACTAATGTAGTTTGCTAATATTAGTAGTTTGGAATATGATCAAAGCATACACAATATTTTCTTAATATTTTTCTTAAGTTCTCCTGAATTATACATATTGCATATTTGTGCAGATTTCCAACCAGGTCATTGTGTGAGTTCATTGGTGCATCAGTCCATCAGTGTGACTGCCAATGGTAATGCAGCTGATGAAGGCTTTCTATACATGCAGGGTGAATAATTCCTACTTAGCTGGCTACATGCTGCGCCCACAGGGTTATGAAAGTCAGTCTGTGTCGTAGTAATTGGCAGGATGAGCAGCCACATGGTGATTAGGCTGCTCGGTGTCGCTATAGACATATGTGCATACAGCAGGAATCAAGAAGGCCACAGGAGAGAAAGATGTCTCACTGGCTGAATATGTCTTTTTACCAACCAAAGTTTGACTGTAGGAACATTTATGTACAACAACATAAAGTACATCCACGGGGAGGTCATTTGTTTTCTTTATTTCCAGTGACACTACAACAGAATGGCTCTACAATATCACTTGGAGGCTTGGAGGCACAGTAACCGAGAAACGGGGTTGTAGACGGATCCTGGCTGGAAAAGGATTAACTGTTACGTTTCACTTTATTGTGGAGAGTCATGGCGGATTCATACAGGGCGCAAAGAAAACAAGCTCGAAAAGCCGCAACTGACGATATTTGCAATCAATTTTTTTTTGAGGGTCTGACGCTGTGCGCCCTCCAGCAAGTGGGCCGCGTGTAGTCCCCAATTTCTTACAATACTCATGTTTCAGGTGCATATCTTACACTATATAAAGCTGAAACTGTTACAATGACATATTAGAAGCACCTTAAAACCAGCTTAGAAAAATCCAATCTTTTAAACTATGTCTCAACACCAGCACTTTTTTATGTGTGTAATGAGTTTTTCCAGATATTTGGAAATTAAAGGTAATTAACTGAAATGCTAGAGGACATACACATAATTGGTTCTTTTTGAATTTATAATATTTATGCTAAAGTGCTGAACCATAACTTGAGGCACTGTTATGAACCATTTAATAATAACGAAAATTGCACTTTGTTGTTAACCTGCAGTCAGATGTAGGTCCCCAGAATCTAGGCAATACCTTGTGTACATACACACACATGCGTGCGCGCACACACACACACACACACACACACACAGAAATCACTGTGTTTTAGTGGTAATTGCAAGAGCAGACCACAGCCTGGTGATTATCGAACTGTCTGTCACTGAGGTTGTGCACTTTATACAGATCATTTACACAACAGAAAAGAACACACAAAGACACACACAGTCTTACTGCAGGTCTGCAGCAGTGATGCAAGCTGTCAATAGAGAGAGGCAGTGAGAAACGCAAGACACAAACATTGCCTTCAAGGTTAATAAAAGGAAACCTTTATAGTATAGTATAAAATCTTTTGGTACATGTTATGTAATGTAATTTATCAACTACTTACTTTGCAGATACTTTGTATTTATCCTGTGTGTCCTTTGTATACATTTCCTGGGTTTTGCAAAAATACTGTTCACATTCTAATGTTGATTTTATGTCATGTAAAAACTAATACCTCTCCAAAAGTCATCTGACAGATTTTAAGAGATGTTCATTTGGGAAAAAATTTGGGGCTTGATGTCAGGGAATAAAAGAAGAAGCTATGGATCAAAAGCAATAGTGGATTATTGGTTGACCTCACTGTGATTGAATATCAATATTTAAATTTAGATAAATACTGGCAGACTCAACAACTCTTGCTGACACATCAAAGAAGAAATGCTAGTAGACACTGTCCACAGAAGCGAATACTATGCTAAAATACACTGCTCAAAAATACTGTTTGCTGTTGTAACACCTGAGTGCTGAAAGCAGAATCCCACCGAGAGACAGTGTTACAGTTTAACTGGCCAACTAGACAATAGAAAAGACAGATGGAAAAAGGCTCCAGGATGAAGCGGGAAGGTATCCAGGAGCGCTCCGTGGGACCATAACCCTCCTAGTCCACCAGGTATTGGAAGCCACAGCCCCGAGGGCGAAAGTCCAGGATCCGTTGTACATTGTAAGCCGGCCCACCGTCAATTATCCGAGGTGGTGGTGGGGGAGTGGAGGGGGGAACCAGCAGAGAGGTGAACCAGCAGAGAGGTGAACCAGCAGAGAAGTGGTGTGAGGTTTGAGCTGAGACACATGGAAAATGGGGAGGAATGGATGTGCAGCCGATAGGCAACCAGGTTGATCTTAGTGATCTGGTAGGGCCCGATGAACTGAGGCATTAGCTTCTTGAACTCTGAATGCAGACGTAGGTGGCGAGTGGACAGCCAAACCACCCAGTTGGAAGGAGCATCCTGGAGTGTGTCGACGGCAGTGCTAGCGGATGTAGTCTGCATTGGTCTGGGCAATGGCTACCCAGGCCTTGATCCACGCCAACCGACACCAGCGGATTAACTGTTGGGCAGTAGGCACCTCAACCTCCGCTTCCTGGTGAGCAAAGATGGGTGCGCGATACCCATAACACACTTCAAAGGGCGACAGTCCGGTGGCAGAAGATGAATGTAGGTTGTGGGAGAGCTCTGCCCAGAGGAGATAGTGGAGCCACAGGTGAGACTGAGCGGAGGCGAAGCACCGCGGGTAATGCCGGAGCTGTTGGTTGGTCTGAGGGTGGTAGCCAGATGAGAGGCTGTACGTAAGACTGATCAGGTGGCAGAAGGCCTTCCAAAACTTGGCAACGAATAGGGGTCCCCTGTCCAAGACGACTCATGCAGACGGATTATGTGCTCCAAAATGAACTCTGCAGCGGTTTTGGCAGAGGGGAGTCCAGACAAGGCCACGAGGTGCATCGCCTTGGAGAACTGCTTGACGATGGTGAGAATAGTGTCTTTGCCGCTGGCGAGAGGGAGTCCAGTGACAAAATCCAACCTGATGTGCGACTAGGGGCGGTGGGGAACCGGAAAGGGTTGAGGGTCCCCTGCAGGTGAAGAGGTGGTCGCCTTGGCTCAGTCACAGATCTCACATGCTGAGGTGAACTCCTGGACACCCTGCTGCATAGATGGCCACCAGAAGGCCCGCTGGAGCAGCTGGAAGGTGCAGTTTGGCCTGGGATGCCCAGATAATGGATAGGAGTGTGCCAAGACTAGAGCATCCTGGCAACATTGGGTGGAGACGTACAGGCGGCCAGCTGGCCTCTTATGCCGCCACTCTTCCAAAGCCCACTTGAAGGCCAGCAGCTCACGGTCCCCAACCCCATAACGCTGCTGAGTAGGGGAGAACGTCCGGGTAAAGAAGCAGCACGGATGGAGTATGCCATCTGGACCGTGTTGTGAGATAACGGCACCCACACCCACATCGGACGCCCCCACCTCATCAACAAAAGTCTGGGTGACACAGGATTGGAGCTGTGGTGAAGAGCTGGATGAGATTTTTCTTGTCCTACGTATTGCTTTAATAATATATCAGGCATAATCTTCCTTAGTTCATCAATGACCATCATTTTCAAATGTTTTGGAATGAAGAACAATTACACTGCCTTAGTAGAATTTGTCACTTGGCAAAAAAACAAAAGAAAACCTGAGAATAATTGAAGAACAAATAATTATATTATTGTAAAATGAATTATGAAGGAATAAACTTTTTTAACTAGATATTTCATTAGTCAAAGGTCAAAGTTGGAGAGTATCAATGCAGAGGCTTGTATCATCTCCCCCTGCCCCTCCCTCTTATTAAACACAGGCTGAAGGTCTTTTGTCTGGGTAATGCTATGGCAGAAATTTCCATGGTGTATTTTGTCATTCTCTCTGTCACTCTGTGCCACAGGTTATGTTTGGACAGGTTAATTGGTTGAGATTGATTTTGCACCCTCAAGGGTATACATGCGCACACCCGGATGTGCACACCCACACAGACACACACGCACACACACACACACACACACACATACACACATCTGCACTGACATTAATACCCTGAATCCAAATGCACTGAGTGGTGCTGATATTTGATTTTTGTATCTGGGTATTAAAGCTCATGCTACTCATTAGAACACACATACACACAGACTGATAACAGGCTGTATGCAGTGATGACCTGGTAAATAACACTGTTGTGATGTATTGCCCATATAAATTTTATTCTTCCAGCAACTGTGTTTCTAAATAATAACCATGTAATACCTGTGTGCTTGTACATACCAACTGCTTGGTTAGACCTCAGTGATAAAATAATGTACTTGCACTGGTGAAGTAAGAGTCAGTTGCATTGAGAGCTCTTTCCAACACATATTTTTCACCAATCTGCATTACTAAACAGTGTGAGGACCACCTGCTCTCACCAGCCTTCACTAATCCAAAATTCCAGCACTGTGTTCAATGTCATTCACACTTCCACTCATCCATCCCCTACATAATAAATCCAGACAATCTAGACACTTATGAATCACTATCATGTTCACATAATTAGTGACAGGTGTGGTGTTACACAAGTGTCATTTTGACATCTATGAAAAGCAAAACATTACATTATTGAATTTTAACTAAAACATTCTCCCACCATTGTTGGAATGTTGTACATATTATACTAAGTAAATAGAAGGACCGTGAATGTAATCTGGGCGGTTTCAGACAAAACACTAATAACCAAATGGTGAACTGCTGCTCTCTGTGGTGCTGGATTTTTATAGTTGAAGTTGAAGGAGGGACAGCCATGATATGGTAGAACAGACTGCTGTAAGCAAATCTTTTGTGACTGATTTAGCATGCTTAGGTCTTCTGCAAAGGCCTTTTCTCCTGGCATGACTTGATTTAGACGTGTATATAGCTGTGTTAGGGTTAGAGATAGTCTCACGTCTATTTTTCAAAGGCAATCAAAAAGGCTATGGAAAAAGTCTAGACAGTGGGCTGGATGATGTTTAATGTTCCCAATACCTTGGGACAAGGGAACTGGAAGTGCAAAAAAGCACTTATGAATCATTCCTAAGGCACTCTATGGGACAGCCATGATGTGCTAGAATGTTGCTGAATCATAACTGTGCTTAAGTTAATAGCTTTAATATATGCAACAAGCTCTCTTGTTGGAAATTGTATCAATGTTCATTCTTGACCTTTGAAACATTTTACATTTACAGCCATTACCTCAGTGTCCCCTAACTGACTTTTTTGAGACCTTTCAATTGCATTTCACTGTACAGTATAGCTCTGTGTGGACAGTTTGCTCAACTGTCATCAGCTGGTGTGGAATTGTTGAAATTTAACAGATGGTCAAATTGGCTCTATTCAAATGCAGCCCAAGACATTGGGTGGCTCTGGCCTTTCCTTTTTGGACATCCACAGATTGCTGGTCTTTGACTTTGACCCCCTATCAGTCTTTCCAGGGGAAAAAATGTACCCCTATCAATCATAAATTAGTGCAGTGGTTCCGAAACTCGGTTCTCGGGGCCCCCCTGCCCTGCTTGTTTTCTAGCTATCCCTGCCCCGCCCACTGCTGATTACCTGGATCACAGTGGGCGGGGCAGGGAGCCATCCAGGGCAGGGCAGGGTAGGGGGGCCCGAGGACCGAGTTTCGGAACCACTGAATTAGTGAACAGTGGGAGAGAGATCAGGGACTTTCACATACAGTGCCAAAGGACATCTTCCAACAGATACACACTTCACATGCATAACCACCTATTTCCAGGTGAATTAACCTGGATTTTATTACTTTTAAGACACTCTTTGGTCTGGCTTAATCATAAAGTACATTTATGAGATTTTGTGCCACCTGTTACAACCCTCTGATTCTGCCAGTAGGTTTGTGCCTTTCCTTTTTTAAAATAAAATGTACTTTCACATGTCAATAATACAGTTGCATTCATTCAAGAGCAGAAGCACTAAATCCACAATCTGTGCTCCTGTTTTTTGCAACTGTGTTGCTCATGATAGTAGTGTTCAATCCCAAGAATTGATAACACATAAGCAACCAGAACAGGTATGTATAGTCCATCCGAAATTTGGTTGGATTTAATGGAATTGCAACCCACACTGACGATTTTGATCCTAATGTCTTCAATGCAGTAACAGCCCAACAACATGTGTTGCAGGGTCTTGTTTTTCCATAGGCTATGGAATCCCTGTGGACTGCAAGAGCTGCAGCCCCAAACCTACTTGATCTGTCTGCAGCCTTTGAGCTCCTGACACTGTGAACCACCAGATCCTCATGTCTGTAATTGGGCCTATCTGATTTGGGTGGTGCTTCAACGTGTCTTAGTAGGGGAAGTTATCAGCTGTTGCATTGCCTTTCAATCAGAATGCCATGCAGGCACTTGTAATATTTTGTCTTACTACAATGCTTTATTAACAGATCAACACATCTAAGTTTTGTTCAACCAAGAAGAACATGTCACGCCACTCTTCATGGTTTCAGTTGCTGCTTGCACCAGGTTGAAAGCTTGAACACTCACGTACAAAATGGTCAACTTAACAACATCTTCATGGCTGAAGTCACTCATTCACGTCTGCAATTCTTTGTGCTCACTGCGCTCTGGCAAGGAATTGCTTGAGGTTGATTGCACACCGCAAAAGACCCAAAGCAAAGCCTTTCAGCTCAATAGCCCCACAATGCTGGTACAAGCTGCCTAAGTACACATTTAGCAAGCTCTACTCTCCCATGCCTTAGCAGGAAAAATCAAACCAAAAACTTTCTATTCTACTATATCTGAGAAGAAACCAAACTATCTCCTTTCACAGTCGAGGGCTCCCTAGTCTCCTTGTTGTCAGGCAGCTGATAGTAGTTTGTAACTGCAACTGGGTGAATTTGTCCATGCTCTTAGTTTTTTTTTGTTTGTTTGGTTTAGATGCCAAACCATCACTAGTAAATACAGGTAGATGTTACTTTATCAAAAATTGTTTAAAATGTTTAGAGATTCTTCACACTGGTATTTTCACTTATTTGCCTAATGAGGTCTCTTCACAGGACTGTGTAGGCATGTCCTCACTCACATTCGCATTTCGTTCAGTTGCATCTTTTCCTTGCAGTCACTCCCACTGAAGATGCTGGAGAGATGTAAGGAAAATTTGCTAGAAGAGGGGAAATGAGGAAACATGCTTTAAAAGAAATGAGATATCCTTTCTTCTGAACTGTCAGCTTAGGCAACGTCTACTTCTAATTATGTCTGGATTAACTGTCAGTTGGCTTTGCTCTGTAACTTAGAGTTTGTATTTGCCCATATGCACTGCCCAAATGGAAAGTCTTTTTATATGTTTGAATATGTTTTAACTCTTAAACAAGTAGCTGCACATTTAAAAAAAAAATCTGCAAGTTGTATTTTTATTGTGTTCAGATCAATCAAACGTTACAATTCAATGTCTACATGCACATAAATAATAAGTTATTTTTTTAATTTAACCTTTATTATACAACCTTTATTTACACAGGTGATCCCATTGAGACACGTAGTCTCATTTGCAAGAGAGGCATGTTTGAGACAAACATAACATTTAGTTAGAACATTTAACATTTAGTTTTAACAGTCATACAGTAAAGTTAAGAAATATCTACATGAAGATGCAGAAACAAGTGAAACTCTACATGAAGAGAGGTTTGTCCAGTGATGTCAACCTCAAAAAAGGTCATACATTTGAGGAAGCTTTATAGAAACACATTTTCTCATAACAAAAAGGCCTAGCAGTGACCCTCATACATGTTAATGAACATGTTTATAAACCATTTACTAATGTTACATAATACCTAATACCTAGCATGATATATAACAGACCAGGTGTCATGGTCAAGCTTTGTTAAAGTAATAAGACACTCAAAGTTTAGTTTAACTCCTTAACCAAAACCACATAGGACTTTCTGGAAAAATTAAAGTCTGAAAATCCAAAGAGAGCAGCAGACAGTCAACCACATCCATCAATCAATGCCCACATACCAGAGAGCAAAGCTTTCTATAATCCCTTAAGTCTTCTTAACAGAGCAATAACTTCCAAAATTATCACCATAATGTGCCCTGCTATGGTGGAAGAAGTACTAGTACAACACTGTTGAAATACTCCATTGTAAAGTTCAGCTGTCAAAATCCACCCATCCATTATCTTTTACTGCTTATTGTCAGCTAGCTTACATGGAATGGTGGACCCAAACACAGAGCAGGGCGAGAAAGGGTTCAAACAGAGAAACTTTAATGAACATGTACATACAGAAAATAAGGTTGAATAGAAAATCACTCCGAGAGGAGGCAAAAAGGAGAAGGCACAAAGAGAAGGTGAGGGGAAGAACTAAAACACTAGAAAGTGGTAGGAAGCATGGCTAGGGGGACTGGAAAAAGACATGAACTGAAAGAGATTGATAAAAGGGCAGAACGGAAACTGAACCAACCAAACCAACTTACAAGAGGAGAGAATCTGAAGAGGAGTGAAGGACTGAAAACCAGGATGATGACAAGGTGAGTAGCAGGTAGCATTGCAGGATGAACTGATAAGAGGCAGTGAAGAGTGCAGGACATAAATAGTGAGAGGACTAATAAGAAATGAGGTGCAGCTGAGAACAATCAGGGAGTGAGCATGGAGAGAGGGGTGTGGTTAAAGTGGGGAGGAACAGAGAAACAAAGACAAAACACAAAGGCACAAGACTAGGACATGACCATGACACTTATGCCTCAAGCGGTCACAGAGGCTTGGACCAACCTCAGCTGACACTGGGCAAGAGGTGGAGGTACGCCCTTGACAGAGTGCTAGTCTATAACAGGGCCTCACACTGAGACAGACAACCATTAATGCTCCTATTTACACCTACAGGCAATTTGGAGTCACTAGTTAACTTAATTGCATGTGTGGGAAATGGGAATATCTGAAGGAAACCAAACCTGCCGACTCCACACGAAAAGCCAGCCAGACAGCTGGTTGGAACCCTTCTAGCTCTGAGACGGGAGTGCTATTGTGACACACCTGCACCACATTGCCACATTCAAAATCTTAATTGGGATTTTTAAAATGTACTTAATTATCAAAAATGGACCCTATCACTGATAAATGGTCATATAGTGTGCATATTACCTGAACATGTTATTGATAGCATTTAGTAATGCATCTAATTGTAACTACTATAAAAATCACAATTTGGTAGAACTGCTTACAAGTCAGAGGCAACTGAACCTGTAACAGAGACTCCAGATTTTTGTAAAGGGTTTTGTATTTTAAAGGTTTATCATGGCACCTTAAGATATTGTCAATATAACTTTTATGAATAAACTTCCTCTTTCTATAAATCTAAAGAAAATGTACTTTTTTCTTCAGATTTAATGTAGTTGTGAAAAAAGTAGCTTAAAATGGAAATAATAAAGTATGAGTACATAAAATATTTCCACTGCTGGCATCCTGGCAAAAGGGGGGAAGAAATTACTTAGCCTTTCTAATGAAAAGTTAAATGGGATTCAGCTGGAGCAAGGATCTAGCAGCTGTAAGATGCTTTGGCAATGGCTCCAGCCATTAGCTGCAGTCGTTGCCACTCAGCGCACTCACTAATCACTGGTCCCTTCTCGTGTATCCCACCTTATGGCTTCTCAAAGATCCTTGATTTGTTCTCAATCCTTGCTAGGAATAATATGATTGAACTGCCTTCACGATCCAGGACTGAACCATTTGCCTTGCTCAGGTGAGAATACAAGAACGATCAAATAAGGGAGCTGGAACTTGGATCTAGTAGCTGTAAGATGCTTTGGCATTGGCTTCAGGTCCACAGCTGCAGTTGTTGCCACTTAGACCATTCACTAATCACTGGTCCCTTTTCACGTATCTCTCCTTATGGCTCCTCAAAGGTCCTTCATTGATTCTCAGTCCTTGCGAGTAATAATGTGATGGGATTGCTTTAATGATCGTGGAGTGAAATGTTCCCAGGTAAGGAGAGGATACAAGAACAATCAAATAAGGGTAGAAGTATATTCCCATTATGTTTCATATTTGCTTTTCTGTTCTGTCAGAACCACCAAGAACTAGCAGCGATGAAAGCCAACTGCTGCATAAACTCAGGTTGCAATCATTTAGGCCAAAAAGTGGCACTTGTGTTGTTTGTCATTTTAAAAGGGAAAGATGGTTTGTAATAACTTCTAATCAAGAGTATGCCTGAAGTTGCAAATGTCACTGGTGTTCATTCCCCTTCTTATACAGTGATTCCCTAAGCTGAACAGCAAATCAGAGTGGTCTTTCTGTCACGTTTCATGGCTTTATTTATGTTGTTTTCTGCACTCTGCTACCTGGACTCAGTTCCCACCAACCCCTGCTTTCCCCAGTACTTCATGTTTCTTGTTTTCCCTCTTGGCTCCTCACTCATATACTTCCTGATGCAACCAATGGTTACTCATCAAGCCACACACCATTTAAGAACCTGCACTTTCTGTTATTTTTGCCAGTTCATCCTGCATTGTTCACGTCAGTCAGTCTGCCATGGTCTTGCCTATTGTTGTTCTGCATATTATGCCAATGGTTTTCCTGCACACTCTCACTCTTGTCTGTATTTGTTGCCATTCCTTGTTTGTAAGTCAGTTTGGATAAAGTTTTGTTCTATCACTGTTTACCCCCTTTGTCTTTCTTTTCAGATTCTGTCACCAGGCTTAGTCCATTTGAAT
>JAUBNQ010000002.1:2242175-2252912 GCA_032353495.1 Ctenopoma kingsleyae | reverse complement strand
GGTTTTATTTTATATTTAGTATTTTTTATACAAATATTTTTGGTTTGTGAAACAAATCATCTGAGTTTCCATTATTTATTATGGGAAAAGTGTTTTGGATTACGAGCTTGTTTGCGGAACAAATTATGCTTGCAATCCAAGGTTCCACTGTAAATGAGTTTTAAGTTTGAATTTAAAAACCTTTACACAGTCGGACTGTTTAAGGTCAGCAGGGAGCTTATGCCAGATGAAGGCGGGCATGATAGTAAAGGCCCCTCTAGCTGGCTAACAGACAGAAGCCCCAAATTCTGAGATGGGAGACAAATGTGATGGAGAATAAAGTTTCAGGAGATCAAACAGGTATAAATGAGGACTTCCACATATGATTTTTTATGTCATAAGAAGCACCTCATTGTCTGATCTGACGTTATTACACCAGTCTTAGCTTCCCTTCATTGACTCCCTACTGAGGTCAAATTTTCTGGATTTAGTTCAAATTCTAGCTGCAGCATTCTGGACCATTTTATTCAGCCATTAAGATACCAACCCCCACCTTATTTGTTGAACAGAAATATTGATCTGCTCTTGTGCATGTTAATTTATGGAATAATCCAACTCAACGTATTTCAGTCCAGAAGCATGTTGGGTGACAGAAGTCTTCTGTATTATTGTTGTCCAGTTTCACAATCACATTTCCATGCTTCCTTGTGCTCCTGTGATTGGGTTTACAAAAAATGACAATAAATTGCTTACAGCCATGCAAAGCGTCCAAATCCCCTACACATTTGTTTCAAGAACTTGCAGAAACAGAACTTCCAGAAGCTATTTTTAGGGAATGAAGTGGTGTGTGTCGATGTATGTATGTGCCACAATTAAGAGACTGAGTATGCATATATAAAATCACAACATACTGTATGTGGTATAACCACCCTCAAGCAGGTTTAAGACATTCCTTATAAATGTTTGCCCATGTTAGAATGGTCTGAAAATCACAGAGTTTAATGTTTAAAGAGCCAGAAGGAAATATTCTTCAATATTTATACAGCACTTTGATTGTGACATCTCATCTTACATTTTTAAAGACACTGACATGAGCACTCAGTTTTATGTGCCATCGTTACTGTTATTAGAGGAGACAGGGCACAAGCCAGATTTCATGCTGTGTTCAAATGAGGAGACATTTGCCACAGGCACCATGTGGTTACTTGTAACAGAAACTTATGAACATGAAGATGCTGAGTTGGGCAATTTTTTTTTTTTTGCAAAGATGCAGATTTTTTCTTGATGTTGCAATTATTTATGATCATATTTATGCATTAAACAGTCATCACCACCTTAATCAGTAATAAAGAATACATGTGTCAAATGACTGTGAGGACTGGCTATGGTGGTACTGGTGCCAGTATTTCTGGGTAACTGTTTCTCACAAAAAACATAATGGATAATGGATCTTTTAATAAATGTGACCTAGCAGAGGTAAATGTCAAACTTTATTCATACATGTTGTCTAAATAGCTTGCACCTGTTTTAAAGTTCCAAAGTACCATCTATTACCAACTATTTCATTAATAGTTGAGTCAGATGAAACTGTGTAGCCAACATTTGAACATACCAGATGGGTTGGGAAGTAAATATGAATAAAATATATTTAGAAGTCCATTACTTTAAAGTGATAACTATATTGTGTCCTTTCTTTCTTCTTTCACACTCTGCATCATCAGTATCCTAATAAATACCTTCTTGCCCTCTGCCTTCATGAAGATGTGGCCCAAACCACCACATTGGGTCCTTCTGACCTGAAACCAGCAAAAACAGGAGTGTGTGACCTAAACGATAGAAACTGCACATTGAAAGTTTATATGAATGAGCATCACGGTTTGTGTTATTTTATTATTATATTATATTGTAAATACAGTTAGGATTAATCTGTTGTGTTGTTTCACTTAACAAGCTTATTCAGGGCAGGTGTGATGTGAAACCAGTCTTGAGGATAAATTTATGGTCTTCAACCAGCTTTCGTCAGACTAAAGAAGCTACATGGATAAGTAGTGAAACATTTCGACTTAACACAGAAAAAGTCCAGTTGCCATGACTCAACTTCTGGGTGACTTCACCTAGATGACTGAGAATCTTCAACTACCTTGTCCAGGTTATTACTATTATTGGGTAAACTATTCGTTCCACAGAACTGTAGCTATAAACCACCACTGCCTCTCATTTCAAACTTTAGTACAATACTGTATGGTCCACAGATTAAGACACAATTTATCACTGCAGCGACAGTGTGCAGAGTTCATATTAACAGTTTGCTAAAGGCACTTTTCCAATACTCCATGATGCAGCAACAATAAATTCTGAAATGGAGAGTGAATGTAATATTTTTCCTTAAAAAGACAGAAAAGCTATAAAGTGGATGATTTACTGCTCTCATATGTGAGGGGTGTTAAAATCACACTAGCTGAACAAATCTGGCATTTCTAGTTTGATGCTACTGTTTGAATGAGAGGTTTTATAATGCGTATGTGTTTAGTCTTGGATACAGGGAACCCATAAACATTACTCACACATACAAAATCCTATACTGACAGAGTTAAAATTTTCTTTAAAAGACCAATGCATTGTGTATAGAAAGTAAAACATGCAGTACGAAGCTGAGTTTTGCTGTATTTCTTCAACAGCAGTTTGATTATACCAGCTTCACCGTTAATAACCCTCTTTCAAGCTCTTCAGGAAGTCATTCCTCATGCGGTTTCCCATAAACAGTATTTTGCATGTATAACAGACGCACACTGAGGCAGTGTAATAAAGAATGTTAAAGATGGCGAAACATTTTTTTTTATACCAACATTAAAGGTTCCTCCAAAGTACAGAGCGTGTTTCCCGAAATGTAAACAAACCCCCAGCCTCCGAACAAATTGAAAGTAAATAGTTTTGGGGAAAGAAATAGTTGTAAATTATGTTGTTGATGTTTGCTAGAGCTCGTATTCCCTGAATATCACTGTGCTTATGATGCTTAGTGTGGAGATATGCAAGTGATAATTTTATTAATTAGCACAAAGTTCTTCTGAGGATACAGTATAAACTCATGCAGTCTTATGTGATATGTAGAAAGACATGTATGAACAGAAGCACACAGGTAGAATTATGGGCAAATCTGCTATACAGTAAGTTTGTGGTCAGTTTTTGTTTTCTCTTACTGGTCATTTTTGTCTCTTTTTTTTTGCTCCAAGTGGTTATTTTCAAGATTCAAGATTCAAGACAATTCAAGGTTTATTGTCATTTCGCATGGTATTTACAGAAATACACAGGCTGAAACAAAATGTTTCTTACCAGCCTCTACTCTGCAATAATCAATAAAAATACAAATAAAAGTATAAAAATGCAGTAATAAAATAAAGATAAATAACGATCAAGCAGCAGCTTGCCGAGACACTCAGTAAGCTCTCAAACAAGAATAATTAACTCTCATTTCACACAAAGGTTTTTGACCACTCAGGCACCTAGGCCTGTATCCAGTTATTATTATCATTAATAGTACAAATAAAATTCCATCTGCACGTCTCTAATTACATAATCATAAAAATAATATAACCAGCCATATCCCCTGAGTCCTTCCTGTAATGGTGCACTGTTGATTGTAATAATTTAATACTCAGCCATTCATTTCCTGTTTGCTGGGCAGTGTGCTGATGACCTTACTATTTTATAATTAGCACATGTATTATCTAGGGGGCCTGCTGTGTATGTGTAGAGCGATCTACTGTGTAGAAGATGAGGTTCACATGGGTATGTACAGTATGTTTACAAGAGAGATTTGGAGCATTACAAGTGCTATCTGGTGGCCCACAGATGGGGTACTTCCCACTGCGTCTGTATGTGTTTGTGTCTGAAGTGTGAAGTGTTGCTCATGCAATGTTTTGCTCACTCACACTTTTGGTGTGTGTGTGTGTGTGTGTGTGTGTGTGTGTGAGATTTTGATTATGATTTCAGCTCATGTTAGACACTTAGAATTCATATCATAGAAAAGGTGCTGTCACGCTTTGCAGGAAGGAAATAACAATTATCAAGTGTAGTGTAAGCATATAGACTCACATGTTACGACATCGCTGCATACAACAGCAGGATGCATTAGATTACATTCTGTACATTCATTTCTGTACCAAAATCTAATAAGATACTAAGGCAACACTGACATTTTGGAAAATATTTGTTTGCTGTCTTACCCACAGTCAGATGAGAAGATCAATATATATTTCATCTGTGGGATTCTAGAACAGATATAGGTCATCAAGCTCTTTCCAAAAAAGGGCAATGTGTGCCTTTTATTTGCCTTGCTGCTACATAAATCTTCTCTCTCCTTATGGAGGGAAAGTTTGGCTTTAAACCCCTTCACCCTGCTTTGCTAACTGTTGCTCATCACATGTAGAAGCTGCCGAACATATCTTATCTCTAGAGTAGAAGCACATCAGGACCCACTACATGACTCTTTCATGAGTCGTTCTGAAAGCATGAAGTATGCTGAGGTTTACTTTACATATTTCCTGAACTATTATAAGTTTAAAAACAGTTTCTAACAACTGCTGTAGTACTGTAAATGACAATGATTAATTTGAAGGCACAGAACAAAATTAGAACAGCTATGATGAAGAGTACAAAGGAAACAGGGTGGACTGTTGTCGCCGTCATTGAAACTTTTGTTATTGGCCATATCCAACTAAAACTGTATTTTTAATTACTAGTATAGTTAAAAATGTCAGCGTGGTTTTTGATGAGATTTTATTAATGGTCCAGTGGTGTTGACTGTGCAATTCCGTGGTAATCCATAAGATTTTTGGTGAGACTTTCCACTCTCTGAATCAAAAGGTGGATCCATCAACAGTGTCAGCCATAGAACAGCTTTTACCAAACTTCATTTTGCATAATCTGTTGTCCATTTCAGGTTATTATTTGTTTGAATTTATGGTTTAGCCTCCATATGACTGATTTATTTCACATGAAAGCAGTTGAAATTGTGATGAAACACTGTCAGGACTGAAACATCTGTGCAGATGTTATTTTAGTAATATGAAATAAATCTGCCACATAACAGTCTAGTCTACAATCAACATTTCCTGATGTGTGTGATGTTCCTGATGTGATGTGTTTATTCTGTAAGACACTGGATCTTCACAGTGAAAACTCAGACTAATGTAAGTAAATAAAAGAGCAAACGTTTCTACTAAATGTCCTGTTGTTGATCCAACACCTAAACCAATCAGATCTTTGATCAGGTTTCCCATCATGCCCTGAGGGTTTACAGTCAGTGGTGAGCAACTGCAGCGCCTTGCTCCAAAATCTGCCTTGATCTCATGAGGTTATCATTGCCTATATGCATGACATCAGAGCAAGCAGGCATCAAGTCAGACAGAAAAATTATCAGCATGCACTGTGCTCCGATCATCAGTGAATCTGTGCAGAACTTGCTAATCTCGAATGAGCCTATTATTATGTTGCTGTTCTGTTTTAGTGCAGCTGCTCGTTAAATGATTTAATTCATCAATAGACCATAATGCTGCTCCCGGAGTTTGCTTTCTCTCTTTGTTCAGGTCAATTACATTTTGGGTGGGGTCTAATTATCCTTGGGATCTATATGGGAGTTTTCTTCAGTGCCCATTAGATAATATGTATGCAAATAGGTTTTATTCTGGTTCATTTCAAGTTGTGTCCACATTGTGGACCTATGAAGACTTCTATCAGAGAGTGAGTAATCAGAGAGACAGTCAGTCGGATCAGAACTACAGGATACAATTAGTTTCTAATGTATTTTTAGCAGAAATATGTTGCAAAACCTAGTTTCTGTTGTAGGTCAGAGATTAATACTCATAACACATATAATGGTAACAAGACAGAAATATGATACATACAAAAAAAAAAGAGGGAGCAGTAAAGCTCAAACAACAAGTAACTTAGGAAGACAACAGACAGACAACTTTCTCCTTACTTTTGACTAGGATCAGATCCAGGCTTACTAGCCTGAGGGCATGGCCCAAAACAACAATGAAGACACAAAGAAGTTGATTAACATCAGTCCTAGTCACACTGCTACCAAAACTCCAATAAGGTAAATAAGTAAAAAAATAAAAAACAATAGTCTATGTACATCAAAAGATCAATAATGTTAAGGCAACACTAACACACAAGCCCATAATCATCAAGTAATACAGCAGGTCAACCCCACACTGCACTAACGATGTGGCGTTCGCTCTAAGAGTCGATGCTGAGAATTTGCAGGCAGGGGCAGGACTTCATTTTGATGGGCACACTATGCGGCCAATCACATCCAAAGACAGACTAGGATCATACCATTATGTGAAGAAAGGAAGGGGGCAGACGCTCTGAAGACAGTGTAGTGGTACAGGCCAGTTACACAGCGATGAAGAGACTTAAATGCAAGTGCGTTGGGAAAAAGTGAATAAATGAGCATAAATTTCTGAATGCCAACCTGCAGTAAAGACTTTTATATAAAGTGTCATAATGTTTAGACATTGGTCTTTATTTATTTGATTCGTTTGCTGTGGTTCTGTGTTCAGTTGTGAGATTAAAGGTTTGATTACAGTTTTTTACGATTGTTTACACACTAAAATAAAAATGATCACAAAGCAAAACTCTACTCTCAAGGAGCAAAACACCTCTGCAGATTTGCACATCATTATGCAGAATGTCTGTTTCACCACTTTTTGCAAAACTACACACAGTGATTTGCAAAAGACTACACACATTTTCACACCTTAGACACAGATAAGGATTGTGAGGTTATTTCCCTGTCAAAAAGAAGCCCTGGCTTGCCAATGACCACACATATGAACAAATTGGACATCACCAGGTCACATCCACCAGGTGTGGAAACACACATGTGCTTAATTGAAAATGCAGCAATCAGGTGCACTATAAAAGGCAACAGGTGAGTTACAGTATTGTTGTTGTTGTTACTGTATTGTTGCTTTATTTTTTCTTCAGTTGCTGTAAATGTATGTACTTCATGCAGTAATTTTTATTTGTCTCCACCTTACAGTAGTAAGAAAACTACTATTTTGTTCTGATTTTCCATGTCGATTGACATGTTACTGTAACTGAGTATATGGTAAAAAATACTGTAAATATCTTCAGTCTGCAGCATCAGTCTTGTGCAGTGCTTGGTAAGTTTACAGTATTTGTGTACTTTCTCTGTATACCTTCAAAGTAATCATGAAGGAAGTCTTTGTCATCTAAATTATCCCATAACCATGCTCTCAAACAATATTTCTGAATGAAATCCAGCACTCTACTTCTGAAGAAAGGGTTTTTACAAATGTGTTAAAAGATTGAAACAGTGTACGATCATTGACAGACTATGTTAGTGACATGATAACAAAATAACATTTTTATCAATTTGTTTATTGTTTTGGCTGAAATGTTTCATTTTGCAAACAAAGTGGGGTGTTCTGCAAATTGGGTGTGGTGTTTGGTTAATTGTGTTAAGTGTTTAGAAAAAAGGAGCCCTGTTTTCAATATTATGTCTAAACAATCAGAAAAAACTGTAGAATGTTAAATAGTAACTGTATTTTTTTGTAATAGCCTATATAAAAAATGCATAGAAAATATATAAAAACACTGAATAAAAATTGATTATCATCACACAAACCATTCATAACTGCTAAATTAGGCTAAAATATAAGGCTCCGAGTGATGCTAAATGACGAACAATTTGGAAGCCGTTAGAGCCGGCTCTTCTAACGGAGTCGAGCCAAAAGAGCCAAAGCTCTGCAAAGAGCTGGACTTCCCATCACTACACTCCACAGGAATCTGCTCTGTTTCTTCTTTTATAGCTGAGGCTGGATGGTGAAGTAACTTCATCGGTGGATGACTGACCCTGTCTGAAGAAACAGCAGCCTGGCCAGCTGATATATGCCAAAGGAGCAAGAGGTGGAGTCCTGAGGACAGTAGGCACTAATCACGGACAAGCACTGGTAGTAATAGATTTGTATAGACTGTACGGAGATGGTGTCTCTTTTTGGTCATGTTTTTATCTCCTTGTGCTCAATTTGTGTGTTTATGTGCCTATTTTTATTTATTTGTGTAATTTTTTGGCCAACTTCTTGTCTCCCTGTGGTCTTTTTGCATAGCTGTGTAGTCAATTTTTGGGTCTACTTTTCTCTTTTCTTTCTTTAGAATTGTTTTACATTCTTTTTAGGACTAGGTAGTAGACTAGGATGTAAGCATCATCTAAAATTGCTACCTTTTGGTTGTATGTCTCCACCAACCTGTCAAGTTGATGTCAAACTTTACATCTGGCCAGACTGATGTTCTAATCCGTTCAAATGGATGTTTGTGCCAGATGCAATTAAATTCTCTGCGGGTGTGAAATATTGTGTTGATGAGAATGGCACAGCCGTGAATTCACCTTGATCTTGACCTTTGACCAACAAAATCTAATTACTACATTCTTGCCTCCGAATGGACATTTTGCCAAATTTGAAGAAATTTCCATAAGGTGCTTCAATACCATGTAGAGAAGAATGGGACAGACAGATGAACGGACAACCACAAAACATGATACCGGTAACCACAGCTGTTGCTGGTGCGGAGGCATAGAAATGAACAAAGTCCAAACTGAAAAGCCAAAGTCCAATAAATAACAATACAGCTTTGCTGCCAACATTAGATTTACCAGATGTCATGCAAATCTCTTTGCCATCATGTATTAGAGTAGTCAGGTCTCAATGAAAGCATTCCTTTCCAATTAATGACTCCAATTACATTTAATAAATCAGACTTGTTTAATGCTCTGCATGTGAAAAACCTCATATTTCTATGAAAAAAACTGGGCATGAATACTCCATCAGCCCTATTTGTACTATAACAATGCTGCCAAAATGACAGCATCAATTTCCACCTCTAAAAATGAGAAATGCTGCATGTTCACACAAACAATCAAAACCCAATCAGTTGAATTTCCTGTGCAGCAAATTGAGCGTGGATGGGAAATTATACCATTGTCATGCAGAATATGCTAGTAATCACTTAGAAGGAACGGGGAAACAGAAATCAGCCACAAAAGGCCTTTAGACAGTCAGTGTGGTTGATTAGGTGGGAGAGTATGTGCCCCAGCTCATCAGTGGAACATTATGAATAACTGAGCTGTGCACTTACACCCTAATAAATTGTTTAAATGGTTAAAAAGAAACTGGGAGGCTATAAATAGCTTCATCATTACTGTGTATGAACAAATGCTTTGTTTTCCTCTCTCGTGGCATAATTCACATTGTCTGCTCCAGTCTAGCCCTGCTATCTGAGAGCTTTATATCAGCATTCTTCTTGTTTTCACAGCTACCGTACATGTTCTCAGTCAATACGAGCTCAGCCTGGGAATTGAAGCAGCAAAGACAAGTAAAGAGAAGGAAGCACCCCAATTAAAGCCCCATGATGAAAGAGGTAGAAAGTATGAAGAAGTAAATCAGAGGCTGGCCATGAGAATTAAAAAGGGAGCAGGAACCAGAAAACAAAATAAGACTGAACACAAGAAAAGAAGAGAGGAAGTAATTCAGAAACAAATGAGAACGAGAAGAGGAAATGAGACCTGGGTTTTTTTTCGTCGGCCCGCTGGGTTGGTCCAACCTCGAGTTCGGCAGATTCTGTAGACAAACACGCCACTGTGCCAAGTGGATCATTACAGAGGAGGAAAAGTGACATGGTGATTGTGGAAGAGAACAGAAGGTCCTCTTAAAACAGTATCCAGATGTCGCCTTCATATTTTATCTTTAATGTTTTTTTCAGTTCAATTATTCAGTCAACCTCATTAACAGATATGACTGCAGTGTGTGTAATCTCCGTGCCAGACATTTGATCTGTTCAGGCTCTGGGCATCGGGGGGCTTTAGAGGGTATTGTTTTTCCTCTTTCATGATGGCCGGCTCTTTAGATCAGCTGCTGCTGACCTCATTATTTTCTCATAGCGGGGGGGATTTGAGGCGAGCTTGTGTTGTCTGTTTTTCAATTTATTGCCTCACTTTTCTGTGGTGGAGGCCGACTTATTCAAAAGTTGAAACAGTTCGGTGCATTCTGCGTGCCTAGGAAAGCTGACTTGTGGTTATGTAAGACTCTTTTTTAACATTTCACTGTTGCATGATGTATCACACCAGGAGCAGCATTAATAAAGGAGGCTTAAAAATGTCACAGGCCTTTAATGTTGTAAGTCATTATTTTATCTCTTTTGTTTATTTATTTATTATACAGTTTTACAGCACTGCAGTATCTACTGTCAGCTCATGATCAAAAGTATAACACTTATGTAATTGCTACAGTGCACCGTGGATATAAAAAGCAGCAAATAAATCAGTGGTGCATCCAATTCCTTTAAATCTCTCTCTCTCTCTCTATTGCACACAAACATACACATACATAGAAATGTGCCCCCAGCAGTTTTGTGGCGACTTCTGGGTTAGCTCCATTATGATGAAGGGGAGATGTACCTGTACACTACCTGACCAAAAATACAGTTGCACATACAGCATGTATTTGCTGTTGCAGCATTTCAATAAGCTCATGCATGTCACCAATTTGTTTTTATCCAGAGTTGCATTAATTTCACGTCAAGCGTTTTCCAGGACATCCCAAAGATTTTTAATGGGGTTCAGGTCTGGACTCTGTGGTGGTCAATCCATGTTTCATGTCTCGTGCTCCCTGAACCACTCTTTTACCATTTTGACCCTGATGGGGTTTTTCAAGGATTTTAGAGAGAAAG
>JAUBNQ010000002.1:2230040-2240527 GCA_032353495.1 Ctenopoma kingsleyae | reverse complement strand
TCAATATTTGGTGGAATAACCCTGATTTGCAATCACAGCTTTCATGCAGTGGTCTCTTAATTTTTTTCCAGAGCTGTAAATAAAATGAAATAAGCTCTAACATGATCTGCTCAGTTTTAGTCACAACTGTTGTAGAACACTGTAGTACACTAAAAACTCTTACCACAGTGGCAAGGAAGCAGTGCCACAGAAACCCTACTGGCAACAGTGCTCACAACAGCACAGACCACTTGTGTAGCACACAGCGCAGGCTCTGCATAGATTAAACATAGAAGCATAAATCAAACTAAGTGACTTGGTGATGTCAGTGAAAATGTTAACTATTCAGCATCCAATTCATGCACAGTAACTAATTTGGCCTTTTAAATGTTCTCAAATTACCAACTAATTACTAATTTGCATACAAATTAACAAAAGATAAAGCTAAAAATATTGAATACTTGCACATGCTAATTGGATATCAAAGATGCGCCAACTAAACAGGTACAGTGCAGTGGTATTCATGGACTCCAAGTGTGCATGAAATTCATGCTCAACTCATACTATATGCAGTGCATCAGTACTAGTTTGTAGTCTGAAAAAATCAATGTGAGAACAAACTATTTGATGTTCATTAATAATCTCAGTGTTATAATATATTGAATTAGACAGCACAGTGGTAGCAGCCTTCTAGTGATGGGAAATCTAGCTCTTTGCAAAGCTTCTGCTCTTTTGGCTCCCTTAGAAGAGCCGGCTCTTGCGGCTCCCATATGGCTCTTCATTTAGCATCTCTCTGAGCTTTATATTTTAGCCTAATTTAGTTTGAGTGTTTGTAATAAAATTTGTTTTCAGTGTTTTCATAAAAGCCTTATTTTTTATGAATTTGTGACATATTACAAAAAAACTTACTATTTAACATTTTCATTAAACCTTTAACTGAACACAGAACCACAGCGAACATAAATAAAGGCTAAAGTCTTAACATTATGACACCTTATATCCTTTACCTTATATACCTTATATAAAAGTTTTTACTGCAGGTTGACATTCAGAAATTTTTGCTCATTTCTTCACTTTTTCCCAACACCCTTGCATTTAAGTCTCTCCGTCGCTCAGTGTACCTGGCTTGTACAGACACACAGATGCTCTGAAGACATTGTCAGATGCTCTGAAGACACTGTCTTCAGAGCATCTGCCCCCCTTCCTTCTTTCACATAATGGTATGATCCTAGTCTGTCTTTGCATGTGATTGGCCGCATAGTGTACCGATCAAAATAAAGTCCTGCCCCTGACTGCATGGATTCTTAGAAGAGCGGCTGAAGATCCGGCTCTTCCTGACGGGAGTCAGCTCTTCTAGCTCTCTACAAAACTGCACTCTTTAAACTGCACCAGTTCTCCTCAGTACACATGTACACAGCAAAAATGCCAGTGTTAATTTAACACTAAAAAGAGTGGAGACATATAGACGCTTTTCTAGTGTTAAATTTAACACTCACACTGTTAATTTAACACTGGCGATTTTGCCACAACTGGTATGTGACATATGTGAGAAGTACTTGTCACATAAATTGTTCCAAGTAACTTGGAGAACTGTCCACAGTCCTGTGGATTTAGTTTTCTGTCTTTTGCTTCTTTTTTCTGACTAGAGCCACTGTCATGCTGCAGAGTGACTTTGGAAGCAATCAAATGCCCTCCTGTTGTGCTGTGTGATGCACAGTGTCAAATCAAATGCATTTTCATTTATATAACTCAATATCACAAATTTGGTTCAAGGGGCTTTACAAATTTGCGTATCCGACACCCCCTGAGTCAGATTGGGAAAAAAAGGAAAAATGCTCTGAAATAGCAACAGAGGAGGAATCCCTCTGCCAAGGTGGACAGACATGCAAAAAATGCTATACACAATAAAGCATATACAGTAGGAGGGTTATAATACGCACATTCCCGATAACCACATTACACTTCACCAGCAGCCCTGTATCTGATATGTAAGGGCAGTGAAACACCAAGACATCTAGAGGCAACTTCAACTGACTGTTGCGGTCCTCCAACTGGCCAAAAAGGAACTAGGAAATAACTCTATATTGGCAAGTATATCTGTCTTTGAAAAGGGGAAAGCAGAAGACCTAGGACTGCAGCTATACAAACTGTAGACAAAGCAGCACTTGGCAACATGTGCTTACTATTTTCCCGCCACAGATTTAATGTGTAATCAAGAATATGTTTGATAAGAATTTGTAAATGGCACTTGGCTCCATTTCTTTTTTGTGCAACGATTGAACAGCCAATCGTGCATTTACACCAGTCAAAAGTTTGGACATACAAAGACTTTACCATCTTTTCCATGAAAAGATGTCTTCATCTGTGTTACCATCATTGCAAAATGGTTTCATAGTGATCAGTTATCCTCTTAATTTAAGAAACTTCCATTAGCAAACATAATGTGCTATTGGAAGACAATACTAATGTTTGATGATTATAGGCCTCTGTATGTTTATGTAAATATTCCTTTAGAAGACAGGTTCTATATACTATAGTCATTTTTAATATTAACAATATCTACACTGTATTTCAGATTAGAATTTTATGGTAATAAAATTTGTTTCTATTTCAAAAACATCATCATTTCTGTATGTGTTAAACTTTTGGCTGGTAGTTACCACTGTATGTCATTAAATTTGTGCATTTCTCCTGTAGTTGCATTTCTTCCTCTCTGTCTCTTTCTTTGTTTGGAAACATAACCTCTTGGTTAGATATCTGAACCCGACAAAAATGTAATATGCTTGTCTGGCTTGGCCACCACACTCAGGCCCAGTTTAGACAGAAATATGCTGCCCAATCTCTCTGCTGTGTTCATTTGAACACCACTCAGTTTATGAATGACAGGACACAAATCAAGAGCAGGGTACAGTGAGTGCTATACTGTTCTCAGGTGATTGATTTAAAGAAAAAAGAGAATGAATCCTTGAAGAGGTGTGCAAGCTTGTCCTTTCTACAAGGCGGCATCACTTGACATCTCTCACTTGTGACTGTGGAGCTGCAGGATTTGGCCAAGGAGTCTCACCATATGTCTCTGCCAGCATGAGGCCTCCATGCTGGCGACATGAGAGCTGCTTCACCTGCTGCCAAACCCAGAGTTCACACACACTGAACATGCTCAGCATCACGAGTACACTGATTGATTAGTAAGACAGAAGGTGACCTGAAAAGCAAAAGTGCCCTATTTTTATTGTGTCACTACAATTGTGACCCATGAACAATGTGGTTAAAATAAAGATATTTTTATGAGCATTTATAGATATTATCACAGTACTAGACAGGTCAAAGTTGTGATGTAGGGAAAATCATCACTGACAAATATTTCCTTGCCAGCAGTAAAGCTGTCACAGTAAGTGTCACATTGATAGGGATTTTATTTTTAAATGACACCATGAAAAAGCTCATGTCTTACAGGTCCTGAGTGCTTGATAAAAGCACTATGATTTCTTTTAATGAGCTGATATCCCCGAGGACATGAAAACTGAATTCTTTGCTGCAGTTTGTCTGAAAACATCTAAGACGTCTGAGCTGTCAGAGTTAGACTATTGCCAAGAAGGAACCATCCTGTAGATATTAGTCTCATTTCATGAAAATGCAGAATGCTAGCCTTTTTGTATTTTGCACTTTTGTAAATAGCTGGTGAAAATGCTTCCTGCTCCTTTGCATCACTGGTTTATGGATTTTCATGATTGATTCCTATGAATAATGGAAATCAGTAACTGTTTGATCAGGTATAAAGACACAGACATTGACGTAGTGGCAGAACGTTTTGCTTTGGAAGCTGTGTCAAAAAACAGACATTTTACCTGCAACAGGAGAGAACTGTTCTAAGCTCCAGAAAGTATGAATTGTAGCACCTTTTACTTACTTTTGTCTTTTTTGGGATGGTCCTTAACTACTTATGGACTATACTACAAAAGCAGTCAGTATTTCACTGACTGGCAAACTAACCTAAATTTAACACCAGGTACAGAAGTGGATCACAGTTTAAGTTGTTTGCATGTGGATTGGATGTGCAGTACTGTTCTATTGTGGTTTAAGAAAGGATAGTAAATCAGGTCAACACAAGTGTATGTGTGTTTTTCTACATTGCTAAACTGATTTGACTGCCCCATCAAATCAGCTAAAAGTATGGCGAGAAGACACACAGAGTAGCCTGTGTAGCATTGTCAGTACAATGGCATACCATACACCATACACCAACCCTGTCTCATAAAAAATCGGTTTCTGTACATCTGAGTTGCAACTGCAAAGAACATAATTGTAACTAGGATACATTTTCTGTTAACATAATGAGATTATATAAATAATTTATGCCCTGCCAATGCATGTTTGGCAGTGCCTGTGCCAAGGCTACATTTCTTGTAGACCGTAAAGCTCAATGTTTGAATGTTTGGAAAAAGGAAAAAAAAACAAAAAAAAAACATTTTATTTAAAGGCACCTTTTGTGACACTCAAGGACAGTGTACAATAAACAACAGAAAATAAATAAATAAATAAATAAGTGTGTGTGTGTGTGTGTGTGTGTGTGTGTGTGTGTGTGTGTAAATAAATAACAACAAGAAAAAGAAAAACATAAACAGATAAATAAATAAAAGTGGGATATAATCAAAGAGAGAATGCAGGTGGTCTTAAACAGGTGGGTTTTCAGTTTGGATTTGAAGAGTGGGAGTGAGTCAATGTTTCTGAGGTCGGATGGTAGTGAGTTCCAGAGCTGGGGAGCAGAGTGACTGAATGCTCTGCTCCCCATGGTGGCAACACATGCGAAGGGGACAGTGAGGCGAATGGAGGAGGAGGATCTAAGGATGTGGGAAGAAGTGGCAACATGGAAGAGGTCAGACAGATATGGAGGTTGTGGATGGCCTTGAATGTTAACAGCAGAATTTTCAACCTCAGTTTTGTTACAGTTTAGTTTAAGAAAATTTGAAGAGAACCAGGATCTAATTTCAGCTATACAGATATTAAGCACGGGGGGTGGGAGAGTAGAACTGGGTTTGCAAGTAGGATAGAGCTGGGTGTCATCCGCATAGCAGTGGAAGTTGATTTTATGTTTACAGAAGATATTGCCAAGAGGAAGGAGGTAAATGATGCAGAAGAGGGGACCCAGGACAGAGCCCTGGGGCACACCTGAAGTGACAGTAGTACATTGGGAAGTGAAAGTTTTGAGTTGAATGAACTGATTGTGGCCTAAGAGATAAGATTTAAACCAGTCAAGTGGAGTGTGGGTGATGCCAATGGAAGATAATCTGTTGAGGAGGGTGGTATGCGTGAAAATGATATTAAATCAGTTATAAGGATATAAGGAGAAAAATCACTCCCAAATGTATTTCTTGTGAAAAATTACAAGTCTGTTGCACCTGAGATCACACAAAACAGTGATGTGACAGTGTATTGTACTCTTGTACATCACCCTGTGTGTGCTTGTAGATGGCCTTAAGGTACAGTGAATGAGTCTTCAGAGCCATGTGCCACATCAACCACTGCCTCCCACCCCCACTACAACCACAATGACTTCACATCTTTTCATTTGGTCCACAGAATATAATTCACATGACCTTTCCTAAACCAAGACTTTTATGACCCCGCTCCATATGCAGTGCAGGTCACCTGCTTCATTTGTGTATCTGTATCTATCCACTGTAATTATACATATACACCAGCCCTGTTTCACCCCTAACCTCCACCACAACGTAGGGCATCTCATCCCACCTGGGGCACAACTTTCCCTGCCCACGCCTATTCCTGTCCTTCACCCACGCCCCCTGGCCCACAACTAGGGGTTCTGCATGGGCCGTCTTGTCGAACCTTGCCTTGGCCTGTATGGCTGCCAATGGCTATTCTGCCGCACTATTCTGTATGCTTGATTCAACCGATGTTGTTGCTCCCCAACACATCTATCAGCACCTGACCCTGCTGGCTGACTTTCCACTCCCTAAGTCACATCTACTGGTGTCCTCACATAATGCCCAAACATCAGATAGGAGGGGGCATAACCTGTGGCACTATGCATGGTGTTATTATACGCTAAGAGAATGAGCTCAGGTAGTTCCTCCGGCCACCTCTCTTGCTCTTCCTGTGCTAGGGAACGCAACATCCCCAGAATCGTATGGTTCATGCGCTCAACCCTACCATTCCCAGCAGGGTGGCAGGGTGTAGTTCTACTCTTCCCTATCCCGTACAAAGTGCACATCTGTTTAAACAAGTCTGACACAAAATTAGGGCCCTGATTTGAATGCATCCCAATGGGACACCCTAATTGCTGTATCACAGTATTCCACAGCACCCTGGCTTACAATCTACCCAATCTTTTTACCCGATCAGGACGAGCACCCTCAGACTCAGACATTCCTGGCCAGAAGAAGTATCTCTGGAGTCTGCCAAACGTGCACTCAATCCCAGCATGGGAGGAGAGGCGCACGAAGAAGAAAAAAGGAAAAAGTCAACTCCAGAAGGGAGTGGTAGAAAACATAGGAAGGAAGAAAAAGCATCTTTCCTTTCTTTACTGGCTCTTTTATCATCTCATCCTTAATAGGAGAAGATTAGTCCTTGGCACCAAACGTGTCAAATCATGCCCTCTCCTTTGTCTCAGTGGTTTCCTATGCAAATACCCCACTTGGTCTAATGAATATTAACTTTAGGAACATTCCTACCATAATCCCAACCAGGTCCCTAATTGTTTATCCAATCTGGTGGCGTTACCTGGTTTCTATCCATTTGTTGTCCTATTACTCTAGTGGGATCAAAGTTCACAGTGCTGGAGAAAGGAACTTTTGGGGGAGGGAAGTGTCCTGGTAGTATCATTATTTATAGGGAATATCCAGTTTCTGCTCACATTGGTGGTGGGTACTGGCCAATCTCTGACAGCCTGAACTTTTGAGGGGTCTGAAAGGACTCCACTGCAGCATCTTGCACTTGAATTTGACCTCTGACTGCAGCATCTTGCACTTGTAGGGATGCAGTTTCAGCCCATACTGTCACAATCTTCTTAAACACCTGCTCCAGGTGCCTAAGGTGGGACTCAAAATTTGGAGAGTACACAATTATGTCATCCAAATATACAAGAACTCAGTTACCTGTCCACTAAGACAGGTGACAGGTAACGGCATCAGCCGCCGAAAGGTTGTTGGGGCATTGCACAGTCTGAATGGCATGTGCTGAAACTCATACAACCCAAGAGGTGTGGCGAAGGCGGTCTTCTCGCAGTCATCAGGGTGAACCCCCACCTGCCAATAGCCACTAGCCAAATGTAGGGTCAGCCTTGGTCAGAGATGTCAATGTTTCTTCAATTTGTGGCAGGGGGTAGGCATCTTTCTGCCTCACCAAACCTCTGTTTCTGGTCCTCAGTTAATTTGGCCCCTGGTGTTAAAGACTCTGCGGATAGTGCACCACCCATGGGGAGCTCTGTCCAGGCCTTAGTCACTGCCGCACTCACCACAACTTCACCCTCTTGTGTCAGGCCTACGTCTCGGTCTCCTTACACTTCTGCTTCCTCAGCCACATAAAGCTTGGCGAGCTTTTGATAGGGTTGAACCCACACGTCATACAGGTGAGGATAACATAGTCGCAGGGGGATCCGACCCTTCTGATTACGACATACAGTATGCGTTACACCCACTTCGATCTCACTCCAAACCATAATCTTATCTCTCCATGGCATCCCCGTAACATTACTGCCAAAACTTTTGGTCATGATCATACAGTCTGTTTAAGGTTAGGGGAAGAGTGTTGTTATGAGAAATAAACTATAGTTAAATATATACAACTTAAATGTAAGGGTGAAATCACTTTCCAATTAAATTAAAGCATAAATGTTGCTGGCGACTGTGACAGGAAGAAGCAGTCACTATGAAAACTGTTCCGGGTCAGTGAAATGCTGTTTCTTATGCGTGATGTGTTGTGTTCTTGTGTTGGGATGGTGTAAACATTGTGTTACTTTGTGTTGGAGTGACTTATAAAAATCAAATTCCTTACTGAATTACTGAAGTTAACCTGAAGAGTTACTGAATTGCATAAAGAACCACAGAGATCAATATAACAATACCAATATAAACACAGTGGAACAATGTAACAGTGGTTTTCCATTTTTTGCAAGAGATCCATCCATTTTCCTAACCGCTTGTCCTTGTAAGAGTGAGCCTATCCCAGCTGTCATTTGGCGAGAGGAAGGGTACCCCCTGGACAGGTCGCCAATCCATCGCAGGGCTGACATATACAGACAAACAACCATGCACGCTCACATTCAATGTCAATTAACTTGACATGCATGTCTTTGAACAGTGGGAGGAAGCCGGAGTACCCGGAGAGAACCCATGCAGGCACGGGGAGAACATGCAAACTCCACACAGAAAGGTACCCAGCCGGCATAACCTGGGTTACTATGTAACCAACCATTCTCTATCGTGTCGAGACTATCTGTCCACCCTACATATTCCATATGCACGGGGACACACCGTGAGGAAACCAAGCAGACAGCGCTGCCTCTGTGGAGCATAGAATGGCAGAAGAATTCAAATGAGACGTCACCGCCACCAGAGTATCACCCATGTGCTAATACAAGAACCTATTTATAAATACAGGTTTGCCTGCCCTCATGTATGCCTGCTGGATTGCATCCACAATCCAGTGCGAAAGCCTAGCCTTCGATACTGGTTGTCCCAGACAGTTAGGCTTATAGCAGACAAAGAGCTGGTCCATTGTCCTGTGAGCACGCGTCCTTGCAATGTAAACCTTCAGCCCTAACCGGGCACAAAAGCCCAGCTTCACCATCTGGATGGGGGTGGAAAGGGCACAGTTCAATGGCCTGTCCCATACGAGACTCAGAAAAGACTTTCGAGTGGAATGCAAGGTTTGGGCGCAGCACCACCCCAGCATAACCTGGCAGGAAACGGCAGCAATCTTCATGAACTGAGAGGGCATGGAGTTCTCCCACTCTCTTTGCTGACACTATGGCCAGCAGGAATGCCACTTTTACAGAAAACCATTTGAGCTCACCTGTTTCAAGGGGCTCACTGAGACAGCCAAATATGACGTCTTGTCATCCACAAGGAGGCCATGGTCCTGCCAGTTGCTACTGCCTGCTCCCTCATCAGCTTTGCCAGAAGGGCAGACACCTGCTGCATCTCTGCAGCCAAGTCAGAATACCCTTCTCCCAGCTGCTTCACCAGTTGGCGCTGGTATAAAACCAAAATTGCCCCTGTATTAACCAGCTGTCCCTGGGTGGCCACAGCTCCATGCACCCTGGCCAGCATGGCATCCATCATTTTGGTGTTTTTGCTCAGACAGCTTAATCTCCCTAAGACAGACTTGGAGGGGGATACCAAGTCCCCCAACCCCTGATCTATGGGAGGCAATGGTCCACAGCCAATTCTCTCTCGACCATGCACACATGCTAGCTGTCTACATAAACCTGATCAGCGATGTGCTTCAGATGGTTTATCAAACGGCTTTACCACCACCTCCTCTAATTCAGGGAGTAGTGGCACTGCAAAGGGGCGAGAATGGCCTACCTCCTCATCATCAAACATGGAAGGCCCTGGGGCTTGCACAGTAGACATTTCAATTCCCAGTGCTTGAGCAGCCCCAGCAATAAGCTGGTGACAGAGGGGAGATGGCTGTTGGTGCTCCTTCTCTATCAGCTATGCCTCCAGGCCCTCCTGACCAAGGGGGAGGTCCTCCCTATCAAAGTCAGTACCCATGATGTCAATTTCCCCCACATCCAATGCATCTGATGCAGGATGTGCCAGATCAAACTGCTCCTGCCGTACAATTACAGAGGAGGGGAACTGGGCAGTAACAGAAGCCGCAGCCAGAGGGCTGGCCTGGCAACCCAGTCACCACTGGGGTATGCAGGGCCTGAAGCCACCCCCTGTGGTCATACCAGGCCATCACTCTTGGCAGCTTAGCCTGAGGCTGCTGCTCAGCAACAGTGGTTGGGCGTTTACATGAGAATCCCAGAGCTCTAGCCTCTCTGATTCTAGCTGGCAGGATAAACCAATTCTTGCAGGAAGCTGGATCCTGAGTGGCCATGCCTGCATAGTCCAGACCTAAACAGTGTATACACAAATCATGACCATCTTCCATAGGCATTTTAATCCCACTGTCATGATTTCTGCCTTATTTTGTATTTGGTACTGTTTGGTGATTATGTTTATTCTGTTTGTTCAGTTGTAGTTTGTAGCGTCTGTCCCTCTTTGTGTGTTTCTCCTGTTCTTTTTCTCTCATGCTCCTGGTCACGCCTCCACTCTCAGTCATCGTTCCCAGCTGTTTCTACTCACTTGATCACATCCTGGTCCTGACCAATCTCAAGTTCTCTCAACTACCCTCACCTGTTATCACTTACCTAACCGGATCCTTTCCTTTATATTCCTCCCTTGGTCTCTCACACCCCTTCGGATTATCTGCTGTCATTCCTGGACCTGTCGTCACGTTCACCCGTCTCAGATCCTGTTTTGCACCACTACTCTTCACAC
>JAUBNQ010000002.1:2186047-2199035 GCA_032353495.1 Ctenopoma kingsleyae | reverse complement strand
TGCCCCCTCACATATACTAATGTGCCACAAACAGGACGTTAATATCACCAACCATTCCCATTTTATTAAGGTGTATTCATATAAATGGCCCACCCTGTACTTGTTCAGTCATTCTCACTTCTCCACCTGATCCGCTGTTATGTGAACCACGCATGACAAATTTCTCTGCTTTTATTGATCAGTGTGCGACTTTACACTGCTCTCAGCGGAGCTGACTTTATTTTCTACGTTGTGGTCAGGTGTAGAAACCATAATGTATTTATCAGTATCTGTATTCATAACATTAAGAATAAGGAAACGTGAGAAGTGAGCGATGCTGTGTGAACTGCAGCAGCAGTGAAGCGTGGAGACTTTTGCTTGCATTAACGCGCCTCTAAAACCAAACATTACAGTATTATAATACAGGCAGAGAGGGGCAGGACAAACCATTGTTTTGTCAAAAAAGTATAATTTGCCTGTTATTTACCGCTGTTGTCATAGTTACTAATATGGTATGTATAATTATCAGATTCAATTATTAAATATCTCACGTTTGCCTCATGTTGATCTAAAAATCTTGAATTAGGTCTGTGTAGGACCAGTAATATTATAATATGATTATATGATTTACTGAATCTTTACTGTTCTTAACATAATGTTGACCTCAACATCTCACCATCAAATTAAATTTTCCACAGTTCAACAGTTTATCAAAAACTGTATTGACACAGAGTATAAAATGCACAGGACCTACCGATGTAGTTGAACCTGCATCTCTGTGGTTTATGTTACTTTAATATCCTTACTGACTGACAATTAAACAGCAGATCTGAAAATGCATAAATTCTTCTATAGTTTGAAGTAATTTTGTCATTTTTCAAGCAAGTGGCCTAGAGAAGTCCATTGATGTGTCTGACAGTGCTCAGCTTCCACCCATCCATTTCCTTAACCGCTTGTCCTTGTAAGGGTCGCGGGGGTGCCAGAGCCTATCCCAGCTGTCAGGACGCGAGAGGTGGGGTACACCCTGGACAGGTTGCCAGTCCAGTGCTCAGCTTATTTTTTCTTATTCATTTTATTTATTATTTATTATTGTATGTAGCCCTCCAGAGTCCAGAGTTGCATTGGAATATTGTTAAAATGGCATCGAATTATAACCTGATAACAAGTTACTTCTCACCACACCAGGGTTGAATCTAGAGGAGGGAAAGAGGGGGCACTGCCCCCCCTGCTGTAGAGCTTTGTCCCTCCTGCTGCCTCCCCCCTAACTTTTATGTTCTTAAAATCATATTACTAAAAACCAATTGGTTATTTGTCCAAAAGCCTTTTACAGCCTTCAAATTAAATATTAATTCATAAAAAATATATAATTGTAAATATAATCTAAGTGTTTTTGCAGTCTGTCTGCATCTTCTTATCCATTCCATTACTACTGAAATTAAGCGATTACATTTGCAGTGACTGACACCCCCTTGTGGTGCATGTGCCCCCTGCACAGTGTGTAACCCTAACCCTATACCTAACCCGATTTCCTCCGTGGAGCGTGTGCACCCCACCACGACCCCATCTGTGTCACTCCCACGTGGCATGGCATGCGCCCACAACACCCTGCGTGACACGTTCCCCCTCGCGGTGCGAGCACCTTGCCGCAGCACAGGTCAGCTCTCCCACGCAATTTTTCTGGAAATTGCTAAATCTAGTTATTATTATTATTTTTCCCTTTTTTCACCGGCCTACTAGTCCCACATGCTTTGTCATAAAAATGTTGTTCACACTTCAAATTGTGGGTCTTATTTAGGAATGGTGCTATTATTTTTCTAATTACAATCTTTTATAGTTTATTTTTAATTAATATTTTTCATTTTTTTGGAATGGATCTCTATGGGAGTCAGAAATTCAGAAATTACTGTGTAATGCATGCTGTCAGTCACTAGATGGAACTGATGCTATAAAAATGGGTTTCTAATCCTCAAGCCTATGTCAGTGGGAGAGGGAGGGCACATTATATTTGCAGTGAGTGCAAAACAACCCCCCCACCCCCGCGCGCGCACCCGTGACACCCTCCCCATTCTAATTACTAAAAGCTAATTAGCATGCTAATTGCAAAGGCTAATTAAATTGCTAAAGGCTAATTAGCATGCTAGCACAAACTCCCCTAACTAGCACTAACCCCCCAATTAGCCTTTAGCAATTAGCATGCTAATTAGCCCTTAGCAATTTCATACAAAAGTCCCATAGAAAACTGACTGATTTAAGCCTGTGGGGTCTGTGTTCAAATTGCCAGGATATTCACGTCATACAGTTAATAAGGTGTGCAGTTTAGTGTAGTATATGTAGTGTTTGTGATGATTTAATTTATAATATGGAGTTAATAGTGGAGAACTGTAAATACAACGAACCAGAAGCGGAACCAGAAGTGGCTTCCGTTGAACCGGAAGTGGCTCCGGCCCTTTAAAATAACAGCATTATAAATTGTAAATTCTTAGATATTCACTTCTAAATGTTTTTGAAGTGAGACTCGCCCTTCTAGCCATTATTTCAGTTCCTTCTGCTTGATTAGTAACCTTTGGAGCTCCATATTTATTCTTATTTCATACATCAAATATTAGTTCACAAAAAATATATAACTTTAAATATAATCTAATCAGAAGTGTTTTTGTCTGTCTGCATCTTCTTATCCATTCCATTATTACTGCAATTAATCCATTACATTTGCTGTGATTGACCACCCCTTGTGGTGCATGTGCCCCTCCCGCAACCCACTCGATTTCCCCTGTGGAGTGTATGCACCCCATCACAACCCCTGCCTGTGTCCCGTGTCCCTCCCACGTGGCATAGCACGCGCCCCCAATGCCCTACGTGATGCGTTCCTCCCCGCAGTGTAAGCACCCCGCCGCGGCTTAGGCCAGTCTCCCACGCAATTACTCCGGAAATTGCTAAATCTAGTTCAGACATTTACATTTCTCCCATTTGTTCATCCAACATATGCAAACACAGAAGATTTTGTCCACCATACTGCAACTGCTCAAGAAATCTGATGTTTGAAAGATGTGATGTAACCATGAGAAACAATCTCTTATCCAATGCTCTTCCGCAGTGACCACCTCCAGCAAAAGTACATGTCACACAAGGGCGGAGACCCGTCTACATCGATTCAGTTTGAGACGAAAGAAGCAGGACAACACAGAGAAGATTAGAGAAGAGAAACGAAAGATAAGGAGACAAGAAAGGCTCAGAAATTACAATAGGGTGCAGACAGTAATAAAGGCATGATGATGAAAGAAGAGCTAGAAGGAAAGGAGGAGGGAGGGAGAGAAGATGGAAAAGAAAAGGTATCAGAATAAAGGAAGCAAAATGTACAGCAAAGATGAGTAGTGGAGCAAGAAGCAGCAGCCACTTGGTTTAATGCTGCATTTATAAAATCTGGAGACATACTTTTTTGCAATATTATAAATAACTGTTGAAAGTGATGTAAAAAGTAATTATTATAGCTAGTCTGCTGTAAACAAATATTTACTCAGTTTCTTTGCTTCTTCTTTCTTACTTTCACAAGTAAGTGAAATCCCAGAATGTCTTGGCATTCTAAACATTTGTTTAGACATCTGATATATTAAGAAAATGTGGATGTGAGTTTGCACACCAAGCAGCATCTAAACCATAGACTTGTGTAACAGATGGATACAGTATGTGACAGGACTGCAGTGTTCCATCAATCTGAACTTTAGCTCTGAGACTAGAGTAATCAATAGTAATGGCACATGGACATACGTTTCCATGGAAATGATCATCATGCAGTTTACACTGCAACCTTCGCTTTCTCTGCATCACACAGAGATACAGAAAAAGTGTCCAACTGCATTGAGAGACATTTTTTCCATCATACATCATTTACTCAAACCCCATACCCATACCTGTAATAATTTCACGGAGGAGCAGTGCAATTCTTTTATTGAGCATTTCACCTCCAAGGTAGACAGCATCCGCATCCGACAGTGTGGACACTGTCTGTTCCCAGCCCACCACTGCTGGATGTTCCCACATCAAAGCCAGTGGGCTGCCTCTCCCAGTTCCTCCACATCACAGTAAAGGAAGTTGAGGGCATCATCCAGAGGTTGAGACCTCCAACATTTTCCTTGGACCCCTTTCCCACTTCTCTGATAAAAGCTAATGTATCAGACATAAGCCCCCTTACTACCGAGATCATTAATCACTCTATCCAGAGTGGCTTGGTCACACTGGCCTTAAAAACTGCAAAAATCAGACCTCACCTTAAAAAACCCTCCTTGGATCCTGAAGTAATGGCAAACTATCATCCGATTTCCAACCTTCCATTTCTGTCAAAGGTTTTGGAAAAAGTTGCCTCGGCCCAGCTTCAGGACCATCTTAACCAATTCAAACCATTTGAAAAATTTCAGTCTGGTTTCAGATCATCTCACAGTACAGACAGTGGCGGAGCCAGACTTTTATATGGGGGTGGCCCGGCAGAGACCATTGCTATCTTTGGGGTGGCATGGAAACGGATGTCTGTCTGACAGCACCTGGCGATGCAATACCGGACCCAGAGCATTGCCCTGCAGGACGTTGGCTGGCTGCCGCATTTTATTTGCATTAGGCCTAAACATAGCTGACGGGACCACTGGCAGCATTAGTAGACAGGCCTGTTCAATGCTCCACAGCTGAAGTAACATCCTGTCATCAGCACACAGCAGTTTATGTCAAATGAAAACGCAACGCCCCTGAATAGCTAGTTAACTTACTAGAGTTAGCTTGCTAACGGATGCTAATGTAAACAGTTTTATTTGCAAATTGTGCTCATCACTGCCCCTAAACTAAATAAATATTGTGTCCAACTCAGTCCCAACCAGCCTTATTTCATGATTGTTTCTGTATGTTACTTTTTTATAATTATTACAATTTTCCTGACTGATCCCTTTTATGCTTTGTTTTTTGTATATCCTAAAATTCCAATAAAGATTTTTTTTAAAGTCTTGATCGTTGGTACTACCTGGTCTGTGTAGCCACTGGGCTACATTAGCTCATCACTGTCCCTAGCGTCCTGGAGCACTTCTGTTGTGGGAATTCTATTTGCTGTTGCTTTTACATTTGAAGTTGCTTCGATATCTGCAGTCGCTTTTACATTTGTACACGCTTTGTCTTTGAGGCCCCTGTAGATTCTCTCCCAACCATGCACACATGTTAGCTGTCTACATAAACCTGACCAGCAATGGGCTTCAGATGGTTTATCAAAGTGCTTCACCACTGCCTCCTTCAAGTCAGGGAGCAGTGGAACTGCAAAGGGGTGTGAAAGGCCTACCTCCTCATCGTCAAATCTGAAAGGCCCTGTGGCTTGCACTGAAGCCATTTCAAGTCCCAGTGCTTGAGCAGTCTGAGCAATAAGCTGGTGACAGAGGGGAGATGGCTGTTGGTGCTCCTCCTCTATCTGCTGTGCCTCCAGGCCCTCCTGACCACGGGGGAGGTCCTCCCTATCAGATTCAGAACCCAGGATGTCAAGTTCCCCCACATCCAACGCATCTGATGCAGGATGTGCCAGGTCAAACTGCTTCTGCCCTACAATTACAGATGAGCGTAACTGAGCAGTAACAGAAGCTATAGCCAGAGGGCTGGCCTCCGGTAACCCAGTCACCACTGGGGTATGCAGGGCCTGAAGTTCCCCCTTGTGGTCATCCCAAAACATCACTCTTGGCAGCTTAGCCCCCTTGGTTCTCTAATACAGCGGTAGGCTGCTGCACAGCGACAGTGGCTGGGCGTTTACATGACAAAGCCAGGGCTCTGGCCTCTCTGACTCTAGCTGGCAGGATAAACCAATTCATGCAGGAAGCTGGGTCCTGAGTGGCCATGCCTGCATGGTCCAGACCTAAACAGTGTATACACAAAGCATGACCATCTTCCATAGGCATTTTAATCAGGTGTGGCTGCCTGGGCTCGCCATAACTCTTTTCCAGTTATTGTCTTTTTGTTTTTTATGTTTTTTTTTTCATGTCATGTAAATGCTTGTGAACTAAAGGGGGAGAAAACCCACATTCAATGGTATGAACCCCCATACAACCAGCACTCAGTGGCACCATCCACCTGCGATATATTTAGTACTCCAGACAAGATGCCATTAAGCTCAGTGCCACTATTCACCCTCCATACATCCAGCACGCCAACACAGAAGTCAGTGGTGGTCACAGACAAACTACAGGGACACACGTAGCCTTTGTCTTCCAAAGTTGTCAGGCTACACAATAGCACTGGTGGTACATGACAGCCTGTTGCCGAGACACACACATGAAATGCAGCCACAATGTGTTTTCTGGAATAATCAGCTGAGAAGCATGTCCGCAGCGTCCTCTAACTAGGTGGGATTTTTCGAGGGATCGGCTGCTAGCACACAGACCACTGCTTCTCCTACTCAGAGAAGCAAACAGGCTGGGAAGCAAGTCTACCGTGAGACAATGGCTGCAGTAGCTGCCCGAGTAAGCTGACACTACCCGCTATCGCGGCATCATCAGCCAGTGTGGAAAACAACACAGTGACCCAGAGCAGAGCCTTTAGACCAACTGTCGTTTCTCACTTGGTAAGCGGATTATGCTAATGTCACACCATATCAATACACGCTACACACAACTCAATGTCATACACGTGTCTGACTGCTTGTCTACCATGGAAATCAAGGAATCGAAGAGGCCACGCATGCGTGTGGCATATATAGCCACGTGTCAATTAATGCACGCCCACCACAGGTGATGTGTCTTAGAGAGTATTCACGTCAACAGCCCCCATGGGGGTTAGTCCCCATACATATGGAATATGTAGGGGGCATCTAATGGTTTGGTCAGAGACTTTCATGCCAGTGGCCAGCTGGAGGTCACTTTGTAGCGTTCTGGCAGTACTCATCCTGTTCCTCCTTGCACAAAGGAGCAGATACCAGTCCTGATGGGTTAAGGACCTTTGACGGCCCTGTCCAGCTCTCCTAAAGTAACTGCCTCCATGCTCTTGAGACTGTGCTGGGGAGACAGCAAACCTTCTGGCAATGGCATATACTGATGTGCCACCTCTGTAGGGTCCAGGTATTGCCTCATGCTAGCAGTAGTGACACTGACCCTAGACAAATGCATAAATACTGAAAAGAAGTCAAAAAAGTTGAGCAGGGAAAAAATGTCTGTGGCCTCCACCTGCAACAGCCCCTTTAGTGCACCTGTTGTTACACCAAAACACCTGACACTGATTAATAATACTCTGCTACTTAGCTGACCAGATCAATATCCCAGAAGTTTAATTGACTTGAAAGTATACTCATAAGCGTTCCTTTAATTTTTTTGAGCAGTGTAGTATTGTCCACAGTCTGCAACAAGCTCTGATCAAGCTTTGGGGAACTGGACTTTGAACTGGAGGTTTTTGTAGATGTTTCACCTGGAAGGCTTCCCCAGTTCTAAGTAACTGGCGTCCCAGGTATTTAATGTCCCTGGAGTCATTACTGTTGTCAGATGTACCATAACATCATCATGTGTTGTTGGGAACGTGTCAAAGAGTGAACAGCTGATAATCAGCCTGGGAAGGAATGCCAAGACTGCATTGTAAGTGAGTGATAGGTGGTGTTAAAGACCAGCTCTGTTAAGTGATGGTCATTCCAGCTTTGACAGAAATACCCCTCTCGACTCCTATTTCAAACCACCTGTCTCCTCCAGACTGAACGTGTACATTACTTTCTCTGTCAGAGTCTCCCTTGTCCTTCAAATATAGTGCAGATGGACTGCTGAGTGTTGGCCTGAGGAGCTGATTCTCTTGTGTCTTGCAGGGTTTGGATTTAAGGTCAGAGCCAGCTCCTTTGTGTTGGAAAGCAGTGTGTAGAAATAGTCATTCACTGCTTGATATTCATAATGCAGTGATGGTCTGTCTTCTCTGTCCTTGTGATAATGGCAGTAAATGTTATTCTAAAAATTACTCTAGTTAGCTTTTTTCTCACTGAAGCCACAAAATGAAATTGCATCAAACTTTTTCTACACAACATAAAACTGAGTGATCAGTGTGGGTCAGAGAGTATTGATCTGTGTGGAAAAGAGAGTGACAAGAGTTAGAGTCAGTGAACATGATGAAACTCTTGTCTTGCTTATAGTTCATAGTGACACATATTATTGAGTGCCAGAGTGCAGACATCTGACATTTTAATCTGATTCCTCATTGACAAACAGCTTGACCATTCTCTTGACATGCAAAGAACGGCAATGAAAATGTGGCAGAATAGCTTTAACTTTGCACTTCTGAGAACCTTTTTTAAGCTAAGTGCAATATCAGAGATAATTAGCCCTGTGTGTGATTTTGTGATAGAAACATCACACAGAAACAAAACCTTTTATCCTGTTTTGAACTTCGGAAATAACCACATCCTTCACCTCCCTCCAATCACTTGCTCATTTCTTTACAGGTTATAGGCACCATTAAAATGCACACTGACTCGCAAACACACAGTAAACCTCATGAAGGCTATATGTGTCATTAAATTGTATGGGCTAGTGGCATGATCCAAGGACAAGCTTGCAGGTCTTTTTACAGCTCAATATGTACCAGTCAGTCAACTGTGAGGGTGTATCATCACTGCTATCTTTGCAATGCTCAAATACGCTGATATAAACTGAGGTCATGAAGAGTACAGGGTGCAGTCAAGGTTATCGTCTTGGTCTGATGTGCTGAGGGAAAATTGTTACATGGTTGACATTTGAGTGAGTGAACTGACAACTGCACAAATGTAAAAGTGATATTTACAAGTAGAGATCACCATGCAGAAAACGAAATGCATTTTCTTCATGACTAATAGCTAAAGCAACAGAATTTCTCTATGAGTGACAACAGGTATTTATCAAGCGATGAAAAGACCCCAAAAATCAGCCTTGCTAATTAAGATCCAGACACATCTCTCCATCATAGTGAGGCTTTGCAGTACAACTGGCCACTGACATGCATGAATGGACCCATGTGGCCACCAACTCTACCCATCGCTCTCTTCCTCTCACAGAGAAACACACACTAATCTTTCATCAGTCTACATCATTATGTTAGTCTGGCTCCATTCATCTGCATTAACCCAAACTGTTGTCTGAAAACAAATTTGAGTCAATGGTTTCACTTGTTTACGCAGTACAAATGTGCTCATTAGAAGGATGATTTTTATAGCAACATTAAACACTGTTAGACCTTTACATCACATACTGAGTTCTGGACCTCAGGATTTTTCTGAGGGGCAAACTGCTGAATTAATTGCCTAAAAATGACTCTGCTTTGGTATTGAAAATACAATTTAAGGTATGGAATGTCAAGATATGTCTCAGACTGATAAAATTTCAAGTTGAAATTCTATTCTTTTAAATCAGTTTTGGTTTAAATGCATGTTACAATGAGGTACCTATATATATTTTTATTATCCTAGCAGATCATTTGTATACACTCAATCAATTGCTCCTTTGTTGCATTACTGCTACTGCCCACTGATATGATTTTAAAGGTGATATTGTCAAATTTTTGTCCATGAAACATCTTAAGTTATTTCTAAAAGCAATGCATGGCTGTGGAACTTTATGATATCTTATTGATCTTTTATAGTTATATCATACCTAAAACTCTCCCCTCGCTGCCTCTGAAGGGAGGTTCAGTGTACCATACTACAATTCCCGATTGGACCACATTCGTAAATCTTTGTTTGTCCATATTTGGTGTTTTTATGTATAATCTATGCCTAAGCAGATCAGCTAAGCATACTCACTGATTGTGTGTTCATATATAGTTGGGAAGTTACCAAGGCAAAAGGGATCAGTGGCACACAACCTAAGCTTGTGTACTCACCAGAGGTGGAGCCAGGGGGTGGCCACTATTCACAAAGGTGAAAAACTCCACTGGCCATCCCACACAACACCCGTTTTTCGAGCTGCAACATTTTTGTTCGTGTGGAAGTATTGTTCTGCTAGCGTTTCTGAGGGGATGCCTTTAAGCAGCACACCTACCCAATTGAGCATTCTTCCTGTTACTCTGCATTCAATTTACTTGCTGCCTGCTGTCTGAAGTTGAAAAGAAAACTGTTTCTGAGTTCTTCAGATTTTCAAAAAACACTGGTCCGTTAACTTCTAGAGAAGCTGATCTCCTCCATGACCTGAATGTTCAGCTCAGCTAATTCACAGAGGAGACAAAATGTTCGTGTTTGTGGGGAAATATAACAAACTGGATGAGCTGTTCTCTTAAATAATCTCACTGGGTTGATTTCTCCTCCTAACAATTAACTTTGTACTTTCACACCCTGCCATAACAAGTATGTGTGTGCTCGGACTGCTGCTTGAAGACTGGGGCGTCTGTGAGCTCTTTGGGACAGGGAGGGGCCAGCGGCAGCCCCCGTTGCTCGATGAGAAGAGTGAGAACAATACTTGCTTTCAGGTCAGAGTCTCAATAAACCTCCAATAACACCAGAAACATCGCTAAATTTCTCGCTATTCGCTTTTTTAAAAATGAAGTGCTAAAGACATCCGAAAACTCCCAAAATTAAGTGACATAATCTCTAAATTAGCAACACTGACATTCAGCACTTGATACTAACATTTCCTGGCTGCTTCACAATAAAAGCCTCCCACTATTTTGCCAATTGAACACTTTTAATGTGAAAGAATAGCAACTTGACATGCTTGATTTCAGCAATCAATTAACAGCAATTTATGTTTTATTAACCATGAAAAACTCAAATGCTAATATGAAAACTAATACAAGTGGATTAGTTTATAACAATGAAATGTGTCACTGGGATTATTTGAACTCCAGTGTCTTTATTGACGGGTGAAAGATAATTTACTATTTAATTGTTCTATACTTTTTTTCTCTTTTCTCTGTTGTCTCTGTATACGAAGGTGAGCAAGCAAAGTAAGAATTTCATTACATGGTTCTAACTTGTATATGTTTTTACTGTGTATATGACAATAAACTTATTGATTCTTGATTCTATCATTTAGCAAAATGGTGACTATTTGTCCTACTATATGACCCAAAACAAATAAAAACTCTGAACCGTCTAGGTCGTGCCATCCCAAAGATAGCAATGGTCTCTGCCTGGCCACCCCCATAAAAAAAGTCTGGCTCTGCCACTGGAACTCACTCATAGCTTCTTTTAACAATTTCTATCACTTGATTTTCATAAGCAGTTGGTTAACTATGTTTTCAGCAAGACATTTGAGTCCCAAAGTTCTAAATGATCATGTTAATGTTAATGGTACGGCAGTGCACTTGTGTCATAGCATAACAACAACCTATGAAAAAATGTGTCTATTAGAAATTACATTTACACAAACAGTAGTGCTGAACAGTTTTACCAGTTATGCTGTGCACCTGACTTTTTTCATGTAGCATGATAATCTGGACATGTGTGGAGTATTATTTAGCATGTAATTAAATGGAATAAAGCTAATTAGTCGTTAAACTTGAAACCAGTTTTTAACTGGAGGTCTGAATTGAATTGAATAAGATTGAATACATAGCTGATATGAGTTATTAGTTCATATGTGTTTATGTTCAGCTATAATGCATATTGTGTATTCTATATTTATCTAAAATATATATATATCTAATATATGTATAGCATTAGGCAGGAGGTTAATAAGGGAACAGTAGTAGTGATGTGCTGATTGCGAATGAGCCAGCTCTAAGAGCCGATTCTTTGTAGCAAACGAGTAGAGCCAGCTCCTCTTAGGGAGAGCCGAATCTTGTGCTGTCCTGTGCTAAAAATCCATGCAGGCAGGGGCTGGACTTTATTTTGATGGGCACACTATGCGGCCAGTCACATGTAAAGACAGACAAGGATCATACCACTATGTGAAATAAGAAAGGGGGGCAGATGCTCCAACTGCGAGTATAGTGATACAGGCCGGGTATGACAGAGACTTAAATGCAAATGCATGAGGAAAAGTGAGAGGAAAAGAGCCATTTGGGAGCCGTAAGAGCTGGCTCTTCTAAGGGAGACAAGCCCAAAGAGCAGACAACAGAGACAGAAAATTGTGTATACAGTAATTATAAGTGTAGGCATGTTTGTGTGTTTTTCTTTCATTACCTATCAGATAAAGGTCATTTTAATTCGTTGTCAGTTCTTGACCTTCCAGTTGCTGGTGTTCTGTAGCTGTTATTATTTAACTTTCTGTTGAAATATTTAATTATCAATAACTTCCATTTTCTGTGAACAATCAAAGAGTTATCTAACTCTTATCTCAGAGGTCGCAGGGGTCCTACAGCTGTTAAATATCATTGGAAACACCTCAGCCAATTTCTTCTGTGTTATTCTAATAGCTAGTAGGCCAGTGTTTTCTGTTGTGTCAAATGGGGCTAAATCAACAAAAGAAAGTTTTTTCAATTCAATTCAGCTTTATTTGTATTGCGCAAAATATAAGTCATCTCAAGGCACTTTACATAAATAATAAGTATATATAAATATAAGTAATAAATATAAGTATATAGAACTATATAGAAAACCCAACAGTCCCACTTGAGCAAGCACTAGACAACAGTGGAGAGGAAAAACTCCCTCTAACGGAAGAAATCTCCAGCAGAACCAGGCTGATGGTGTGCCTCGACCGGGTGGGGTGAGTGGAAAGAGGAGAGAGAAAAGAACAGCAGGCAACAGAAATAACAGCAACAAGGAGCACTGGGCTGGTTGGTAGGACCAGTGACTGATAACTGAAATCATACAGCTCCAAGGCCAAGGACACCTGCAGAAAGGTACAGAGAGAGAGAGCGAGACAGAGAGGACGAAGCACAAGAGAGAGAAGACACAAAGATAACTAGATTTAGCAATTCTGGAGAAATTGCGTGGGAGAGCTGACCTGAGACGCTGCAGGGTGCTCGTACCGCGAGGGGGAACGCGTCATGCGAGGCGTTGAGGGCGCCACACTGGAGGGACATAGGCGGGGTCGTGGTGGGGTGCATACGCTCCATGGGGGAAATCGGGTGGGTCGCGGGAGGGGCACATGCACCAAAAGGGGGGGTCAGT
>JAUBNQ010000002.1:2037473-2050290 GCA_032353495.1 Ctenopoma kingsleyae | reverse complement strand
TAGAAAATGTGACTCATTATCACCAAACTCTGCTTATGATAATACAGAGAGGTGAAAACAGGGTAAAGAAATCACAAGAAAATAATAAAAACATGGTCTTTCTGTGATAATTTAAGTTCTTAAGAACTGAAAGCAGGTTGGACAATATTGATGTTATCCAACAGTCGAACATTATCTCTGAGCAACACGGAACTAGTCACATATTGACAGAAAGGGACTCGAGATTTGTACTGTAATGAACGAGGTAAGTGACACACAGAGACTGAACAACTGTCCTGCTGTGATGAGAAGCTATTTTTTCAGGAGTCAGACAGTAATTAAGGAGCAGCATCAGGCAATTAGGAAGCCTTCTGGCTGATGAATGTTGCTCCTCTGTCGCCTGAATGGGATTTACATTGACAATCAAGAGCTTGTTGTGAGGCTGCTTCTTAAAAAATGACAAGAGTTTTTGAAATGACAGCATTTTATACAGTGAGGAGCTTTTTGTGAGGTGTTCCACATTGTGGTGAAAGGAATGGAGAGAAGGCACTATTCTCAACGTGACCATCTCCTGCAAAGGGTAGAGATTTTGGTGTATGCATTTTGCAGAGCAAAAGGACCATTTTTGTGAAGGGACAACATCCATGGGATGTGTAGATGTTTTTTTAAGGTGAAGGCATTTCTTAAACATTCAACCACTTTTCCAGTAATCTTTTATGAAGTAAAAATACTTCTGTTAAGTTAAAACAGTATTTCTTTTTATTAAAAAATTTAAATAAAAAAATCTAATTTAGATTTTTCTAAACCAAACACCTAATTAAATCACAGTTTAGTACATATAGCACTTTGGTGCACTAGCCAACCAATATCTCCGTCCTTACAGTAATACGACTAGCACTGAAAAAACAACTAGAAATAAATTTAAAAAAACATATCTGCCAAACACAGTTGCATCAGTAATTACCCTTACTATTCTCAAGGTCAAGAACGATTTTGCCTATGTTTAAATTTGTCTTAATTATAGGAATCCTGCATGGAAGTGTGTTAATTTTTGTGCAGTGTCAACCTAACTGATGTAAAAAAGCACAGTACTGTGTATAATAAGCAGAATATGTTACATAAGGCATTTTAAAAAGGTCCACTTTTGAAGACAAAAAGATCTGCTCCTAACCTAGAAACACACACTGGAGCCTTATTAGCCTTTGCCTCTGGCAGAATTACCATCATCCCTTTTGGGCCCTTTAAACTAGAGCAACATTAAATATGCAGAATTCCCACTGATGTGAATGCATGTCCTTCCAGCAGCGGCCCAACCTGCAAGCTAAAATGCTTGAGCATGGCGCAAGCCAGAAAGGGTCGACCACACTGACATGACACAACTGCCTTTGGCAGTCACACAACCCACTCAGAATCATTGAATAGCTGTGTCCAATTTGATACGCCATTTGTTTTTACAGAGAACTTTCACAATTGGTATGTGGCATATATCAACAGCAAAGACACTATTAAGAAATCCTGCAGCCTGAATTCTTAATACTGAGGTTTTCAGCCACTGTCCTTTGGGACTAAAGTGCGTTAGTGATTACTGTAGACAGAGCACAGTCCAGGATTTATGTAGAGTAAGTTAGACAGTAAATCTAACATAACTGAAAGCCTGCTGTGTTGCTTAGAGAGAATCCATTGTAAGACAGTATCCACCTCCTATGCAGTTTGTTAATGTCAGCCGGGCTGAGGGCAGTTAGTAAGTCCAGTGTAAATGTACATGTACCTATCCACTGTAAGAAATGAGAGATAAAGGGTAGTATCTGATCCTTTACATACATACATATGTGTAATACAAAACTGTAAAAAAATGAAGCAATTTTATCACAGAATACTATCAAAAGATATCCAGCTTCAGCAAAGAAGCAGAGAGGATTACTGTCACCGTGACCTTTCTATGTTACCTGTCTTACCGTGCTTCTTTTTAAATCTTAAATCAACTATCAGTACGGATTTCAATGTCATAGCTAGAGCCAACTTTCAATAAACTGATCCCTATTATCTCTGTCCAGGAGCCCCTCACAAGGCTCAGCTGAAAAGTTATCTACACACACTTCCTATCTTATTTAACATGCTTACTTAGGAAACGTAACAGTTTGTTGATTTAAAATCAACAGTAAACATCTACAGTCAAGATCTACGCATCTCACGTCACTAATGCTAATACACCTTATAGTTATCTGAACTAACTACACAAAGAGGCACATATAAAGCTTCAGTATGTAACTTTTGTTGAACTTTTTAGTAGAACGTATGTTCCAAAGCACATCTTAACGTGGAGAGGTGCTGTCAAAGGCTCTCTGACCGAGACTCACTGAACATCCTGGCAGCAGGTTTTTTAGTCTTGCTCTTCTAACGAGTCAGAGGAGGCCAATTATTTCTGTTTGACTGGTAAGATTTGCAGCTTCTTTTTCATTGTAATTTGATAATGACTAATGGCGAGTGGAGCGATTGTGAGTCTCATGTTACTACTATATTGTTTCTCTGTGAGCTTTAAGTCAGCCCTGTCTCCTAAAAATGTATATACAACTAAACTGCAACTCGATTACGTTTTGATACAGAATGTATTTGCGAGCTGATTACGTTTTCTGTTAACGTAATTATCATATGTCCACAGTTAACGTAAATGACAAGTCACAAATACGCTGATACTGAACGTATCAATGAAATGTCAGGCAATGTATTTTTGACGGCCAAAATATCGGACTTTGCATTTCAACATCCAGACATGTGAGTGTAGCGTTATTAAAATGTTTTATGGTTGAGATCAGACATCACAGCAGTGGGTTAGGATCAGGGAAAGACTGTGGGCTGGTTAATGGATAAAATATGACTTCACATAGTTGCTTCACACACACAATGTCTGCATTAAAAATTACACCAAAACACAATCTTTTCTCTAACCCTAACCTCAGTACTTTTCTTGCCTAAACCCAACCTCACGAGAGACTTTAGTCTTGAACTCTGGTCTCTGGAATGTCAGTCATGCACAGTAAACGCCCTCCATCCTCCCCAACCACATCCTTACAAATTGCTTTGTGTTAAAAAATGTATCACGTGATTTGTTCACAAAAATAAGTTTTAGTACAACGTGACAATTACGTTCTCTACAAAAACGTAATCAGGATTGCAGTTTAGTTGTATACGAACGTAATTTTTAGGAGACAGGGTTGTTTATGCACTTCACCTATCAAACAATATGTATTGTTCTTTCAATGCTCCGCCACTGCTGGGATGACATTTTCATGTTGGTGTACAGTTCCCATTGAACACCATACAAAGGCTTATAAACTAAAAATCTGATTCTGATCTGAATCTGAAGATCTGACAGCATTTTGTGAATAGCAAACTGAAAATGTATTTGTTTTTATAAGTTAGAGCAGCTTTAACTCAAACCTTCAATCTTTCTTCATTGATTGGGTTTTATCTTTGCTTACTCATGACTCCATGACAGCCTAGGGGTTCACTTACATTTCTACCAGCACTTTGAATGTTTAATGGGTGTGTTCAGTAAAAACATGACAGACTTAAGCTCACAGAAAACCAAGTCATCCAAAGGGTTGACATACTTTTCTTGCCACTGTATATTTCCTACTCTATATATAAATCGGTAACACTTTACAATAAGGGTACATTAATTAACATTACTTAATGCATTAATAAGCATGAACTAACCGGTAAGTAAGGTTAACTAATGCATCTACTAATCATTTACTAATGGTATTTATGTTAACTAAAGCATTAATTTATGCATTAATTAATGTTTATAACAACCCTTATTAGCCTTACTTAATGTAGTAATAACTATTAACTAATAGTTGAGCATTACACATATCAGTTCACAAATTTCTCTTGCTGAAATGTATCTAGGGCTTACATGCTAATTCAGGTGTTAAGTAACATTAACAAATAACTGATAAGAGCAAAAATAAATGATAATTGCAGTTAAGTAAGGCTTATCATACTCTACTGGGCATTTTTAAAGTGTTACTTAAGGGATTTTTGTATTGAACTGACAAGTTTAATGTCTACATGAAGCTGAGTGAACAAATTAACATCTTCATGAAGAGAGGTGTGTCCACTGTTCTTGACCTTTACCAAAAAGTCATATGTTTGAGGATGAACAAAAAAGTGGGCAATTATAAGCCTTAAGTAAGCATTCATAACACACTCTTATAAACATGATATACATGTTAGTTAACATATGTATCAACTATTTGTTAATGTTACTTAACACCTGAATTAGCATGTAAGCCCTAAATACATTTCAACAAGAGAAATTTGTCAACTGATACATACGGTTATTTAGTGTAATGCTCAACTATTAGTTAATAGTTATTACTACATTAAGTAAGGCTAATAAGGGTTGTTATAAACATTAATTAATGTATAAATTAATGCTTTAGTTAACATAAATACCATTAGTAAATGATTAGTAGATGCATTAGTTAACCTTACTTACTTGTTAGTTCATGCTTATTAATGCATTAAGAAATGTTAATTAATGTACCCTTATTGTAAGTGTTACCTATAAATCTAAACTAAATCTATAACCTCACCTACAAATCTATGAGTAGGTAATTGAAAGGGTTTTGGTTGTGTTGTGATAAATGGGATTTGTGAACTGTGCTCAATGCTGTTTTTAATGGGAAGACATCCACATCACTAGGACAACGCTCCCTTATCAATACATCTTTGAAATACTGACCTGACATAATGTGACATAACGTTTAATATACTGTAGTTTGTGTGTGTTGTTCATATATGCGAATGAAGTGTGTCACTAGGCAGTGCAGGTAAATAAAGTGCTTTGACATCTTTTGGGTGTCAGTGAGACTGAACTATAGCCTGATTAATTGATCAATAGTATAGGAGACTGTGAGGAAAGGTGTTGGGATGGTTTGAAGGGAGTTAGGGGGAAGGGAGTGATTGATAATGCTTATGCTGGAGAGAAAATGAGGGAGCAAGGAAAAGTAAGAAAGGCAAGGGGCAAGAAAGGGAAAGGAAGCTGAAGAGTGATTGAAATTCATGCATGACCAAAAAAAAAGGTCTGATTGAAAAGAAAGTGAGAGAGAGAGAGAGAGAGAGAGAGAGAGGGAGGGGGCGGTGATTGATTGAGGGATGTTAGGATGAGAGACAGTAAGATGGGTGTTGTAGAGAAGAGGGCAGGAAGGGGAAAAGGGGAGGTGTGTGTACATCTTAGGACAGTGAATACTGGCATGGTTTGATTAAGTTATGATTAACTGTGCTGTGGTTAAGCAGTTATCCTGGTGTTGGCCTCTGCTGAATTGTTTATGTGAACATCATGTAAGAGCAACATCTATGGTTTGAATTCTGAAAAGGAAGCGATCACCTGATGATTAAAGTGGTTTCAAAACAGCAGTTTGAAAAGCAAATGTTTTATAGCATGTGTATAAAGCTGACACCGTTTGGCCTGACTCCTCAGGAACATCACAGTTTCTGTTTGAATCAACCAAAGCCTGATGGCAACCTATGAAATCTAGTAAAAAATACATGAAAATGTGATTTTGGTTTAACAGTACTGATACATTTCTGACAGCACTTAAGCAGAGAATATGCTTCCTACAGTGTTCCCTTTTCCTGCCAACAATATTACTGTAAATGTTCTGGAAACCACTGCATCGCTGTGATCCTTACTTGTCCTTTCAAGCACATAAGAATTTAAGCTGACTGTCTAACTCTACATCTCTCCTCTCTGTCCTCTCTCTTCATTCAGGCCCTCTGTGCTGGACCCCTTGGCCCATCCTGGCTGGTGGATGTTTCATTCCAGATGTTTGCATCTGTATTTTTCCCTGCAGGTGTCACAGCCTGTTCCTTGTCTCTCTCTCTCTCTCTCTGTTCATTTATTTTCATGTTGTCCTTGCCTCTTCCTCCTTTTTTCTGTGCATTTGAATGATGTGCTTGGGTTCTGCCTCTTTTGTGTTTGCGTAGTTCTCTGTCGCTCTGTTGAAGTTTTCTTTTTCTTTTTTTTATCAAAGGTGTTTTTGGGGGACATCTATCCAGTTTGAGGGTTTAGGGCCAGGGGATGATTTTGTAAAGCCATATCTGGAAAATTTGTGATATTGAGTTATAAAAAAGTGATTTAATTTCATCCATGGAACCATCCTGAACACTTTGATCTACACATTCATATGTTGGTATTTGAGGTGTGGTCTATACATGTAGTAAATGTAGCCTGTTAAAGCTACAGTGTGCTCCAAAAGTTGTGGAGAGGTGCTGTCAATACTTTTACAGAACAGCCAACACAGCAGTGCAAGGATATTCACTTCCAAAAGTTTTTGAGTGAGGCTTACCGTTCAATTATTTCTGCTTGATTAGTATGTTTAGCAGCTTTTTATATATTGTAATTTCAAAACGACTAATATCTGATATATTAGTGTAGCAGGCAATAGCAGAGTGATTTTGATTCTTCCCAGTGTTCGTGCTAGCTTTAGTTGGGTATTGTAGCTTTTGTAGCTCTGTTCCCTATATAGATATAAAATGCTCATTCTAAGCTGAAGGAAACACCAAGCAATTAGGCATTAATCACAACATATTTATGAAGACTGTATTCCATTTCTGCTGTTAGACAAATCTTCCACACTGCACCTTTAAAGAAGGGAATGAAAACTAACACTCAAATTTCCAACAATGTCCCCGCATTCTTTTTGGAAGCAGAACTTCACATTATTTTATTCCTAAATAATAATCAAATCATGTCTTTGGTGTGTGGATGAATTTCTGAGTTCTCCACACATATCAGTTGTCTCTTGGGAAGGACTTTGTGCCACAGGCACTGTACACTGCCCTCTTGTACCATCCCAGTGTCAGAGCTCAGTGCCATAGAGCACACACTGCTTAAATGAGAAACTATCTATCATTACTGAACCTGGCCAACCCACACCTACTGAATATGAATTCCTCCTGACCCAGGGTCTGCATGTGCAGTTATAAACCTACCACAGGTCAGCTGCCATTCCATCTGTGCTCTCGCTGTGTGTCACAGCTTCATTAACCTCGCAACCACAGTGTTCATACCCATTGACAAACAGCCCGACTCTCAGGTCTAGGTTCATTACTGTAGTGTTGTGAGGGCTCTCCGTCACATTTTGTGCCCCTCGGTTGCTTAAAAGAACATGATGTTTTTGTTTTATTCCCTATGAAATTTATGCAAATCAAGTTGTGGCTGAACAGAGAAACAGCACTTTCATCACGCAGCATGCCAAGCGCAAATTGCTTCAGCTTTAAGAGTAATCCACTAAAGCTAGCATCCATAAACCGCTTTATAATTGGAACATTCCCTGATCTAATCTGACTTTCTGGCCATGATGCCTGCAAATTACAAACATCATAGCAGTCATTCTAAATGATCACTCTCACCTTTTACATCACTCCTCAAAGCTGCTGCTTCCATTGCTGTGGTCAAGTGTCACTGAATTGGAGTGATCTTGTCTTGCATGGGTTAGGCAACAAATTAATATTTTATTAGACAAATAATGAAATTTTGATTTGTATATTTGTGACCATAACAGGTGCAAAGAGGCATTATTTTCTGTCCACTGCTGTTAGATAGCTTTCAGCTTACCATGCCAAATTGCTGCATGCTCTGCATGGCTTTCTGATTTGATTATGTTGGTGATACAGCCTGCTTGTGGGTATATGTGGCCTGTGTGATTATTTTAGCATGAATGGATATATAAAAACAACACATGCTCTTACATTGTCTAGCTTTGAGGACTGAAATTAGAATCAAGTGAACCTATTTAAAACGTGTGCACAATGTGCCAGAATTTAACTAATTACAACCCCCATTCCAGAAAAGCTGTGATGTTATGTAAAATCTACAAAAAAAACCAGAATGCAATGATTTGCAAATCTCATAAACCCATAATTTATCCATAATAGAACATAGAAATGAATGGCAGACAGCACAACAGAAGGTCAGAGGAGGTAGTGCATAAAGGCCCAGTTTGTGGATTTGTCAACATCAACAGTTTGAGTAGCACCGCAAAATAAAAGTATAACCCCAACGTATGCATGAAATGGACTCTTTAAAAAAAAGAAATATGTCTTCATCAAAGTGTCTTGACAACACAGGTTAGTGAAAGTGGAACTTTGCATCTTGCATCAAAAGAAGAGTTGTGATGGTCACCAGGCTGGAAAGAATTTCCCTCAAAAGTAGAAATATACAATGTAAAATGTGCAGAGGACAAGGTTCATTATCATTGTTTGGCATTATGCGTTCATGCATTCATATGGCTTCAGATGGGCTTTTTTCATTCAAGTGTATTTAATATCACAGTAAGTTCACACCTCTTGCTTCAGTTACCCAGTCATGTCTGTATTTTTGTTTTCTCTTTTAAAGGTACAAGATCCAGTTGTCCCAAAAAATAAAGAATGTCGGAATGCTGAATGTCATTTGAATCCCAATCCCAGTAATTACAGTATGTGCAATTAATAGACAGACACAGACACTGATGTGTCTTTGCCAGCTGTGCCTAGTGCAGCTCAGCAAGTCCAGCAGGCGTTACTATGTTCTGTCTACCAAGTGTTCTGCCTTTTGACAGACTGTTCAGATTACCACTTTCTCCTAGCAGTAAACTAAAACATATCACTGCTCCCTCCATGTCCTCCTCTAAGACAGGGGTTTTCAAGCTGTCAGGGGGAGCAGAGAGAAAGACTTCCATCAAAGATATTGTGTGATTTAGCCCACTTATCAACACAGTCAGCAGGTGGAGTTGGGATACAGCTCACAGAGACTCTTAAGCTATCCCAAAGGTGTTTCTCAGTGCCAAATGGACTTTCAGGTTATTCAGAATGTTTCACCTATGATCAGAAAGGCCTCTTAAGTCCCAAGTAGCCAGTTAGAACTGAAGATTTGGGACCAAGTATTTAACCTCTTGGAGTAGTTTAGAGTTATTTAGGTTAAATACCTGGGATCAATTAGGTAAAAATATTAAAGGGACATGGGTTATATCACATCCTAAACAAGATTATCATTCTCTCCCAAATTGAATAAAGACAAAGAATAATAAGAGCAGTGACTGAATTTATATTTTAAAGTTGTATTTGTTTTGCAGTTGCCAGCTTTATTTGACTCCACTTGCCTTTTTTGATTTTTCATTGTGCAAACGTTGTTGTAAGTACTGAACTCTGAAGTGCAATATTTCATAAACTCTTCTGATTTTAGAGCAGTCTTTCATCTTGTTTCTTCAATTTCCTCTGAAACAAAATTTGTCTCCTTGCAGAGCCACGTACTAAGAAACAAGAACGGCTTTGATGACTTTTATTGTTCCTGTATGTGTCTGCACTTTCACAGCAGTTCACAGCAGTTTCATGCAGCATTGCTATGACGACCAGCAGCACTGATGGGGTACTATTTGGAAAAGCGTAGCTATTACAGTAAAGTCAAGTTAAGGTATTAAGTATACTAAAATGGTGTATGCAGGAGAGAAAAGGTCAGCACAGGTCTTAAGAGCTAGTCTTTTTCTGGTTTTATTCCTGTAGAGATTTTGTCCACAACCTGATTTTCAAACAGGAATGGCAAAAAATCTGTGAGGTAAACATGATGCTTTGTTAGGTCATGTGAAAAAAGTGGTCAAGTGAATCTACAATATAATTGCTGGAAAAACACAATTTTGAAATTCTGAAATGACCTCATTCAGGCCCAAATTTAGACCATTTAGTCCATATGAAGAGAGTAGTGAATGCTGAAAAACATTACTGAATATCATCCTTTCAACATGTACAAAATAGTTTAATTTTGATAATGATGTTTAGCAATAGAATGACTCATGAGATATAATTTAAACAAAAAAATCACCCCTCCATCATCCCTTCTTTTTGCCATACTCCTTATTTTATTCCTCCCATTTCTCCTCCACACTCCCCTTGTCTCCTGTCCAAACCCGGCTAATCTGTCTTGACATTTTATCGCTCAACAAAATAATTTAACCTTACAGAGAAAGAAAAGGAGCGAAGCGGGGGACGGAGTGAGAATGACAAACACAAATCATACACGCTAAGGACAAGACAGCGAGAGAGACTGACATTCACACACACACCATGGTGCTGTCAACACGGAGAGTGTGAGGTGACGTGACCCAGCTTGGAGCCTCCAGTTTAAACACACACCTCAAAACTCCCTTCAAATCTTCGTTCTGTTGGGAGTGTGCAAGGAAGTGTCTGTCTGAGAGATTGAATGTGACACAAAGAGAGGAATTAAATCAATGAACTTCTAACAAGGAAATATCTCATCAGAGATTGTCTGAGTCAAGTTTGATGTCTTTGAGGTCCAATTGAGTCCAATTCAAGTCTGAAGTCTCAGGGGTAGGAGTTCAAGTCTCCATTTAAATTGTAGTCAATGTGCTAAGTAATAATGTTTTATGGTGGGTTAATATGTGTCCCACTAAGCTGCCACAGGCCATCTAACTTTTCCTTTGTAGAATTCTGTCCAGTTAAATGACCTAATAAGTGCGTAAGGTATACTGCGGGGGTGAACTGGGTAAACTGATGACAGGGCGTGAAACACCTTTAGATACATCTCTTAGTTTTTTGTGCAACATTGTGATATGACACTAAATAATCAGTAAAATTATTAACACTTGCTGACAGGTTTTCATTATAGGTTTTTAGCAAATAACCATTACCCAGAAGCACCATATGAGAGAAATTTACATTGGCAGCATTCGAGTTAAATTTATCCTGAACTGTGTTACGTTACAAATGTTATAAACCTCATTAGGTTAGCCAACACATCTAACATTACAACTAGTATTGGGAAATATCTAGTTACATGAAGTAACTAGATAATTGGTAACTAGCTTTCAACTCCCATCCCTCCCACCCTTCAAACCCCAGCTGGTGAGGCATATGGCTGCTCACACTGAGCTTGGTTCTGCTGGAAGATACTGATTCACTTTGTCTTCCCCTACTCCACATTCATCTGAGATGGTATCTTCCAGCTTCTGATTGACTGAATACACCTGATCCAGGTAATCAAGGATAGCTGGAAAACAAGCAGGGCAGGGGGGCCTGAGGACTAGGGTTTTCTATTTTTTTTCAGTAAGAAGCTTATATGTAGAATAAAACATTAATTCAGTTGCATCTTTTACTGTATCTATGGGACACCTTATTTTGGTGTATTTCTGGACAACACAGGTCACTAAAACTGCAGGGACAAATGTAAGTGCAACATTGGCAAGGGTAGGATTTCTTCCTACAAGGTGTCTCTACACATAGATAGGCTACATTCATTTGAGAGTGTGTGCTGTTTGTGATTTGTTCCCTTGTTTGGCTTTCCACCGCCTCTTGTCTGCCAATTAAATAAAAGTACATTGCTAACTGGAGTCTGCAATGCCTGGATGCACCCAGCCTATCATGGCATTCCAATTAGACGCATAAGGTCTTTCAGCTTTGGAAAGTCAGCAATATTTTCTTCCTGAAATCGGAGAAGGGCTTTAATATTACTGAACAGTGGAAAGTTTGTTTACGAGCAGTGACAATGCTGTAGAACTTGAAATGCACCTGAGGGTTGTGAGTCAAATGAACTATTTGCAATATCCTGATATTCAGCATAAAGACAGACACACTGGCATTTCACAGGAACTCCATTCCATTACACGCAGTCCTGGTTATGAAATGTGATCTGATACAAAAGAGAAAACTGGCCCAGTCAGAGCCCAGACCTAAGCCCAGTGGAGATGCTGTGGAATGAGTTCAAGAGAAGCATTAACACCAGACGTCCTAAGAATATGTCTGAGCTGAAGCAGTTCTGTGAGGAAGATTATCCAAAGTTCCTCTTGCACATTGTGTATGTCTAATCCACAGCTAGAGGAAGGGCATGCTTGAGGTTATTGCTGCCAAAGGTGGTTCAACCAGTTATCAAAACACTGTTGCCATTACTTTTTCCACCACCTCTGTATGTTTAATGTGTGTGTTCAATAAAGACATTGAAGGTCAGGATTGTTTGTGTTTTACCAGCTTAGAATTATTGTGCTTGTTAATATTTGTGACTTTGGTGAAGATCAGATCACATTTCATGATAAATTTATACAGAAAACCAGGACTTTGAAACTTACTATTTTGCTAGTTAAATATGGAAAAAAAAAAACTTGTACTGCATTTATTAGTTTGATATAAATGCATACAAATAGATCACAAATCAAACTGCGTGTAATTCTGTCACCACATAAAAGCAGTCAGTTTTTTCCATTCACATAAATAATAAATTGTTTGCAATTCATAAAAAACTGCCAGTGTTGTTTAATTTAATAATTAAAACGCAATGTACATGGTTCAAGTCTCAGGCTTTTTGTTACTTATTACTGTTTTCAGTTCAAAATCATCCCTTCAGTCGACTTAATATGTAGTCTTAATATACAATCTTCTTGTTTAAGCAGAAGATTGTGGCCCAGTTGGTAGGCCAGTCGGAAGTAGTCTACAAACCCCAGGGTTCATAGTTCACTTCCCCCATAATTCCTGGCCACATGTCGAAGTTTCCTTGGACAAGATACTGAACCCCAAACCATCAGGCAGCCTGTCCACAAAGAATTTCACTTAAGGGGATTAATACATTATCAATTCTTCTTCTTCTTCTTCTCATTATTATTATTATTATAAATTAGATATCAATGTCCATTAGAGCATTTTGCGTTGTGGTATTGTATTACCTGGGATGTGATCAAATAGCATGGGAAAAGGTATAATCTGACTCTCTCATGAAAACAAGACATTCAGGTTTTACTCTGTCCCACTAAAACATTTCAGGTTGTTGGTCCTGGCTGACCTTAAGAAA
>JAUBNQ010000002.1:2016788-2028914 GCA_032353495.1 Ctenopoma kingsleyae | reverse complement strand
CTGTGGATAAATAAAGGATTTTCTCAGCATTTACAGTTCTGATAATCCCTAAAAAGGTAAAAGTGTTTTGGATTTTAGTAGTGTTTAGTTGGTTGGAAATGAAAGAAATGTTTACTATTTGCAGCAAAAGTTTGGTTTTGAAGAGTGTTTATATAGTTTTGAATGCAGAGCTTCATTTTGCTGGATATGTGAGGTGTTTTGCTCTTTGGGTGAGGTGTTTTGAGATTTGTGCTAAATGATTTGCAAAAATGAGCCTCGTTGTCAAAATTGTGCTTAAGCAATTGGAAAAAACTGTAAATGTTTTGGCCCAAAATTCAACTCCTGACAGAAGCTTTATGGATGAATATATTGAACATAGAGTATATATTTGCAGATTTGTGCTTTGTTCAGGTGACAAGGATTCTTATCACTTTGCTTGGTAGATGACACTAAGATCTTCAGGTCAAGGGCAAATTATCCTGGTTGGCACTTGGACATGGCTGAATCCTTGTCTGTTGTTAAGAGTGCATGTATATCAGTATATCAAGACACTGGTCTCCCTAGTCACTCCTTACCAACACTGCAAGGAAAATGTTTTGTGGACCAATGAAACTAAGGTTGAATTACTCAGGAATATGCAGAACATGCAGCTCTGCGTAAGGTGTAAAAAGCAAACTGTAATATCATCCCAACAGTGAAGTATGGTGAAGGGAGCATCGTGATTTAGGACTTTTGTGCTGGATGTCTGATGATTCATTTTGTCAGTGTGAAGAAGCTTTGACATTAAAATTCTCCACCAACAGTCAGATTAGTGAAATGGTGGATGAGTACTGTTGCTCCTTTAATCATGGTGAGTCAGATTGTGTTGATATTTTAAGGCTGTTTCTCACTATAGACCAGAAGGCATGTGTGGCAACGTGGTGGCAAAACACACTGGATGAATAACAGCTCGTTTTTAATGAAAGCTCAATGTCAGCCACAGAGGACGACACTGACTGACACATGAACTGAAAGGAGCTGGAACTGATTACTCTGCCGAGGACTGGGGAGTCTTAACATGTTGAGTGGGGCCTTCTCATCTAAGTGAAATAATTAGGCTGTCTCTGACAAGACTCATTAGTGTAACAATGTTTCAGATGTGCAGGTTGTGATTAGAATTAGAATAGTGATGAATTTTCAGTGCGAGAGAGAGGAGAGCAACAACTCAGCAGGAATTTACAGAGTGATGTGTGAAGTTTGCTGCAGACTGAGTGTACTGTCTAATAGTCTCTCTGTGTATGCATGTGTACGATGTCATTTTAAGCTATAGTAATGTCTTGTTTAGAGTGTTTTGCAATGAGCATTGCAGGAGCTTAATCATATCTAACACATAGTATGTACTGTATCATGATGTAAATGTGGCGTGTACATTATGAAGTCAGAGCAAAGTGATCCTGACAATTTGTCACAACCCATGCTCATGCACAAAAAAGCATGATGAGAATCCAAGCACGTACTCATTCACACACACTCACACACACACACACACACACACATAGAACAACTCTTGCCTACAGCAGAAAGGTCTGGACTGAGAAGACAGGGAACCCAAAAAGGCTTTAGTTCAAAGAGGAGAACAACACACACACACACATACACACATACAGTCATGGAAAGTAATGCATGGAAATCAGTTGGTCCCGTTGCAGCCAGTTTCATCATTTTGAATGACTCGAGAAGAACATTGCTCCTCAGTAAACTATAAACACTGGTTTAGTTTTTGAATGTGAGAATTTACATTTGTGATGTTCGTATCAGTTTTCAGTCCAGTCCACTTACAGTACATCTACACACGGTGTGTCCAACACGTAACCAAAAGCTACCCATAAAGCCAGAGAAAGGTTTGACCTCTTTTTGCTGCTGACTTCTGTAAGTTTTTAGGTCTTCTTTTCCCTTTCAGTCTTAATTTTGCCAGTATATTTCTCATCCATAATTATAGCTTTGTTGAAATGTTCTGCAATGCAAATAAATCTTGAAACTCTGTACACACAGTATTTGACAAGTGCACATACCTCAACCCTGTCTCCCAAAATTTCCATTCCTATGCAATTATGCTACAATTGTAAATACTGTATGTTTTGTAAGAAACAAAATCAGTGGTTACATTATGTTCAAGTGAAACATATATATTTTAAAAGACTGAACACTTTATTGAAGGAAATGCAGCCAGAAGAGGGTGGATGTGGTGGATAGTGGGTGTACAAACACCATGCTCTCACTAGAGACCCGGATTTGACTCCAGAGTCTCGTGTGTGGTTAGGTTTAGGCAACAGTTTTAAGCACTTTGGTAAAGATAGAGAACAATTATGGTTTTGTTTTAAAGTTTATCAACAAATTGTGTCAGAATTACATTACGGAGTTAAATTTTTTGGTTTGTATTAAACCAGCCCACTGTCCTTCTCTAACCTTAACTAACCTTAGTGTTTTGAGAGGGTGAACATCCATCCAACCATAAAAACATTTATACAAACAATAATACTGTACATGTTTGATTGATATGTTTAGTGTCAACACATTTGTGATTTACTAGCGTTAATGTTATTGAAAGGCTAGCAACTGCAACTTGAACACATACAACTGACACTGTGCCGTCTCTCCCACCTTCTCCTGTGACAGTGCTGCTACTTTTCTTCCCCCAACCCACATTCTGGTGGAGCTGTATCATTCCAGATGAATCGAAGGTGATAAATCTAAACAGGCACTTCTGGATAGCTTTCCAGTTCAACTTAAGAAACACACTTGGTTAATGGTACCAAAGCAAACACAGGTCACATCAGCCTACTCTGAAAGGTAAGGCTGCATTCATCATACATTATCTGATTTGACATTTAGTAAACTTCTTCAGAGACTCAAAATATGAACTAAAACTAAAGATTAAATATTAACTGAATATGGAATTATAATTTGTTTTGCTTTGCACTCATAATGTACTGCAGCCTTGGCTGGATTGTATATAACTTTTATAACTACTTGGTCACAATTTATAAAGCAAATCATGTAATTTTGTTGCTCTACAAAAAAAATAATTCTACATATTTTTGCTCCACACAACATCAAACTATTCTGCTCTTTTGTTTTACCTTGCCTATTTTTCGAAATCTTGCTATACATCATTATTTCTGTTGGCAGTCTAGCCTTCCACACTAAAATAATATTTGATGCAAATGATGCTTTTCAACACTCCATATTAGAATGTCCTCCCATTTTTATATTTACTTATTGATTATTTTTTATTTTTTATTAACTACATGGAATAACTTTGTAAAGATGTAGAGGCTAAATTTATTAATCATAATTTATTCTCTTTTTTATTATTTTGTTTATCTTAATTTTTGAAGCAGGCTGGTATACTAACAACCTGAGTAAAATATATGACTGGTATCTGATTAGATGCTAAATAGTTCACTACATACTGTAAGTGTCCTTGAACTTCAGAATTGAGAAAAGCTAAATATCTAACAAGAAGTACTTAGAGTTTCATGTTAACCATGAACTTACAGAATCTGAAACATTGCATTAGTCCTGCAAGTACATTAACAGAACATTTTTCTTTTACAGTCCCTTAAAGCCATGCCCTGAAGAATCAAGGTCCGGATCTATCTTTTGCTTATCCTCTGTGAAGTTTAACCAAATGTTTTAATATGTTGTTGCCACGTGTGCGTAGACAAGGTTTTAACAAATTTAAATGTTGCATGCTCATGCCACAAACACTTAGAATCTGTCAGATGAAAAATGTCTTAAGTAATTACACACAATATTATGGCACTACCTACACACACAGTACGTCATAGCCAGTGGAAGGCTGGTCCTGTGTAATAGACCCTCTGACTTTGATCGTAGTAGTCAGGACTCCAAGACAGTGAACACTGACTGAAGCTACAAATGTGGAAAAATTGCTGCAGAACCATTTTCCAAAAGCTGGAGAGCTGGACTGATCTTTTCTACAAGGATGTCACAGTAAAGGGGGAACACTAAAACACTTTCAGCACCACGGAGAGCGAAACACACATACGCCCGAGCCAAAAATGTCCACCATTAACTGGAATTATTTTTTATGGGGAAGGCAGCCTTTCTACGCAGACATGTATTATAGGAAATTCTCTATCACACATACAACACAGAGACATACAACCAGCCAAAATGATTTTCACTCTTCTGTGAAAAAACATGAATGTAAACACAATGGGTAATATTGAAGTCATGTGCACATATTGTACAATAACTCAATACCATAATAACTGTAACATAATGGGATTAATGTTAATACTAAATATATAAATAAAATTGCCCTAAATCTTTTCCTAAACCTTAACACAGATCAGACACAAACATTTAACACAGAAACTCGGGTGTATGACATCACAGTCACACTTGTACACTCAACAACTTCGTCCTTGTGAGTCAATTTTCATTAATAAATTCATTCAAAAAAATGTTGCTTGTGAATATAATCTCTACACTGGTTACATTCTGTACGTAAACATAATCATGCGTAGGAACATATTATTTAAGTAACACTGTATAAATTTCAATCAAAAGCTAAATCAAGTAAATCTGAAGAAGTGAAAGAAGGCATCTTCAGGCCACAGCTTCACACGGCTGTTGCCTCATTAACATTACGTAAGGAAGAGTGTGAATTATTTCAGTATCTCAACTCAATTAATCTGTTTTATTCCTCTGTGACTTCTTTTAACATGTGGCATAATGAGAGTGAATATTTTTAGGGTCACAACAGCCCAATTAAATAAGTCTTCATGCTTCAGCAAGTTAAAGAAGAGTCCTTTTTTTAAGTCCCATATGCTTACACTATGCAACTCCTTGTTGTATAACCTTTTCATTTCTATTAAATTATGAATTGGGAAAGGTGTTAATAGGTAATGTCATGGCTGTTAAAACTTTCTGTTCAGAAATAACAGTAACTCATCACTTTTAACACTAATCTTGCAGGATGCAAATTAATAATTGTTCCTGCCCCAGATTGTTTTAAACAAAACAGTGAACAAAACTATTCTTGCAAAGCCTCCATTTTGGGTGCACTGTGGCTGGAACCAGCACACAGCTTATCACTTTTTCTGTAAATGCAGGTGTGTTTTATATGTTAACAACCATACATTGAACCATTACAGAGATAATGCACATAGTTGCAAATATTATATAAACTAGACTATATTTGACTTTAGAAAAATGAACATATGTTCTCTTACATAAATGAAATGATGTTACAGTAATGTGTAACTGACATTACAGAGTCAGTTTTCATACACTATATGTGCTGTGAATATTTTTGACTCTTATTTTAATACATTTATCCATTAATCCAACTAAATGTTAGTGCCCGATGTAATGAAATTTCTTCCAGGTGCTTCTAAGATATTATATTGACAAGGATGTTGACTGCATATATGAGTTCATAGTGGTGTTGGCCTTTGACAAAAATATAAACTGTTCATCCAAGTGAACATTTGTGGCAAATATGAAGAAATTCCATCAAGACATTCCTCTGATATCACATTCACAGGAGTGGACATACTTGAGGTCACAGTGCCCTTTAAGCACAAAAATCTAATCAGTTCCAAGTGGATGGTTGCACCAAATTTGAAGAAGTTCCGTCATGGCATTCCTGTGATACTACATTAGCAATGGACGTACATGTGCCCCTTAGTGAATGCATAAAAGCAAGAGTCATACATCCTTTGTGTGAAACTTATTAAAAGCCAAGGATGTCATAATTCAATTCAATTCAGTTCATCTTTATTTGTAGATTAGATTAGATTAGATTCAACTAATCGTATTGTATTGCGCCAAATCATAACAAAAGTCATCTCAAGGCACTTTACATAGCAAGGTTTAGGACCTTGCAAAATATAAGTATATATACAGTAGAATTATATATATAATAATATAGAAAACCCAACAGTCCCACTTGAGCAAGCACTAGGCAACAGTGGAGAGGAAAAACTCCCTTTAATGGAAAAAACCTCCAGCAGAACCAGGTTCATGGTGGGCGGCCATCTGCTTCGACCGGTTAGGGTGAGTGGAAAGAGGAGAGAGAAAAGAACAGCAGGTAACAGAGATCATAACAAGGAGAAGCAGATGAGACACTGGGCAGGTTGGTAGGACCAGTAACTACAGCTCCAAGGCCGAGGATACCTGCAGAAAGGTACAGAGGGACAGAGACAGAAAGGATGAAGCACAACTAGGGGAGAGAGAAGACACAAAGTTAATAACATGCAGTGATGGCATGAGAATGGACAGAGAGAGAAAAGAAGAAGAGGAGAGGAGCTCAGTGTATCAGGGAGGTCCCCCAGCAAACTGAATCTATAGCAGCATAACTAAGAGATGGTTCTCTCATAATTCATTTCCAATACTGAATGTAGACAAGACCATGTACTTGAACAGATCTATGATTAAGAAGTCCAATTTGAAAGGCATCAACAGCAGTTTGGATGTATAATTTAAAAGTAGTGGTCCAATGATAGAACTCTGAGGCACATCATTACTGATGGTAAGTGCATCTGTGAAAATCAAATGCTTTTGAAATGATAAAAAGAACAGCACTGCATAGTTTTTTATCCAAAATAAGACAATATCATCAAGTACTGAAACTGCAGCTGGAATTGTGCAATGACCAGGCTGAAAACCAAAGCCTAAAGACTCCAAGATTTTGCTAGACATGGAAGTAACAATAATTATACTGTTCACTGATATCCCAGCCCTTAAATAGTATTGTGATAGACACACATAACAAATAGAAGCAATTACACATGTCGCTGTGTACATGATGCTGTTTAATTTGTTTAATATAAGGACAAGTTATAAACCTGTTCTAAAGGAAAGGTAACTTTAAATTACTTATAAATTAATTAAATTAACCTAACTTTCAAGGGTTTTTTAAATTTATTTCAGTAAAATATGAATGTAAGTTTATAAACTAAACTAACTATATTCAACATTCAGTTTAATTCACCTCCATACCAAGATTTGTGACATATTCTGGCACGTGACAAATGACATCACCTGTCTATAGTTTATCACTGTGAAAACTAGAAACAATCGATTCATGGTTGAAGTGTAGCAGCGATGCTGCTGAGAACACAGAGTCAAGAAAATGGACCAGCTAACTAAAAATGCTTCGTATTGGTTAGGGGGTACTTGACTGAAAAATTATTTGACAGAGGGTACATTGCTGAAAAAGGTTTGAGAACCACTGGTCTAGAACTATGGTGTTGTTTGAGGAGAAAATGTTGGTTAAAAATTTCAACCACAGGACGTTCATCAGAAACCATTTAATTTGCAGTAGGAGATGTGAAGTAATTTTCTATAGTTTGGCAGGATTATTATGATAAAAGGAGAGAGCAATCAGTGATTTAGTAATTTGTTTTTAGCCTTTTTTAAACATGCTAGTGCTGATGTTTCTTAATTGTCTGAAACTTTACCAGTCATCTGGGTTGTCACTGGAGCTAGCCGTGGACCAAGCCTTATTTATAGAATGGATCATACTGGACAGCTGTGGAGAGAATCAAGGATTAAATAGTTTTTTCATTCTTTGTATTATAATTCTTATATTAGAAACAAGCCCCTTACTGTATTGAATGAAATGAAGCCCCATTATTTCTTATTTCAGCAACCAAGTCACTTTCTTTCAGTGTGTCATTGACGCAACATGAGGCAATTGTCACGCAATATGTAGAAAACTCCCCACCACAAACTGAGTCTTTGAGCTTATTTGGTGTGTCACTGTGAGACAACAACATGACGGCGGCTGTGACAAGAAGTGACAGCGAGGCTGCGGCACAACACGTAGAAAGTTGGGCTGCATGGTTTCAGCTGACATCAGTCAATCACAATGTAGAGACTTGGAACACAACAATAGGAAAGTAAAACATTGAAGAAAGGGAGTACTGCTGCCAACCGTTCTCGCCCTCCAGTCACTAATTATGTGCCGTATTTGAGAAGAAAACACAGCACAGTGAGCTGATACGAGTCACAGTACAGCAGCTATGTAATAATCAGTAAACTATTGTTTTACCACTGCCTTTGTCCACAGATCAAGATCCAACGTCTCCTTCTTCTCATTGTCACACACAAAGAACTTTAATGTCATGTACAGTCTTGCACACAAACAGCAGGAGGCAAACATCACTCTGCAAAAAGCAATTTGACAGTGTGCAGTGGTGTTTGTTTTGTTCTTTACTGTACAAAGCAGTGGGATTCATTCTAACCTTCCTCAAATACAGCAGGGGTCTGTCATAGTCTCATATCTACAGTGCATATCACTATGTGAGAGAAAAAAAATCTCTTGCCATGCTTCTCCATGCACTCCTCCTTATTGACTTCATACATAAAAATGATATTCAATTTACAATAATATTAAATAGGAAAATGTAATGTGTAAAAACTGGAAGGAGAAAAGCACTATTTAAAGCATCCATATTTAAAACACCATAACTTTTTGCTTCTAGTTATCCGAGTTTTAAATTTAATCCCTGTGCATAAAACCAGAAGGAAAATCAATGCTGATATGAAAATAGAAAATAAAAATATGTGAAAATATTGTCAGATCATCATCAAAGTTACAATCATGATCCATTCTGAAGACTTAATTCAACATTCACAAATACATATTTTAAAAATATGTGAACCAATAATTGGAAATCAAACCCAGAGTCCAATCAATGAAACAGTTCAGGTGTGGGTTAGTTCTACTTTAACCTGACCAAAAAGAGATTTCTTTTTGGAAATTTCAACTGGAACACTCTTTTAAGTTTGAATTATAACTTGGAAGACACCAAAACATGGCCTCATTATCACACAATGTGCCCAATGAAAGTTGTAGTAATTTACTGTTTAGTAGCTAGTCTGTTTTATTTGTGTTTCAGTAAAAGACAAACACACAGTTCCATCTATCCATTATCTTAACTGCTTTTCCTATTAAGGGTCATAGGGATGCTGGAGCCCAGCTGTCATTAGATGAGAAGCAGGGTAAACCCTGGACAAGTCGTCTTTGGACTGTGGGAGGAAGCTGAAGTACCCACAGAAAACCCAAACAGGGACGACACAGAAATGCAGCCAGCCTGCCAAATTTGAAGACAGGTTCTTCTAGCTGTGAGGAGACAGTACTCGCCACCACACAAGCTGTGCTGCCCATGTGGACATTTTGCTAACGTGTTATATATGCAAGAAATGTAGCATAATGTGTTGTTATAAACTGGTATTTTTAACAATTACATGGTTAGAACTGGTATTGTTTCTGGTAACCTGTGGTCTGTGTATTGGAACACAAAACCTGAAAATGGTGTCATTCCCAGGTTCAACTTCAAACTTCCAAGGTAAATGGAACATATAATCAAGATTTGATGATTTGTGGAAATGCCTACAAAGTAATGTAAAACTGTTTTGACTTGCAACCCTGTTAGATCATTTCTGTACAGACAATTCATAAATGGAGACAATAAAATTTGGTGGCCATTCTCTGTAGAATCCAGTGCCCAACTAAGATGACAACAAAAAACACCACAGCAACTGCCAAAGGCTTAAAGGAATCATTAGAGCGAACATGTGGGTATGCAATTCTGCAGAAAATCCATTTGCAGTGACCCAGTCAGAACTCAGATGTCAACTTAACAGAAATGAACCAGAGAGCCATTCACACAGACAACTTATGATACTAAGCTTAGCCTCAAGAGTCACCTCCTGCTTAATAGAGAAGCAGACAGAAGTTACTATACTATAAATGTAGCCACTTCCTGCATGTTTGAGGTCACTGTTGTGAAAAGAGTAAAAGAATTATGGCAGAATTTCAGTTTCTCTATTACACATGTCACACACATGCCCTAACAATGTAATTCATGATAGTTAAATACATAAGGACATTTGCTTGTATTTGGTTTGAGTAATTTGCTTTGTCTTGTGCTGTTCCTCACCCCTATAGCCCCAAGCACCCATCCTCAAAGGTTTCCTTCCACACTGTTTTCGGTGATGCAGTATGTGTAACGGTTTAAATGTTACAGTGGTATACAATACAACCACAAAAAGCCAGAGACAGGATAGTATCTGGTTTGGGGACCTCAAGATTACTTTACTGCCTTTTGTTGATGATGTGGTTCTGTTGCTTCATATAAAACATGACGTACAGCGATGTGAAGTGGCTGGGATCAGAGTGAGCACCTGAGGCCATGGTTCTCTGCTGGAAAACAGTGAATTGCTCCCTTTGGGTTTGGGAATTAAAATCTCCAGGTCATGTTCACAACTGTGCAGTAATGTGGATGCTGTCCCAAACAGTTTCAGTTAAAAGGCAACTGAGTTCATGATTACAAGCATCCAAAATGAGTTTGCTCCCTAGGGTGGTCAGACTCTGCCTTAGAGATGGAGTGCAGGCTTTGGACATCCAGAGTCTGCTCTGCGTGTATCTGCTGTTCCTTTGTGTTGTCATGGGGTGGTTTGGACATCTGATCACGGTGCCTCTTGTGCACCTTTTATTAGAGGCCTGGCAGGCGACCCTGACCCTGTAATGCCTTTGAATCCCTCAGGAGGAGCTGAAAAAAGTTGTTGGGGAGAAGGACATCTGGACTCCAGATAAGTGACAGAAAATCAATGCATGGCTGTTATAAGCTCCATTTTTAAGTACACTCATTAAACTGATTTGATGTCATATATGTCCTTTACAATAACATCTACAATGGCAAATGACCGTGATGTAACATTAGTTCATCACATGACTCTGGTGTGAAATGGCATTGAAGCCTGCGTGGTAATTAGTGAAGTGTAAGTCAGTAATTACTTTCACTGTGGCAGATACAGTAAGCTGTATTACTGTAACAGGCAGTAAATGGTGTCACCATGACAACAGCTAATTGGTATCAGTGTGACAGACACTCGAGGGAGAGAAGGCACCTTGCGTTCTGCAGAGAACAGTCTACGATGGTTGCTAAGATACCGTTCATCCGTACTGTGTGTGTGTGTGTGTATAAATGGGAGTTTAAATAGATACGTATAGAACGATGCAAGCAGTATATGCAAGTCGCATTTATTTGCACTTCAAACATATTCACACACACACACAAACACACACACACACACACACACACACAGAGAGAGAGAGTAATCCACACTGTCAGTCATGATTTGATGACTGCAATATTGCCTCTGTGCTACTGTGCCTCTCCTTGGGGGTTTACAGTTCAGGACTCAGCGTATAGAAGTCAGCGAGTACAGTTCCCATAGCTCTTCTCATGTCAAGATACAGCATGTAAGCCTTCAGGGTTTCACAGTGTTTTGTTCCAGGTTTTTGTTTTGTGGACCTGGGTACAGCATGTAGCCACTGGGTACAAACTACGAAGAACAGATGAGGTAGGTGCAAGCACAAAGCTGCTGACTTGAAAATGCTCGCCTTTGTTTACCTGTATATCCTGTCACATTTAGCTCAGGTTAACATGCAATCGCTGTTACCACGTAATCGCTGTATAATGAACCTCTAGAATTATTACCAGGGCCGTTTCTGGCTCTTTGGGGGCCCTATGCAAGATTATTTTGGGGGCCCCTGTTTTGAATCGATACAAGGAATTTAAACCCTTCAATGAGCTGTAGCGATGCATCACAGTAGGTTCTCAAAACTGAAACTGAAAGTTAAACCAAACAAATAGACTATAAAAAAAAATTAATGACCATGACCATGACCATACAGGTGCAGAAACTTACAAACTTTAGAATGGCACCTGCAAATCAAAGATTTTTAAGATACCTGGCAAAATCATGAGCAAAGATTCAAATCAGATCCATTATTTCTAAATGTTTGTGTTATGAGATTCAACAATTTGGTTGCATAATAAATTAAATACATTTACATAATAAACATAATAATAAACCTAATTATGTAAAGAGCAATTCAATTCAATTCAACTTTATTTATATAGCGCCTCATCACAACATAAGTCATCTCAAGGCACTTTATAGTGTAAGGTTTACCTTACACATTATATAAATATATAACACACATATGTGTGTTATACAGTACTGTGGAAAAATCTTAGGTCACTATTGGATTAGTTTTTCAGCAATGCTTTGATGTCCATATATATTTATTTCTCAGTTTTTATATGAGAACAACTA
>JAUBNQ010000002.1:1986922-1998752 GCA_032353495.1 Ctenopoma kingsleyae | reverse complement strand
AGCAGGTTGAGGTTCAAGTCTCCCAGAAGCACAAGAGGTAGTTCCTCATCATCAATGGTGGAGAGAGTTGTATCTAGATCTTCCACAAAGTTCCCCAGTGGACCTGGAGGACGATACACAACAAATATGGACATTTTTAAAGGGTGTGTAATAGTTACTATATGGAATTCAAAACAGGCAGCATGATTAGGTGGGAATGAAGTCAGCTTTGTTGACCACTGACTGACAGTTCCACAGCCTGAACGAGTACTGTCTCTACATGGTCACGTTTACAATTCTACTCCGATCTCTGTATTGCGCATGGTGGAGTTCTGCCCCAAGGCACGCACACAAAGACATACACACACACACAGGTGAAGACACCAGCGAAAAGAGTGCGCGTTGGGAAATATGTGTTTTAAAGCATAAAGGCAAAAACACAAACCAGCCCCGGCGCAAAGTGATGCGCACCGGGAGCGGCGCAATTTTTTTCAATCATATTTCCATTGTACAGCTGATATTTAGCAAACAAAAACATCTTTTTATATGACTTTAGTGCATTTTCCTTGATATGTTGTTATGTTTCTAGCATGAAAGAACATATTTCTACAATCTGGAACCTTCCAGCTGTATGTGCAATTACACAGCTTCAGGATCAGTCAGAGCGTAAGAGTAAATTATTTTGTGAACTGTTCCACACACTGTCCTTGTGTGCTGCATCAGGAATTTCTGCATATGTAAAAAAACACAATAACTGTTGCAAAACTATAAAAATAGAATCATAACCGAGAGAAGTAGTGAAAGTATGGTGGCCGAGACGTTTCAATGCCCCCCCACGATGTAAACCTAGGAGAAACACTGATATATAATATTAAAATACTGTGTAGCATCACTCTCTTTGTGTGCATCTTAGAATGAGATCAATCTCATTATTCTTTGAAACTTTCTCAGGCTGCCGTGTTTATTCTCTGTCTTCTGTCAGTCTCCTGCTCCTTTCAAACAATGTTTGAGCTTTAATACCTTTTGCTTTCTGCCACTCTTTATCTCTATGTGTGAGGTCACGTTGAAGAAAGAAGCGACAATTAAATTAGCATTCTAAAATACACAGAGTAGAGATAATGTAATAACCAGTGTTCAACAGAGGCTTTGTATTTTCTTGGTTTTTTTTTTTTAATACCAAATCTGCTTTGTGATGTGCCTTAGTGAATTGGCTAATCCCAATAACACATAACAAACAGGCAGGAAAAAGAACTGTTCTCATCAGTGTATTCTGAAATTATTTGCAGGGTAATGTGTCTATTGACTAAATGTAACTTTAGTGCTTTCATTATATGCCATAGATATAGATGTGAGTGTAGACTGACAATGCAAAGGTACAGCTGAATACTATATACTTTTTATGGTGAAATTATTGCTGGATAGCTGCACATATTGTATGTGTATAGGTATACTAGTCTGATTGGTCTACCAACTTATCCACAGCCACCCCATAATTATTTAAAGTTGCATAATTATATAGTGTGCCTATTCGGGATCACACTGGTAAATTGATATCTTATTTAAATTTCAGCGTTGGCTAATATGTTAATACTGCTAATTCAGTTTATCAAACTTTATTAGCTGCTAAAATGTCCATGATAGTTTATCAGTCATTCATCGACCATCCATCTGTTCAGTCTGTGTTTTGCATTACACTAACCAGGTCTTCTATTCAGATGACTTTCATTTCAGGCCTGGCTGAAGCAAGAGCCTCATACATAGTGTAGTATACAGTAAGTACCAGCCTCACCTTAGTTCCATGCCAGATTGTCTTAATGCGTCTGGTTGCCTTAGAGTTCCAGTGTTCCCTTGTGTATTTGCTTGACTGTATTTTGGATATTCTGTCCGTGCTCTTCCTCATGTTTTTGCCTCCTGTCTTTATACTTCTACTACTACTTAGCTGTTCTATAATCAATCCAGATATTTACAATTGATTTCTTTAATAATTAATATTTATGGTAATAAGCTATCCCCACTTCACTTCAAGTACATCACAATTTAATTTATTATTTTATGAATGATTTTATTATGGTCATTGTACGTCCATCCTCAGCTGAGAAGCAGGCTGTGGATGGACTGTGTGCTTGTGCAAGAAGAAAAGGTGTGGTACTACCCACTGTCAAACAATTGGTGGTGGTAATGATATATCTCATTATCACATGAAAAAGCTTGATGAGTACAGTGGTTGTGACATGTTAGCACAAGAGTGATAAGGAGAGTAGAACTGTTCTCGGGGACCAAAAGGTTACACATGACTTTGCTGACAATCAAATGAGATTAGAACTCTTTGTAGCATGATGTGTAAATGCCAATTGTTTCAGAATCACAATATCAACAACACCTGGTTTGGTTTATGGAAATTGCTCAGAAAGAGGTTGCCATGGTAACCAGTTTTAATCTTTTTGTTGCTGCTTGGTCAGCTGCTAGACAGTACATATCAGCGCTAGTACAGGGTTTCAGTTTCTTGTCCAAGAACACCTCAACACGTAGTCTGGCAGGACTGAGAATCGAACCGCTTACCTTTCGATTTGTAGACATTGTTCTAACCTGAGCTACTTGCTCATACATACAAATTCAAGGGCTTTTCCTGTGTAACCAGCTGCAGTCCTTAGCTACTGGTCACCGGGGACTACAGCTGCAACTGGGCAACAGCCTACATATGCAACTATAAAAAGCTAAATCACAAAGTGGAGCTGCAGCTGAAAGGAAAACCTCATCCACTGACAAACATGCAACAGATTTGTGAAATTCTGATATCTGGAAGCTCACTTATGGGAATGTTTTGCTGTTCAGACCAACTGACAAATTCAAAGTTATTACTGCACAAAGGTATGTAAAAAAAAAAAAAAGGTATCCTTACAGCTGCAAACAAAACCTTCATTCAGGTCATCTTACATTACATTCTCATTAGGACCAATGAGAAGTAGTTGTGGTATGCAAGTACATTTTCTGTCAACGTAATGATCATATGTTCACAGTTAACGTAAATGACAAGTCGTTAATACGTTGATACTGAATGTATCAATGAAATGTCCAAAATATCTGATCTACATCTGTTTTTCTGTCGGCTAAAATATCCGACGTTACATTTCAACATCCAGACATGTAAGTGTAGCAATATTAAAGTGTTTTATTGTTGGCATCAGGCATCACAGCAGTGGGTTAGGATCAGTGACTGTGGGCTGGTTAATAGATGAAAATTTAATTTCACAGAGTCGCGTCACACACATGATCTTTTTTCTAACCCTCACCTCAGTACTGTTCTTGCCTAAACCCAACCTCACTAGGGAATTTTGGTCTTGAACTCGGATCTCTGGTATCACCAATGTAAAATAAGTAAAAAGGTGGCATCTGCGTAGGGAGCTCTGGGTTGCTGCATCTGTGCACACCGCAATATTTATTTGACAATCTGAATCATTTAAGTTTGTCAAATTTGCTATGAAAATAAATAAATCAGAAGGGGGCAAATCATTTTTCATAATTTTTTAATTGCCAATTGAACCATCAACTTATACAAATCAGTCACAAAATTAACATTACCTGGTGGTTCTAATGTTTTGGTGTACAGAGCATGGGAACTCTGACCAATCTGAGGCAACACAGCTCCATATGCAGCAAGCTGTGAGGCAGTGTGTATTCTAACATCATGTCGATCATCGCCTGCATTACATTTTTCCCATGCTGACCACTGTCCACCACAATACGGAAACCACCAGGTGAATTTAATGGGCGCTGCATTAGGATGTGATCTGGTGACTGTGGAGGCCACTACGCTGAAGTCATTGTCATAGTGGTGAAAACAGCTTGACATGATGTTATCCTTACAGACGTAGTCATTAAAAGTTGTACTGTGGCCATAAAGGGCTACACATGGTCATCAACAGTATTCAGTCTGCGTTATTTAAATATCACTCACCTGTTATTATGGAGCCTAATGACTGCCAAGAATATTTGACAGACTATTACACCAGCAGCAGCCTGAACAGTTGACACAAGGCAGGATGTTTACAACAAATTCTGAGCTCACCATGCGCATATGGCAGCAGAAATTGAGATCTGTCAGACGAGGCAACATTTTTCCAGTCTTCTGCTGTCAAGATTTGTTGAGCCTGTGCCAGCTATAGCTTCAGTTTGCTTTTCTTAGTTGACAGGAGTGAGAACCTGATGTTATATTCTGCAGCTCTAGTCCATCGAACTGAAGACTGGACATGCTGTACATTCAAAATGTTGTTGGTATGTTTTGATTAGATTTGTTAACAATAAGAGATGATTTCGGACACCAATCACAAATCTTATTATTTAATAGAAACATGGTCCTGCTCAGAAAATTTCTGCAGGTGTCCTTGGCCTCAAAGCTGTGTAGCTGTGTTTGCAGTCGCTGGTCCTACCATCCTGCCCAGTGTCTCATCTGCTGCTCCTAGTTGTTGTTACGGTCTCTGTTGCCTGCTGTTCTTTTCTCTCTCCTCTGTCCACTCACCCAACCGGTCGAGGCAGATGACTGCCCACCATGAGTCTGGTACTGCTGGAGGTTTCTTCTGTTAAAGGGAGTTTTTCCTCTCCACTGTTGCCTAGTGCTTAATCAAGTGGGACTGTTGGGTTTTCTATATAGTTCTGTATATACTTATATTTTGCAAGGTCCTAAACCTTGCTATGTAAAGTGCCTTGAGATTACTTTTGTTACGATTTTGGTGCTATACAAATAAAGATAAATTGAATTGAATTGAATAGTTCCTGGTTTCTCTTATAGGCAGTTCCTCTTACTGTTCAATAAAATGGAATTACATTACTCATGACACTCATAGTAAGACTGCACAAATCAACAATTGCACCTTACTGATGTGAAACAAAGGAAAAGGTGTCACCATGACTTTCAGTGCTCATTGTGGATGGTCATTCAGATGAACATTTCAGCAAAAGGGGCTGCTGCCCAATTTATCTAACATCAGCTAATGCCAGCTCAGCCTCATACTAACACAAGGCTTCAGAAGAAGTAACTGCTTGTTAGAGCAAGCTGTGAGACAGTTAGACCGTAGACAAGAACACTGCAACTCTGATGCAAATGTTCGAAAGAAGCGTACTTCAGTATCGTCAGTATAGATGTTTTTAGCAGTGGCAGCAACTGTTGGTCCTACAGTTGGAGCCACAGTATTTGTGATTCCTCAGGACATCAGTCTGAGCTGAGCAAGTGCTTCCAGCAGCTGGAATGACATTAGCTACATTGAACAGTACAGTACAGGCCATCCCATCATGTTGTCCTACCTTCGTCTTCCTAACTTCTTCCATCTCTTGAGTAGTTTTTTCTCTTTGTTCCTCTATTCCTCCTACAGTCCAGTAATCACCTGCTGATTCCCTGCACTTGTACTGTTTAACCTGCTTCCCTCCATTCACCTAATGCCAGATTGTTTCTTGCCTGTCCGGCCTAATTAGCTGCCTGTGAAGAGCCTGTTGTTATTGAACTCTATTGAATTCTGTGCTGACTGTCGCATCTGCCACCTCTTTGGCCCTGCAAGTCCTTTCATGTTTATTATGGATATTTGGACTGTTTCTGGATTCTGGATATCGGATAGTAGACTAAAGATTGTTATGGACACTGAAACATTTCTTTGGACCAAGACATCTTGAGTGTGAATTTTGGAGGATTGTAAATGATGGTGTTCTTTGTATGACTATTGGATGGGAAAGGTTTTGGATTTTGGATTTGAGGACTGATATGCTGTTCTATGGGGTAGTGCTTACATTTGTGCTTATGTCTGATACCTACTCACTCTGTGCTCTTTTAGGAGATCTTGTATGCTCACCCAGATGCCAGGCAGCATCTGTTGTCTGCCATTTTCCATACACTCAGATATTGGTCTCTGCTATTTCCACTGTTTACCGGTTAGTCTCTGCTGCTATCTCTTACTTACTTACTTCCAAACTTGCCTCTGGATCACCAGTCTCTCTGAGAGGATCAGAGCAAACGCTATGCTTGCAGTCGAATATTACACTGCCACACCACACCCCTGCTTGCTTAGACTCTCTCTGGTTTTAAACATTACTTAAACAGGCAGGCAAGTCTCAGCGCAATCCCTTACTGGACATTTACCTCTCTTGGTCCCCTCAATATCAATTTACATATTTCTTTATTAACGCAATAAGTCCCCTAAAACTTACCTGGGTTGTCCAGCATTTTCTGGGAACAATCACTTATTGACTTCTCACAGTTGTAGATAAAGTAGAATAGGTGCGATAAGTAACTCATAAATTATGACTCTTTCCCTTAAATTGCTAATTGACTGATTGTTGCAATGAGTATTACAGAAGTCATGAGTGCATAAAAACAATTTTAGTAAAGAGAGCTGTATTTCATAAACTGATAAACTGATTAATTGATTATTGTAAATATCATGTGCTATCAATTAGGGAATGCTTAAAATTTGCATCCTTAAATCATGTTTTGTTAAAAATGCTACCTGCTGGCTATCTGTTACATCATGATTCTTTCACTAATCCCAATACTTGCAAACCTAACCATAACCGTGCATTATCTTTCCGATTTACTATCCAAAAAATGAGCATATCAACCAAATCACAGCTGCAAACATGAAATGTGTCACATTGCAGTCATCAGCCTCAGCTCCTATGTGGAGCTGAATAACAACTTACTTAAGTGAAACATTGCTGGGCATAATTACTGTGGAGCTCGAACATAATCATATTTTTCAGAGAAATTGGGCCATGTGTTCATTAGTACTACAGTGGCTACTGCAGTTGAAGAACCTCAAAGCAAGAGAATAATTTCTCTCCATCAGTAACCAAATCACAGTGAGATGGCAGAAGTGATCACAACTAGAATTTCAAATGAGTTCCTTCCCTCTAGGAAACCACAGCTCAACAGTCGGCCTTCTGCGATGCTCAAATCTGCACGTCTGTCTACATGAAATTAGGTGTCATACTGTCATTTACCTTGTAGTCCACCCACATAAGCAGAGCTCCACAGTCTCACTTGCTACCTCCTTAAAGCTCACAACTCCATGAGGTGAATTAGAACAAGCTGGAATACAAATATCTTTTTGTAATAAGTTTTAATAACAGGATTCCTCTGCTTTGTTACAGCTGCACTGTGAGAGAAAGAGGGAAGAGAGAAGGGGATGAGAGAGATATGAAGGGATGGTTTATTTTTTCTTTCCCTCTGATTGAATCCAATTTTCTTGCTTTCAATTAATTAAAACTCAAAGGATAAAACTCTGCAATGCATGGTGAATATGCAAGCACATCATGATTAGCTCACATTGTCTTTACTTTCTAGAGTTTCTGCCCTCTTACTCAGTGCCAAAGCAGAAGATAGTGTGTTTTACATCTTTTAATGTCTAAAACTACATGTAGTGAAAGCAGCACATTGACAGAGACACCAATGGGTGTCTGATGTTCCATTGGCTAAAGACTAAAGGTTTGATCATTTGCCATTAGTGGAGGATAGATTCAATCTATCAACCACTGCATTATGGACCCAGCTCATGTCCGCATAGCCTCTCTTCATTCATAACATTGCAATATTCCACATAACTGGAGTTATATGTGTAAGTTCTCACTTACAGGTTTCTCTCTCACTTACACTCATTCTGACATTTTAACCAGATAATTTAGATTTTACTTTTAATTAACTGGACTTGGGAAAGGGGAGAACCACACTGGTAACTCCCTTATTAAGTATACCTACTTTGAAGCAATGCACCAAAGTGGACATATTTGTTTCTGAAAACTTATATTTATATGCTGAATACATAGAGTATATCCTGTAAACAGTCTCTAAGAAAACGGCTGCAAGTTTGGGTTTCTGAGTTTTTATATGTTGTTCATATAGTCTTGACAGTATTGGTTGCTATTACCTGTAACAAAGGTAAAAATGGCAGTAATGGGTTTTGAACCTACATCTCAATAAAGACTGGAGCCTACAGTATATTCACCACCTTAAACAATAGCCATACTACCTCAAATGTGAAGCACTCATTTGATTGGGCAAATGGTAATTCTATAACAAAAACACAAAACTATCATACTGAATTCAAAAACTATCATAACATACATACATACAGACCTGTAAATCATCAGATCCTCCTTTTTCCTTGAACAGCAAGCACACGTCCAGCCTTAGACCTCACACGATGGGCACTCATTTGGCTTAGCCCATGGTACTTTGACAATATCAGCAGTGCCACCCAGCACTATCCAGCTCATGATCACTGAAGCCTGTTACAGATAAATTAATTCTTGCATCACTTTGCAGAATCACATACTTAATACAAACTAAAGCTTAAAGGCCATAGAGATATCCAAGCAGTGATTTGGTTATCTGGCACTAGCAGGAATTAAATGCACACCTCCTCCTGAGAAATTGGAGGCTTAAATCCAGTGCCTTAGACCACACAGCCACACTACCATACAAATAACACCCTTCAAATGCTGGTAAAATCATTCTGTCAAATCTTTACTTGTACGAAAATGCTGCTTCTGAAGAAGAATAGAGAAAATCACTGAAGACTTTGAAGATGTGTAAGGATACTTGGAAAACATGTTCAACTACCCAGCACCACAGGCACAGTGAGTGCTCCCAGTTAACAGCCTGTCCAATTATCAGAGGATGATTTCAAACCTCTAGGCTTTGGGCCCAGCACATTCCCACTGCACCACTCTGCTTGCATCTGTATGGCAGATATTCCATGTAATGGAAGTGGTGTAGTTTGAACCCACACACTTAGAGGTGTTACTGGCTTGAATGTCAATTGTGTGACTTCAACCAGATTACTCAACTGTAAGCACCTTGAGAGTATACCCCAAATCAAGTAGATTTGCAAAAAGAAGGACCATTATGATAAACTATCTTACTAAGGACACTTGTGAAAATGTTCTTATGCACCATAATCAGGACTGCTGAGACTGAATGCCACAAGACCAAAAATCCATCTGCTTTGGCTGAATAGCAGAACTAGCTTGTGTCTTTCTAAAGGCTAAAACTTAAACCATGACAATGTTAGCAACAATACACACACTGGGAAGTTTTTCTGTACCTTCTAATCACTCCTCTAGTCCCTCCACATCATCCATTCACCTCTCTCACTGCAGTTGACTTTTCTAGTTTCACTCCAATATATAGCAACACGCAGATCCCTCCATTAAACAATAAATCATTCTGCATTTTCCACACTGACAGAAAACTAAATTCCAGTCCAGTTTCCTCCTCTCATGCCATCCTACCATGTCTCCTCTGGACTCTCTCCTCTACTCTTCTCTGCCTAAGAAGCATGCATGTTTTCCTGTCTCTCTGACATCTCGGCTTGGATGAGAGAAAGCTATTTTCAACCAACACAGAAGTTCTGATCTTCCGAGCCAGACCTTCCATACAGCACAGCATCAACTTGGGATCTTCAGCAACTGTCCCAACAAAGTCTGTAAGGAATCTAGGACTTTGTGGAGCACTTGAAAGAAAAATGCTATCATGCACAGAGACAGATACTCAGTGCTCCCTAAAGCAATGCTGTGAGTAGATGTTATTTGGTGTGAAACTTGAGGGAACAACACACTGGACTGTCTCTATTCCAACATCACAAAAGAATACAGAGTCTATTCTTTTGTACATCTGGGCCAGTCTAATTACCTATCACTACACCTGATTCCAGCATATCACGCTATAGTCAAAAGGCAAAAACCAACCATCAGAACTGTTAAGAAATAGCCAGTGGATGGATCTTGGCAGCTACAGCACTGCTTTTAACAGACTAACTGGACCAACCCTGTCTCCTAAGAATTATGCTCTTATAGGACAAAACTGCATTTGCGACCTGATTACATTTTTGTAGAATGTAATTATCACGTTGTACTGAAACATATTTTTGTGAATGAACGAATGGCGTGCTACATTTATTAAACTGAAGGGATTTGCAAGGAGGTGGTTGGGGAGGAAGGAGGGCATCTACTGTGCAGGACTGACATGCAAGAGACCCGAGTTCGATACCTAAGTCCCCACTGAGGTTGGGTTTAGGTAAGAGAAGTACTGAGGTTAGGGTTAGAATAAAGATCGTGTTTTGGTGTCATTTTTAATGCAGACGTGTTTGTGAAGCGACTGTGTAAAGTGACATTTTTATCCATTAACCAGCCCACAGTCTTTCTTTGACACGAACCCACTGCTGTGATGTCTGATCCCAACAATAAAACTCTTTAATATCACTAAACTCAAATGTCTGGATATTGAAATGTAATGTCGGACAATTTAGCTGACAGAAAACCGGATGAAGATCAGATATTTTGGCAGACAAAAATACATTACCTGTGAACATTTCATTAATACGTTCAGTATCAACATATCTGCGACTTGTCATTTACGTTAACTGTGGACGTAATGATCATTACGTTAACAGAAAACGTGATCGTGTCGCAAATACGTCCTTATCAAAACGTAATCAGGATTGCAGTTTCGTCTTATACAAACATAATTTTTGGGAGACAGGGTTGACTGGACACTGTTTTTTAATCATGATGTCAATGACTATGCCTTTACTGTATAATGCCATAGTCATTACTATATCACCTGTGCTGAAAATTGTCAACACACACATCCCTAGCATAGTCCACACCTATCCTCTAGTCTGTCTCTCAGCATCATTGCACCACAGGGTTGTGTGCTGAGCCCGCTGCTTTTCTCCATCTACACATATGACTGCATGTCCACGCACCCCTCAAATACAATAATAAAATTAGCAGATAACACAACTGCAGTGGGACAGGTCTCAAATCACAATGAGACCACCTACAGAGATGAAGTTAACAAACTGGTAACTTGGTGTACATAAAACAACTTGACCCTGAATGTCAAGAAAACAAAGGAAATTACGGTTGACTTCAGGAGGCATAAGGTAGACCCCCCACCTTAACCATCAAAGATGAGGAGGTAAAGCGGGTCATATGTTTTAAATTCCTGGGGACCCATGTTACATGAGGATCTCGACTGGGGAGCAAACACAACTGCCATGGTCAAAAAAGCAGAGCAGTGGCTCTATTTCTATGAACACTTAAGAAAAATAACCTGTTTGCAATATGTACTCCTAATGTTTTAATTTTTAAAGATTTCATACCTCTGATCTGAAGTATTATGGACTTCTCTCTATATTCGTCTTGTTAGATCTTAGTGCTGCTTTTGACACTAGATCATAACATTTTATTACATAGACTGGAACATGTCATTGGGATTGAAGGAGCAGCACTAAACTTGTTTACATCTTATCTATCAGATCCCAATTTGTTCATGTTAATGATGAGTCCTCCATGCACACAAAAGTTAGTTATGGAGTTCCACAGGGCTCTGTGCTCAGACCGATTCTCTTCACTTTATACGTGTCTCCCTTAGGCAGTATTATAAGGAAACACTCTATAAACTTCCATTGTTCTGCAGAGGACACCTAGCTATATTTATCCATGAAACCAGATGAAATAAATCAATTAGTCAAACTTCAAGCTTGTTTAAAAGACATAAAGGCTTGGATGCCTTTGACACGTATATATTGAGACACGTTATCTAATCATATTGCTACCCTAGCACTGGCCTCAAGTACTGCTATGAGGAATCTTGGAGTCACCTTTGACCAGGATATCTCCTTTAATCCTTATATAAAAGAAATCTCCAGAACTGCCTTATTTCACCTGAGGAATATCTCTAAAACTAGGAGCATTCTGTCTCAAAGTGATGCAAAAAAACTAGTCCTTGCATTTGTTACTTCTAGGCTGGACTACTGTAATTCATTACTGATAGGATGTCCCAATAACTCACTCAAAAGCCTCC
>JAUBNQ010000002.1:1969228-1979480 GCA_032353495.1 Ctenopoma kingsleyae | reverse complement strand
TAGTTTTTCTTTTTTTTATGAGGGGGAACCCCGCATATATTGGTATGGGTTTATATCGGTATCTGAAATTAAGAGTTAGACAATATCGGTATATTGGATATCAGTAAAAAAGCCAATATCGAACATCCCTAGAATGAACACATCTTTGATTCAATATGTATTTATACTGTCTGTATGATGCAGAATACTTTTTCACATACATTTTTTAATGTTTCTGTAATACTGTAAAAAAAAAGAATATCACTTTATAAAATCAGTTAATGAACCACCAAATATAACTTCTGGCCAACAGCATATGGTGGCTGGCCACCATTAACAGGCAACCAGACACTGACCATGACATATATATTGCACATTAGCCGCAACACACACCCACACACAGTCCATCAGCCTGTCACCATGTAATCAGTCTGACACATATGACAGCCTCACTGGAATACAAACTGGATAAATAATAATAACTGCACTATGTCTCGACATAGTGTGTGTGTGTGTGTGTGTGTGTGTGTGTGTGTATGTGTGAGTGTGAGAGACCCTTCAATCAATGAAGCCCCTGGGATTATGTATAATGGTGGGATTTCTCTGTGCTTCGCTCAACGTCACTCCACATTAGGGACCCATGCCACTCAGTGTCGCTCTCTCCCTCTCTCACACTGTCATTCACACACACATACACACACATACACACACACACACACATGCTACATATCTGTGGATCTACATATGGTAGCTGATGTTCAGGTAGAATCACCACCCACATCTCTGACTTCTTCTTCAGTGATTCATCTATTCCTGGTGTTGTGTGCACTGACAGCTGCTGAATTTCAGCTGGTTGGAGAAACAGTCGACCAATCAGAGCTCTGTAGGCTGGATTGAGAATGAGAAAATCATCTTCCCACATATCTAACTTGCTGTCTATTTGCATTTATGAAAAATGCTACAGAAAATTCCCATAAAAATGCCCACATAAAATGTCAGTGTCAATGCCACTTGTGTATGTAGAGTGGATTGTAAACAGTACATTACATTAGTTTTGTGTTAAACTCTGAGAGCAGAGCATTTTTCTCAAACCTATTTTGTCAAGAATCTTAACTATTATGTAGAAATACTAAAGAATAGGGCTTCAGGTGCTTTTGCTCACCTTTAAATTTGCTACCATGCACAGACTGGCCCCTAGGAAGCAGGTCAGTTTTTATCGAATCACTTGAGACATATGTATGTGTGAGATTTATTTTGTAGGTCATTTTAGCTGCAACTTACAAATGACAGTGAGATCTTTTATTATCACTGCAAAGTATGCAATATGAAGCAGTCTGTGATGTTTAAGCATTGATCACAAAGGTAAATCTTCAGGCCGTACAACAATTTTAAGCCCCTGATAAACTTGCTGTGTATAGAAACATGCTGCAAAAACAGAGCTCTCAGGGCCACATTACTTTTGTACATTTTTCCACTTCTATGCTCTGTGATGTTTACTAGTGATGACATTTTGGTGCTTCTTTCATTAATTAGATCATGTTCAGTGCAACTACCTCAGCAGTCAGTATTAATACACTCATATTCTAGCAGGAACAACAGTTTGTTTCCTTCCTGTTAGTATGGTGGTCGAAACATCGACTCATGGATCTCAATACTACATTCTACACATTCCTATTGTACTATTATCAGACAGAAATTAAATACTATATCAAAGACAGACAGTTTTTTACCAATGCATTTAACAAAATGGGGAGCATTTGTACTGCTTATATTTCATAAAACATGAAACTGGCAATTACTGTCCTGGTCCTGGGCATTTTATTTCTAAATTACAGCACTTTGTAGTGTCTGCCCTGCCTTCAGACTACATTGCATCAGTGTAAAATGACATTAAAAACTGAAATATGTACAAAATAAAATAACATGCACCAATAAAAGTGCTTGCTTCAGCTCAATATAGCTCACAATAAGTTACATATAAGTAAAAACTAAAGTTCAATTGAATGGGGCTGAGACATATTGAGTAGTAGAATAAGTAGTGGTGTGGGAGCAGTAATCTCATTAGAGGATCCACTCACCAGGCCAAAGGGTGAACTGATTATTTTTCCATTGTATTCTTAGAGTATATAAAACTGCCAGTAACTGGATGGTTATGATCTGTGTCTGTATGTTCATCTTTATTTCTGATCCAATATTCAGTCCTTCTGGACATGGATAATACCAATAAAGGTCAATGTTCTGCGGTTCTTCACTGATGGTTCCTTTCAGTAGCTCCTCCTTTCAGGAGGGGGTTTTGTTTTGCTGCTCCATCTTTAGCTGTAAAATACCCCAAACATATTGTATGCTATTGGATTCAATTCAGAGGACATACTAGGACGAATCAGGATCTTCCCACCTCCATGTTTCATGGTGGAACTTTTCAGTCAGTGTGGTAGTTCTGGCCAGATCTGTGCCGAACATGCTGGACCCCATCTGCTCCATCTATTTTGGCTTCATCTGACCAAAGAATGTTCTGTCCACATGCATCATATTTTCATGTTCACTGGCAAAGTTAAGTCTCGTAGTTTGTGCTGTTTTGTGAGCAATAGTGTTCTTCTTGGATGCTGTCTGTAGAAGCTTAACTTTTTGTCACTTCTACAGATAATTACTGGTCAAGTCAGAAGCACTTACTGTCTGTTTTGCTGCAGCTGTTTTAGTGTATTTTCGGTGGCTACTGATGCTCTTGTATGCTCTCCATTTTTCATTTTAAGTTTAAGTTTAGCATGTGTTTTATTTTATTATTTTGTTTGAATTCTTTGTGCTCAATCTTAAAATAATTAAAAGTAAAATAAAAGTGATTATTTGAAAAAGAAGATGTCAGCTGCTCCCTTTTGGCATCACCAGACCAAATCAGCTGCCTCTGCTTATCTGATTTTGGAAACTATTTTACACGAGATGCTCCTCCTGACACAACCCTCCACATTCATCCAGACTTGGGACTTGCACTAGGGATGGACTGGGACACAAACCACCAACCTTCTCGAGTTCTTAGATTGCAATTACCAACTGCCCTACCTACTGCACAACCATTCTCTGCACTGCTAATTATTTTATTTATGTATATATGATTTATGAAGTCACAGTCTGGCTTTGTTCCTTCTTGACAATTTCTCACCATATTGCATTATAGACAACCAAGTCCAAAACAATTTACATAGCCCAGAAGATTGAGCATAAAAGGGAGTCCCAGAAAGCAGGTGGGGCATCAGGAGAGCCCCAAACAGGCTGAGCAGAGGCAAAAGATGAGGGTCCAGGAGGGCCCCCGGCATACAGCCCAGGGGCGACAGACAGGGGAACTGGAGAGCCCCGGGTGGACAGCCCAGGGGTCCGCAGATGTGGAGGCTGGAGAGTCCTGGAGGTTGGCAATGCCAGCTGAACCGGTGACGGCAGAGGATGCCTTCTGGAGGCCAAGCAGGAGACCAGCGACGAAGGGCGACACCCAGTGGGGTTCGGGCAGTGGGCTGGCAAAGAAGGCTGGGCCCCATCCGCAGGTCGAGCTGGAGGCTACAGAGATGGGGTCCAGGGAAGTGGTGGAAGCAGGCAATAACAGGGGCAGAAGATTTAGATGAGGCCTGAAGTGACCACTTCTTACGATGACCAGCCTTCGAGTGGGTCCGGATCTCCTGAGCTTCAGCAGGGCTCAGGGAGGTGGGTGTCACCTCAGCCTGGGGCTCAGGTGTGTGGCAGGTCTGAGAGGTGTCGACACATGGCTCAGGAAGGGCAAGAGACTTGGTATGAACCTGCAGACTTTGACTCTGGGTAACTATACTGGGAAGAAAGCAACAATTGTTGGGTGTGGAACTGAATGATCCCGAGCAAACTGCAGAAAAGTCAGATGAATCAATGAGTATAGCACATTTTAGGAGGGAGGACCCAGGAAACCCACTCAGACACATGGGGAACTGAACTGAACTGAAGTTTAACAACAAAGGGAAACAAACAGAGGTATACGAGGTAAACTAAAAATCACTCCACATGGAGGTAAAAACCCTAATGATGAATAAAGAACCAATAAAGAGAATGACAAAGAGAACACTTGCTAAGACAAAATAGAAAACTCAAGCAGAACGACTAAACAAAAGACTGAATAAAAGGTAACACAAACACAGAGAAGCTAAGGGCCTGACACTACGCGTGAACAGGGGGGCAGACACAGAACCAAAAGCAGGATCAAAAACACTCACTTACAGGGACGCTGACTGGAGACTGACTATGGGAAGGACAGAAGACCAGAGCAGAGCAAGTGAGTGAGTGAGTTGTGAAGCAGGAATATACAGGACTTTGGCTAATGATCAAGTGAAGACAGCTGGGATAGTGACTGGACAACCAAGAGAAACAGATTATGATAGATAGCCTATCTGACCTGTTGGGAAGAGAGCCAACTGAGTTACTGCTGGGATTTGAACCCCGGATCTCCTGTTTAGCTTAGACTGGCCAAGCAACAGTGCCTGTGTTCCAGTTTATTGTGGATGGCCTTCTTAACTGTTCTTTCTCAAAATATGTGCAGAGCAAAGAGTTGGTGCCAAGGTACCAGTTCTTTCTGTTCTCAGCCAGGAAAACTGGTTCCAGCCTGGCACCAACGCTTTGCTGGTCTAGAACCAAGACCTGCTTATGTCAGGGGGTTGGGGGTTACCTCTGAACCGTTCCTCAAACTTTGTGGAGAAGGGAACTGGGTCTATGACCTGATTTCTCCAGGTAGTGCTTCTGCATTTGTCAACAAACCCAAGCTAAACTCATGCCTTTTAGGGGCATACTTTTATAAGAGATCATTCTGAACAAATAATCACATTGGTTGAACTGGGGTTCAACCCTGCACTAGTTGTTAAGCAGCAGCTGCTCTGCTAATCAGTGAGCTACAGTGTACCTCATGGACTGCTACAGTACACGAGTCAGTGGTTGAATAGAGCAAAGGTGGTTTTGCCTATGCACAAGTGCTAAATTTCCTCCCAAACTGTGGTATCTGGGCACTGCACTGATGGGGTGTTCAGCAAAAGCAAGTTTTAGTGTCAGACTATGCAATAGTCACCATATGCAATCTGTCTTTATCCAGTGGAGGAAAAAAACTAGTTAGCCTTGATTCACTCACAGGAATATAAGGCTGAAAAAATGTGGGCTCCATCTCACTGAAAATTAGTTTTAATTACTGTCACATTTCCCATAACCCACTGCTTCCTGATCCCCTTCCTCTCTGACCTCTCTGTGCCCATAGAGTACCATAAATACACAGTGTTTGACATGGCCACCCTCTTATCTGCTACAGCTGAAAACTCTTGAGTTCTGCAGGTCCATTTGCAGTAAAAGAACAGTAGCCTCTTTTGTGAGCCATAAATAAATATGCCTCTGTATTCCTCCATCGCCCCAGTCTGCTCTGTGTGAACGCTCCCTCCAGTGCTTCTAAACATTAGATTTATTTATATATTCATTTATTTATAACAATGTTCAAGGATCATGCTGGTGTTTGGGTTTTGTGCCTGTTCACCGCATTTGATCTGAAAATGCGCTGCGGGCTGATTTGTGTTTTCATCTCTTTTATTTCCAGATTATGGTCACTGAGTACCAGTATTCATCATTATTATAGTTGGGTCCATGTGAAGACTTGTAACATTTGTAATTATCACAGATCTTGTTAAGTCACAGGCTCTAACTTTATTAAGTGCTTAACTGCTGTATTAAGAGATTTGTGTGACGCATGACATCAGATAGGTAGAATGAATGTCAGCAGGCAACTCATAATTAAAACAGCAGCTTCTTCTGACATGTGGGTTCAAGTTCACTCTCTGTATGTTTCTATAAGTGGGTGTCCTGCATAGTGCGAAACAAGTTACCGCTTACCTATGTTAGGGTTAGGTCAAGTCTGTCAAACACCCACCCCAAGGCTTTGATGGCACTAATGTGAAAGTCACCCAGTTGTTAATTAGAAGAGACATCATCAGAATCATGAATATGAGATGAAAATGTCATACCTGTGGGGACAATTGTTTAGAATAAGAGCAAAAAGTGATATTCTGCTAGGTGAACTGTGAACCATAAATAATCACATAGGTAAATTACTATAAAAAACTGTAGAAACACTGGTCAGTACTGTCATACTGACCAAAAAGAACTAACCCCCTGGTAAGGTCTGGCTGGCATGTTCTTTTTCATTTCTATTTTATTTTTCTAATAAAATAATTAGTTTGTGATATTTATTTTATTTTAATGAAGTAATTTCCAACAAAGATCACAGACTAACCTTAAGATAATCTTAGTCACAGTGGTAGTGATGGGTGTGTTTTAGGTTTTTGAGGTATTTCATCACAACCCAAAGTACTAGATAAATTGAAACACAAAGTTTTTAGTTGAGCCTACCAGTAGGTAAGGTACCAGTAGAGAAATTGAACTATGGCCAACTATCATCCTAATTTCACTTTACCATGTTAAAGAGAATCTGTTTTAACCTGTGGATCCAGCTGTTTGATGAAAAAGTTCATTGCATTAGTAGATGTGGTACTGTATGGTCACAGACACCTAAATCAGCTTTTCAGTCCAATCCGGTCTCCTGAAAATGATGTTCTTATGCAACTAAACTGCAACTGTGATTATTTAAAACAAAAGAATCAACATACTTGCTCATTTCAAAATCATGTTGAACTGTACTGTCTGAAACTTTAAGCTGCCATCTTGGCCAGAAGAAAGAAAGGTTGCTAATCTCAGTGGGATCTACCTGATTAAATACATTTAAAAAAAAAATACTGGAGGTGACTAATTCATTTTAAACATTTTAAAATTTCTGCTACATCTATTTCTGCTACTATCAGAAGAGATCATTAAATGAGACTTTATTGGAAGAAAAGTAGAGTCACTGCATCACACAGGAAATGAGTGACACTAATATGTTGTCTTCTATTGACTAAATTAATTGTTTAACTGTACAATATCTGACAAACTTGTACTTGAACATTATGACAATAAGAAAATCATATTTAACTGAAATAAACAAATCCTGTGTACATATATTTTCATGTTTGTTTCCTGCTCACCTCTTTTTCACCTTCCTCTATTGTCCTCTATCCCACTCACACAGAGCATACAGAGGCAGTAATAAACATTCCTGTCATCCACATGCTAGTAATTAAGATGAATTGCATCCATATTGGGTGTGTGTGCCATTACCCTCACTGAAGTAATGTCTTTCTTTCTCTTATCTGTTTGTGTTTTCCTTCCCTGAGCTTGAATAGTCATTCAGCTCTTATTTAAATCTTAATTAGATTTTCTTAAGGCACTAAACCAGTTAATGGAGTTTAATTAGGTTTTGTCTGTAGGTTACTGAATAAAAACATGTTAGATTTGGGCAAATCGTTAAACTTCCTTATGCAGCCTAAAGTCTCAAAATATTTTGATAGGCATCATTCTTTCATTAACACGTGCACACGTGTTACACACATTATTTATAAAATATACACATGCAACAACTAAGATATCTGCATGGAAAGACATAGAAGACTGGATGACTGGGCTTCAATGGCGCATTTAAGGACACATTATTAAATATTTCTAGTAATGCTTCTTTCAAATTCTTAATACTCAATTTCTAAAAGTAGCTCTGGTTATTGGCGGTTGAAAAGCCGGTCTCTTTTGTGGAGATTAAAACACTGGTGGGTTATACAGAGATTGTCTAAAACATACTTTTAAGGCCACCGTCATTTGCAGTCTCCAGCAATTGATCCTCTTCCAGCACGGACATGCTCAGTGCACCAGGCATGTTTACAAACAGAGCACATTAAGAGGAGCTGAGGGCAGAGAATCCGGTTTTTCAAAATAAAAGACTGTGATTGTCAATAAAATGGAATTTATTTTCTTTCCACCCCTGCACCCCCTTCGCATGAACGAACATAGTGTCGCTCTAGTCCAAACCTGAGTTCAACTCCACAGTCCCACGTGAGGTTGGGTTTAGGCAAAAACAGTACTGAGGTTAGGGTTAGGAAAAAGATTGTGTTTGGGTTTAACTTTTAATGTGTGTGAAGTGACATTTTCATCCATGAACCAGCCCCCATTCTGTAGAAAGTGCGTTCACGCGAAGAGGGTGCAGGGGTGCTTTTTCTGGCACAACACCAGAAGGACCCATGGAATGGTAATAATCCGTGGCCTGGTGGTTGGGGACCACTGATTTTTATTACAAATATAGTTTCTAGTTGCAACTAGTCCTCTGTCATCTATGGCTAAATAAAAGCTATGAAAATGAGAAGAAGCAATTGCAGTTCTCAACTTTACTTTGGTACTACTACTTTGTACCTTGGTTTCAGAACTTTGGGTTTAGTCGAGCCAAACTGTATGAGATCTAAGTAGTAAGAGTACCAGTCAGTGTTGAGAGCATCTGTTTGCTGGGTTGCCAGTCTTTATAATAATCATAGGACTTGAGAATTGTTGTTAGACCAGTGGAAGCAGAAGTTCAGGAAATGACCACAGTTATGAGTGTGGAAGTTCACGATTGTGTGAAAGCACTGTAGCAAAACCAGGAACCCACAAATAAACAAATAAACAGAGCCAGTTTCAGATTACTGTGGCTGATTGTGAGGAAGATGACAGAGATTGGACAGACACACATAAGGTTTGTTGTTTGTTTGTTTTATCTCAAAATCCATCCAATGAACTGTAGTTTCCTGCCTTAATACCAGTTTCCTCATTAACTTTAAAAATACCATTAAGGGCTAACGGTACATTCTTTTATCTGGTGTTAGTGTTAGTGTTCTTTCCTCTATCTGCAGTCCCTGTTAGAAGTGTGTTTAGGATCAGCTGTTTTCAGAGGTTAGCTTAGGTAGCTCTACTGATCGCAGAGCTTAATTGAATTATCTGCATCACTAAATACAACTCATGCAAAGCTCTGTTCTTTCAGCACAGAAAGAACTAGGTTCCCATGCAAGTATTTGTTTATATCATTTACTGACTTCTGTAATAGGGAGACATTTCTATATTTGTTTAATTTGGGAAAATACAGACAAACATCATAACAAGGGAAGATGCTTCCATAGAGGGTACAAGGACTTATTCTAAAAGGCCTGAGGTTGAAAACATCCATCCATCCATCCATCCATCCATTTTATTAACCGCTTGTCCTCGTAAGGGTCGCGGGGGGTGCTGGAACCTATCCCAGCTGTCACCGGGTGAAAGGCGGGGTACACCCTGGACAGGTCGCCAGTCTATCGCAGGGCTAACATACACATACAAGCAACCATGCACACTCACATTCAAACCTGCGGACAATTTTAGAGTCATCAATTAACCTATCATGCATGTCTTTGGATGGTGGGAGGAAGCCGGAGTACCCGGAGAGAACCCACGCAGACACGGGGAGAACATGCAAACTCCACACAGAAAGGCACCCGGCCAACCCGGGGATTGAACCCGGATCCTTCGAGCTGTGAGGAGACAGTGCTAAACAACAAAGCAACGTGTCTGTGAAAACAATTATATTTAAATACTGTGGCATTTAGAGCCATCAGATATAAACTCAAGAGAATGGTACTGTGGCAGCACATATTGATGTCAGTATGTCTGTACTATACAACTCCAAACGTCTGGAGAATCAGGTCCAGACACCGGAGTTATCCTTTCACACTTACAGCACATGACAGGAGATTGTTCGTGTCAGATGTATTCTTACTTAGGGGAAAGAGTCCGTTTACCCACCTCGGATGGGTAAGAAGCAACAGGAGGGAGAATCTATAAAAGTTAACCTTTCGACCCCAAAGGCCCAGGGAATGGAAACCTGGACTTGCAGCACCACCAACAGGTCAGGATCGACAAGGGCATCAGGCCTGAAACCTAAAGCCAAGATTTCCAATATCTGTGTGTGACCCAGAATTACTCATGGACAGCTACTCCAACATAATTAACTCTAGTGTACTCAGGGTAACTTTAACCATCCAATATATCCATGTAATTATTGTCAATATCCATGTTTTATATGCCATCACAGTGATTTATCAAAATGTGAACAATGTAACTGTGTTAGTTGTTATAGGACAAGAAACTTCAAATATCTATCATGACACTCAGTAGTTCCTGGGAATACATCACACTACATTCCATACATCCCTCTCACTGTAGTTAGTTAAATATATGTCACCCAATTTTCGTTTGTTAAACTAGAGACTAGAGATTCCCGTTAATCGCCAACAAGCTACCTTGATTGAGACTGATCTAAATTGACTCTGGCTTTATTCTATCTCAGAGAGGGTGGTCGCCCCTCTCTCTC
>JAUBNQ010000002.1:1835564-1850024 GCA_032353495.1 Ctenopoma kingsleyae | reverse complement strand
TGGTAACCCGGCGGTTCTTATAAGTTCCTAATTTCCCAGGACTACTCCCTCTTCTGGATCCTCTCTGCTCATCACAACATCATCTCAACAGCACTTAGCATCGTGATAGCTGCAAGAGAAATGTCAAATGTTTTTCATCGTGGTGGTGCTTCACAAGAGAAATAAAACAGCAATATACAAAATGTTTTCTGTGAATGTTGTTTTTCCAGACGAGCAGGTACATGAGTTCAGTCGAGCTTCATAAGAGATCAGGGGGATGACGTGACTAGAGGATGAACCCTGCTAAGGTTTGATAAATGGCAGAGCGTGATTAAATGTTGAATACAGCAGGAGCACACTCTCCACTTTATTCTGAGGAGAATCAAACTGTAGCAGCTCTGAAAAGAACAAGGAAGTAGAATAATAACTTGTCAGGCGGCTGAGGGAAATAAATGAAGAAAGAAGAGCGGTAAATTGACAGCATTTATATAGTGACTCTCCACCTGGACAAAATGCTTTAGGATTTACCTCGTTCAGGAAAGGTTGAACTGCAGACCTCAGTTCAGACAGCACCCTTTTTTTATTATCAGATTTCTCTGAAAATGAGTGTTCAAACACAAAATGAAAAAATACCTCACCTAGTTCATGTTAAATGTTAACACCAGCACTCACATCCACAGGTGGTGAGTAACTAAGCACATCTACTCAAGTGCTGTACTTCAGTACGATTTTGAGGTACTTGTACTTTGAGTATTTCCATTTCATGTTGTTTTACTCCACTCCATTGATTTTAACATTAGTTACTAATTACTTTTTGCATATTACTTTTATAATAGTTCTGTATTAATAAAACACTGATGTATCATTTATGGATTAAACCTCCTCTCATATACGATAATGTCAAATCAGCTCCTCCTTTACTGACTGTTTCTGTTCCACAGTCTGTGGATATGGACATTCGCATTTCACCATTTAATATGTACAATACAAGTCGGACAAATAACTTACAAGCTGCAGTGGAAATCAGAGGCGGAATCAGAGAGAACGAGGTCAGTGAACCCAGAGGACGGGTCCAGATCATGACAGTTTCCCCCTCTTTTGAAAACGATTTTGCCTTCAGCAGTCTGCAGCTCCATGTGGCACTTAGAGGATACAAAGTAATCACCTGCTGTGTTGACCTATGAACCTTTTATAGGTCTAAAAATAGAAATCAAAATGGGGGATTTCTTTAAAAAACCATAACAAAACAAAAAGTTTCAAAGACCAGTGAAACCAAACTAAAGAAAACAAGTTGACATACAACTGATCCAAGGCGTCAGATGTTAGTGAAGAAACACTGTACCAACAATTATCAAAGCAGTGGCGCATTTCTGGTTTTTTATTAGAAAAAAAAAAAAACAGTAACTTATTGAACATCAATTTTTCTCTCCAATAACATAATCACATTATCCACTTAAAAAAAAAACACCACTCAACTCTTAATCCAACAGCGCTGCCTCCTGCCGACCCCTTTGTGCTGGATCACTATCAGGCAGGGGTGCAATAACGATGATATTCAATAGAGCAGTTTACGGCAGATACACCGCTTCTTTCTGGAGGAAGAAATACACAAGCTCAACTCATTCTCAAACCTTCTACTGGTTCTTTGTGAAACCTCAGATGGGAGGTAAACGAAGCCCTCGTCTCCTACTCAAGTTCAGGAACTTTCACCAAACCTCGGTTATTTGCCTAAAATGTGCTGTGAAAGAGGAGCAAAGATCCGACCGCCTTATTCACGACACAGAATTTATGTAATTTAATTTCTGTGAGCCATCATTTAGTGTGCAGGTCTGAGTCACACCTGCTTAAAATGTCAGCCCAGAAGATGTTTGAACAAACCCGTTCACAAGTTCCTCTGAGTGATGTACATGCATTTTTACAGACTCCAAGCAGAAAAGAGATGAACTGAAAACCAGCTCATCACTGCACTTCTTCATTAGTTTGGAAATCTTTAGAGTACACGTAGGCCTAATAAGAACGTCAAAATATTTATGTACAATTTCGCACCTGGAGTGCACTGCTAACACATGACAGCTGTAACTGATGTGGTGCACTGTACAGGAAGAAGGACTGTGCTCAGTGTACAGGTAGCAACGAGCTCATCTGCTTCACAAGTCACAGCATGAACACAAGATAAAACCTACATGAAGTCTGGACAAGAAAAAGAGCGTTTACTACATCAGAATGTAAATCAACTTTGTAAAAATAAACACAATACAGAGTTTTTGAGACAATTAAATTACAGACAGGATGCGACAGGACATGAAGATCATACAATGACATTTATGTATTTGCTAGAGTATTTTACTGCCAAAACACAGTAGAATATATATATATTATGGTAGAGAATGACTAAGATTCAGCTCGTCACTCAAGACTGACAAACCCCTCCCTCTCCCACCCTGAGCCCCAACAGTCCTCCATCGTCACTGAAACCCTCTGACAACCAAGTGCATACGTTTACTGCTGGCCTTCTTTCTTCTCTCCCTCTGATGAGCCCGAGCTGCTGCTGCTGCTGCTGTCCCGCTCTGCTGCCATCTGCAGGAAGGAAGATGAAGTTAAAAAGCTGGATCTGGAGAGAGCAGCATGTGTGGACTGACTCATTTCCACTGCACGAGCTTTTCACCTACTACCTAGTATCAGAATTTTCTGAAGGAGCAGGAAATACTGGGGCTTTCAGGGGGCCACTTGTTCTCCATCTCTCCCTGCCCTACACACTGCAGATTACCTGGTTACGGTGTGTTCAGTCAATCAGAGGCTGGAAGCTGGTACTACCTGGTTCTTAGTAACATCATTAGTGAAATGTCAATGTACCTTCTTGTAGGCCATTTCAAAGAGTTTGAGTGATGACTGCTGCAGGGTGGTTGCTGCCTGTTTGATGTTCTCTCCTGTCTCTGAGTCCTTGTTGGCCAGAAGATCTCTGACCTTTGAGATCTCCTCCTTCAGCTTGGTGCACTGTGAGTGGGTGGATCAGAGAAGAAATGTGAACAAACAAAGCTGGGACATGTGTACAACCATGTACCTCTCTTTCACGCCCCCAAGAAATCTTCATGGTACAAATAAACAGTGCAGCAGTTAATCATTCATTTACAGCACTAACTGGTTTTTACCTCGTCAGCAGGAAGCTGGTCCTTGAACTCCTCCATCTTGGATTCTGTGTCATGGACAATACCCTCAGCCATGTTGACGGCCTCCACACGGTCCTACACACAAGAAAACACAGTGAGAAAACAGCTGAGAAGACAGGAAGTAACTAAGTGCTTAAACTGTACTCAAGTATAAAACTCAGGAATTTCTCTTTCCATACTTGAGTATTTCCATTTCCTGCTACTTCATACTTTTACTCCACTACATGTATTGATAACTTTAGCTACTAGTTGCTTTTCAGGCTCTGATTAATACAAAATACAGAAAGGTGTAAAATCCATAACCTACCCAGCAGTATGGAATGTCTGTCATGATACTGTTAGATCTAAATCACATGATTGTTAAAATAATTCCATCATTACCTGCTGCACCAATACAGTGACTAACATGCAACAATAACTATATTTAACAACACATTCACATGCTGAATCCACTTCACTGTTAGTAACTTTTACCTTTCTCCTCCTGTCCTCTTCTGCGTACTTCTCAGCATTCTTGATCATGTTCTCAATGTCGTCTTTATTGAGACCTCCTGATGACTGGATAACAACTGAGGAGGTGGAGAGATGAGAGAAGGTTTACTATTTGTCTGATCATTCAAATTACTGAGCTACAGGAAGGGACAGAACACAGGTATGAACAGGTAAATCAAAGTAGCATTCTTCAGATGTACATGTTTAGAAGCAGATAGGGAAGGATGTAGTTCTGGTGAGTTACAGATGATCAATGTTAACAGTCAAATCCAGGAGACTGACACTTACTCTGCTGCTCGCGGCCTGTGCCTTTATCCTTGGCAGAGACATGAACTATGCCATTGGCATCAATGTCGAAGGTGACCTCAATCTGAGGAACACCGCGGGGGGCAGGGGGGATTCCGACCAGAGTGAACTGACCGAGCACCTTGTTGTCGGCAGCCATCTCTCTCTCACCCTGACACACCTTGATCTCTACTTGGGTCTGTCCGTCAGCTGCTGTGGAGAAGACCTGGGGGGGACAGAGGAAGTTTTAACACAGGAGCACTAAACAGTAACCAGTCATCAGGACTGTAGTGTTCAGTCTACATACCTGGCTCTTCTTGGTGGGAATTGTGGTGTTCCTGTTGATAAGTTTGGTGAAGACCCCGCCCAGAGTCTCAATACCCAGTGACAGCGGCGTCACATCCAACAGCAGCACGTCGGTGACGTCACCAGCCAAGACGCCACCCTGGATTGCTGCACCTATGGCAACAGCTTCATCAGGGTTGACTGACTTGCTGGGAGCACGACCAAACAGGTCCTGGACTGTCTGCTGAACCTGCAGAGACACAACCCAGTTTTTTTCTTGTGTACTAGTTGGGCTGCCTAAATACATCCACATATTGTGGCTGAAACCACAAATTACTGAACAGACCTAAACACGTCTCGTTCTCATGATGCACAAGGTCCAACTTCCCACCTAATGTAATACCACTTCTATCCATCAGATGTCACAGTTTGACTGGAAATGACTTGTCAATAGAGAAATCTATATCATGTAATTGCTAAATGAATGTCTGTACCCATGTCTCTCATTTGGGGTAGTGATAGCATGATATCTCCTCGTCTCCTGGCATCTTTACTGTATTCAGATCAAAGACCATGTTGGAAGTACATCCTGGAATTTAGCTTAGTTAGTTATTCTTGACATTTTTGTAGCAGTGTGTGATTTAATGTTAAATTAACAGGACAGAAACCTTTTGTTGAGTCCTGTTAGCTTGGCGTGTACATATGTTGTGATCATACCTTTGGCATGCGGGTCATGCCTCCGACCAGCAGCACTTCTCCGATGTCTGCCTTGGACACTTCTGCATCCTGCATGGCCTTCTGACAGGGAGCCACGGTTCGGCGGATCAGGTCAGCCACGATACCTTCAAACTGAGCACGGGTCAGCTTCATGTTGAGATGCTTTGGCCCAGAGGCGTCCATGGTCAGGTAGGGCAGGTTGATGTCTGTCTGAGGACACAGAAAATAGAAAATGATCACATTTAGTTTCACCTCAATAAAGTAAATAAAGTCCTGTATGTGTAACTTCATGAACTCATCTGTGTCATCTTTGTACCTGCAGTGAAGAGGACAGCTCACACTTGGCCTTCTCTGCAGCCTCTCGCACTCTCTGAAGAGCCATGTTGTCTTTGGTCAGATCCACACCAGACTGGAATGGTAAGAAATAACAGCACACATCAAGCTACAGATGAGAGGCTCTGATGGAGGTAAAAGAGGATCTAAAGACAGACTTTAGCAGCGTACCTCTCTTTTGAACTCCTTGACGATGTGTTTAAGGAGGTGTTGGTCAAAGTCCTCTCCTCCCAGGAAGGTGTCACCGTTGGTGGACTTCACCTCAAAAACTCCTTTCTGGATCTCCAGAACTGAGATATCAAACGTACCTCCACCAAGATCATACACAGCAATACTGGAAACAGAACAGTATTTTTTTTTTATATGTCAGAGCAGATAAGTGCCTTTTAATATACGATCTAATGATAACAATAACAAAAGCTTTTGCTGCTGACTAGAGGATCAACAGTAGTGTTTGTTCTGCTCTACTTACATCTTATCCTGGGTTTTGTCCAAGCCGTACGCCAGAGCTGCAGCAGTTGGCTCGTTGATCACACGCAGGACATTCAGACCGGCGATCTGACCAGCGTCTTTGGTGGCCTGAAAAATCAAAGAAATTCATCACAAAACTAATGAATGCTGTGAGGTGTTGTCCATTTACTGTTAAATATTGTCAAACCAAACATGTGAACAAGCCGAAACGAAAAAATTTACTATTCAAACAGCTCATGGTGGAGAGCTGAGTACTGACACATTAGAGCCATTATTGCTGAGGTTTATGTGAACGCCTCTATCCAGCTCAGTGAACGAGTGCTGTGTGCATACCTGTCTCTGAGAATCATTGAAGTAGGCTGGTACAGTGACGACAGCGTTCTTCACTTTGGTTCCCAGGTAGCTCTCTGCAACAAACATCCAATCATTTCTAAAACCAAAGCTCGCATGTGGAACGTGTCAAAGTTGAATAAACCTCAGCAGTATGTCTTCATACCTGCGGTCTCCTTCATCTTGATGAGAACAAAAGCTCCAGCCTGGCTGGGGGAGTACATCTTCCCATGAGCCTCAACCCAAGCGTCACCGTTAGATGCACGTACGATCTTGTAGGGTACGTTCTTCCTGTTAATGAGAAGATGCAACTTCTATCATCTCCTGAATGAAAACTTTGTGCTGTAAATGGATTTCAAATGTTACTTCTCAAATGACGACAACACACAATAATCCAGAAATATTTCAACAACAAAGCCAGAGATGCACTCACAGATCTTTCTGGACCTCCGAGTCGTCATAGCGACGTCCGATCAGTCTCTTGGTTGCGTACAGTGTGTTCTGAGGGTTGGTGACAGCCTGCCGTTTAGCGGGCATGCCCACTAGACGCTCCCCATCTGCTGTGAAGGCAATGACTGAGGGAGTTGTCCTGGCTCCCTCTGCGTTCTCCAGCACCTGAGAGGCAAACGCAACTGTTTACTAGCTCTAGTCAGACTGAGCATGTTCAGACACACTCCTCTGTTGATATTACAACTGAACCCACCAGCCAAGATAAAGTACATACCTACAGGCACTAACTGCTTGTATTTACATACACTAAATGCCTAAAGGTTCCAACGGTCAGAGGTCTTACCTACTGTCTCACAACAGCAGCATTACATTGTGGTGGGGCAGTTTATGCACATATGCAACACTGTTATTGAAGCTTCAAAGAGTTCATTAATATTCATAATGAAAAATAACATCTTTCTACACAGCTGAAATGAAAAAAATGGCACCCCACCGCACATCCAACACATACACACTCAGTGATGTCACCATTAAGCAGTCCAACTTAAGCTGTTTACGAGAGTAGCTGCTGGTGAATTTGCAGCAGCTAATTCTCATTTTACTTTGTCAACATCTTTGGCAAAGCTTCATTATTAGTGAATGCTGTTAGGCAATGTGTTCATGTTGAAAAGGAAAAATATATTTGCATCTATAACCACTACATACAAAAAAAAAAAGTTTGAGAGCATGTGGATCCAACCATATATACATACAGCAACATCTGTAGGACATGACATTCTGCACCACACTGATATATCTTAATGTTATTGCAACTATTGTTTAATATAGAGAGAGACAAAGAAAAAACTTTGAGAACTCAGAGTGTAATTTTGCTGATTAGCTTATTAGCTAATGGTGACATATTGGACTGCTGAAGACAAAGAGCTGAGATGGAGATCAGCTGAACTATCTGATGGCATACTACTGCTGCTATGTGTGACAGACATGGGAAGTGTCTGCTCATCCTCACCTTGGCCTGTTTCCCCTCCATGACTGCAACACATGAGTTGGTAGTTCCCAGGTCAATGCCAATGACTGCACCCTTGATGGCTTCTGACCTGCAACACACAACACACAGACACTTAGCATTTTTACACACATACTAACCATCAATAGCAGTGATGTTGATGATGTCATCATCATAAACCTATCACAGTATTTAAAATGTTCTCTTTAACATCCTATTAGCTGACTGAGAAACTATCAGTCCATGTTGAATGTGGACTCACCTGCACACATTCATCATAGTCAGTGTTTGCTCCACTCAACCAATTTGTATTCTACTTCTAGTAACTTTTGCCCAACTGTATTTTCAACAAGACTAATCAAGCCATTTTAGGTATTTTTGAGCAAATACTTACGCATAGTCTCTCCTGGACAGAGCTCTGACAACACCTGGTTGGAAGCCACTCCAGCATGCCTAAAAACACAAATGTTTTCAAATGTTCTTTAGCAATAACATTATAAAATATGAGAGTTTACTGTATGGGTTTGTTCAGCAATGCTTGCGTCACTGTCACACTAAGACTTCTTTTAGTGATTAAATGACACTTAAGTCTGATCTTTATCAGAGTAAATTATGAATTTGTAGAAATGAAAAATACAAATACACCATAATGTTAATATCTATAGGTGACAAAATAGAGTAAAAGCCGAAAGATGTCAATGAACTTTACAAGATATAATCATTAATTAATCATGAGAGGATGCAAAATGTATTAGTAAAGTATTAACAATCAGCAAGTAGTGAATGTGTGCCTATGACTGTGATATATGTAGCAGAAGGTTAAGGGCTGCAACATCTTACTGAAGGTCACAGTGAATGATGTGCTACAGCCTTGAATTGTTGTCTCACAAAACATGTGCTTACACACATACATTTACATTTGAACTGAATAACATCTCCCACGGTTTCGTTCATATATATATATATAATACAGTACACGCTTAAAGCAAACTGGGAACAGATAACACGTCAAACGTAAGCTGACACATGTTAGCTTGGCAGCTAATTACTCCAACCCAGCAGAAAGACCATAATGGACAGAGTGGGAGATTCAAAATTTTGCGAAATACCACTCAGAATGCACATTAATTAAGTCAGTGAAATAACACCAGCTGCTTATTGACAGCTAACGTTAGCAACACATGACATTTTAACGCCATTTTTACGCCAAAACTGGCCTCCAGCTAACTCCGTTAGCATGCTAAGCTAGCCGGGTTTCGACAAGTCCCGGCTTTCTCAAATATTAGTTACGCTAATGATTAACATCAAGTCTCAGCATAATTACTATATTAATTATATTTAAAACTCACCTTCTTTACTAACGAGGACACATTTCTCGTACAATTCCCAGTTGGGAGAGTCCTTGAAACAGTTCTGGCGATACTCAACATTTTGACAACTCGGCTGACAGCTACTTCAATTATATAACTCGTCCGCAGTGTTTACTATCAAAGTAAACTCTCCAAAGTGCTTAGCAGCAAAAAAAGAAGAACTAAACGTTATTAAATATCTAAGTGTCTTCAGGCTTCCAGATAAGGGTGTCCAGTAGAAGAGCTAGTCTATGGACTTAAACTGCGAAGCTTCTTCTGGAATTATCCAACACATGTTGCAGCATTCACCACTGAAGGACCCCAAATCGGGTTTCTCATTTATTGCCTGAATAGATTGTAACAGTTAAAATAAACATAAAACTGATTATTAAATTATCACACGAGATTTATTACTTATGTGATACAAGAAAGGCGACCAGAGATACAAATATGAAAAAAGTAACCCATATGACCTACATAATTTTTCTTCTTGTACACATGCACACCTATGGACAGACTCACGTAGTGGGCATGTGAAGGTCATGATGCAACGACGGTACGCTGAGCTTTCACGTGTGTTACATCAGGGATGCCGAAGGAACATACCTCCGTTACTATGAATATCAGACTTTAACGCAGAAAATGGTACTTACACTTATAGTTATAGTATAGTTTATGGCTGTGATTTAAATCTTAATGCCTTCACCAAATATCAAAGACAATACAAGTCAAACTTGGGACAATTTGCGTTCATATCCATATATCACATCATACACATCTGTATGAAACTTAAATTCAAACTGGGAACAACAACTCTTATTGCACTCTTATCCCCACTGGATTATAGCTCTACTGGATATTAACCTTGGAAACAATGGACCACACAGTTTGGTGATATTGTGCTTATGCAAAGATCACTTATCTAGCACAGAGATTCAAAAAAGAAGACAAGTGTAACAAATTATTGAGTATGGTTCAGACTAAAAACAATGATATGATGATGATATTAGGAGAATAAATGTATTAATTACTTTTATTGATTTATATTCATTTAATTCTATTAAAAATGAAAAAATCTATGAATGAATATATAGAAGTTCTATACTGGCTGTGCTGTGTGTAACTTCTGCATAATCTTCTGGGCGGCACTGGTGGTATAATGTAATTATTATAACTAGAAAGTTCCTGGAGAAACTTTGACGGTGCCTGCCACTTCCATGATAATATGAAGAAACACACCTGAACCTTAAAGCCAAAGCCTCAGCCAATCAGAGAGCCGGTCGTTTTCATGTATAATATGTGTGGTAGGAATCCACAGTCTGTGCTGCGGGAATCTCGTGAGTGGTTTTTGGAAATTTACATTGCCATGGTAACTCAAAATGCCAACTGACCACACATTCATGACCGAGCTGGTCATTTTGATGTATAATATGTGATGGGATTCCCCAGTCTGTCCTGTGGGCTCATCCTGTGTGGTTTTTGTGTGTGGAAGAAATGCCCTTGAACCTGGGAGCCATCTTGATGAAAACTTAGCCAGTCAGGAGCGATGTTACACCATGTGACGTGTCTCAAATCCAAACAAACTCACACAAAAATGAAATAATTTAAAATAAAAACTCTCAGGGTGGAATCAGGTATGTGTGTGTGTCTGTGTAAAATGATTATAAATTAAAAAGAACAGAGGAAAGAGTACTAATGTGATGGATTAATATCAGAATTAATCTTGATGAAGCCTCAGCCAATTAGAGATCAGGACTTAACATGGTGCTTTATGTTGCCATGGTAATGGAAACACAGACACTGACAGTAAAACACACGTGCACCTTAATAGTGTTTTTCACACAGGAGAAGTGATGACAGTTGGCCCTGGTATTCAAAAAACGTAAGTCCTGTCACTGTGAAAAGCATATGTTGGGAAAAAGGACAAGTTTCCCTTAGTTTTCATGGCTTTTTGTAACAAAATTTAAAAAAATTAGTTTTAGTTTAGGGTTTTGTGGTGATCTACAAATACAGGCCATCTCTGATTTGGAGGAGAATTTTTAAAGTCAGAAACAATGGAAAAACAAAAAATTAATAGGAGACTTAGACAGTGGTCTCTCAACAGTTGGCCATGCAGCTCAAAAACGAAAGTCCTGTCACTACAAGAAGCATATGTCTGGAAAGAGGACAAGTTTTCCTCCGATTTGTTTATAAGAGATGAAAGTTGCCTGTAGGAGAGAAGAAAATAAGCGAAGAGAAGTTGATAACAGCTGAGAGGAAAATCCCAGAGTGGAAGTGACATCACCACCAGGAGTATCAACATTCCGCCCATTGAAATCAATGGAGAAAAATTTAAAGATTTTAAACACTCACCTAAAACTAAAACTTTCAAAAAAGTATAAAAGATATAAAGAAGCTGTTTTACAGGGAAAAGGCTGAAAGTGTTAAGACTAGAAAGTCCTAAGAAAGTTTGGATGACGTTTATACAACAAGTAGGATGATGATGAAAGGAGGAAAGTTAATGAGATGACTCCCAAAACTGACATTTTCTGACCAAGAAATGGCAAAAAAGTTGACTTTTATTCAACTTCAACAAACTAAAATATTCAGGTTATTGACAATAAAACATAGCACACATCTCTGGACCGAGCCAGTCATTTTGATGTATAATTTGTGTGGCTGCACATAGGATAATAATATGTGCCTCCACTGAAATGAATGGAGTCACCAATAATAACAATCATCATCATCATTGTTTGTTTGTTTGCTTTTTAATAAAAGTACAGTAAGAACTCAAGACAATGCTAACGAAAATAAAAAACGAATAACCATGAATCATAATGTCTATTACAGATAGTACCAGACATAAAATTAAGTAGTGGTGTCCATGTGTAGAAAAGCAAGAGCATACTTTGAGAAAAAAGAACACATATGCACATCAGCACGTATGCACACACATCATTCATGTTTTTGACCTGTCGTGGGCAGTAGTGCTTCTTTAAGAACTGCGCCACATTACACGAAGAAGTCGGAACCCGGAAATTATGACAAGATGGCGGAGTGTGAAAACAGTGACGGTGTGAGACAGGCGTTTATTTCAGACACAGAGCCTCCTAAATTATCTGACCTACTAGATCGTGGGTGGAAGATATTTGAAGAGGTCGACAGCACAAATGAACCGCTGGGCTCTAACAGTATTCAGGTTAGAGTTAAACGCGGCATTAACATGTTAGAAGAAGCGTCCAGAATGGCGGCTCAGCTCGAGTTGTTCAGCCGTAATGAGGAGCTGGAGGAGGTATCCACGCCCGACCTGAAGTACCTGCTGCTTCCAGCTCTGTTAGGAGCTCTGGGTATGAAACAGACCAGCCGAGACAAACGGCTGGACATAGTGCAGACAGCCAGGGCCTACTTTATGGACTTCTTGAGGAGGTGTAAAGAGTATAACATATCACAATTTGAGCTACCAAAGTCGACGAATGAAGACACAAGTCCCGATGATACACCGGAGAACGGGCTTTCGGCGGCCAAGGTGGGTGATTGAGACTGCACATCACAGGCTGACTAAGTGAACTGTAGTTAGACAGTTTCATGTGAAATTACAGTTTTGATTTTGCACAAGTTAAAAAGCAAAACTGGGTAAATTAGTCCAGTTGGGTGCTATGATGAAATGTTGATCAGCATATGAACACAGTCACCATGACAACACTGTTGTTCAGATAAGAGTAATGAGAAAGGTTATGTCCTGTCCCATCATAATGATCTTTCTAAAACAGTTTCCACTGAATATGATTATGTCCTGAAGGTGTTGCATGTAGGACGAGTGCTCGGCCTCAGTCTACTTGTTACTGTGGATTGTGTCATCATTCAGATACTGTGACCTGTAAGAGTGCAGAGTTAGTGTAGGGCTAAAAAATTCCCAATTGTGATATTAATGTGATCAGCAGAAGCTGTATATTAAATTTTGTCTTTAGTTACACAAAACTTAAAATCAGTTTTGTTACAATGCTGAGTAAAATCAGAACAAAATGCAAACATATTTGAAATGTTTAAACATACTCTGTAATGAACTCAGTCAAGTCCAAGATTTAATGAACTACAATTGCCTTCAAATGTAAATACTTTTGTTGTGAAGGACATGCAGGAAGTGTTGAGATCCTGAACAGTAGCATTACATAGTAACACCAGCTGACTGTGAACAGGTCAGTGAAATGTTACTGTGGAGCACTGACATCTGTTTGTGGCACTTAGAGCATAGTCTGAACTGTGGTGTCTGCTTCTTGTTCTAGCCTGCCCCATCAGACCTGGTTGCCATGGCAGCACAGAGACAAACTAAGATCCAGCGGTACCGTGAGAAGAAGGAGCTGGAAGCCAGACTGTCAGACGTACGGAGAGCCATAGACAGTGGCCAGGCCGAAGACGAAGTCACCAGGGATTTTTACCTCCTGAACATCCGGAGATGGGTCACTGTGTGTCTAGAGGAAATCGAGAGCATTGATCAGGAGATGGAGATTCTCAAGAGAATGGACGTTCTGAAGCACATTGAGACCAGGCCACCAGCTCAGCCAGCCAGGCCTCCCATGAAACCCTTCATCCTCACCAAGGATGCTGTACAGGTGAGCAGCCAGGGCTTTATTAAAACGTGTCCAGTCATGGTAGTGATCATCAGTTCAGGCTGTAGTTTCCCCCGGTCACTGTATAGCAGGGTGTGATGGCGTGTTTGCTTCTTCCACAGGCTCGGGTGTTTGGAGCTGGCTACCCCAGCCTTCCCACAATGACTGTAGACGACTGGTATGAACAGCACAGGAAACGCGGAGCCCTGCCCGACCAGGGGATACCCAGGAGGGTCGCTGTGGAGGACGATGCTGACGCAAACGAGAGGGAAGAAGAAGAAAAAGAGAAGAAAGCTGAAAATGATGATGAGGAGTCTCTGATGAAAGCCAGAAACTGGGATGACTGGAAAGACAGCCATCGCAGAGGTTACGGAAACCGCCAGAACATGGGCTAACTGCTAACACTCTGTTCAGGAAGTGGATTCTATTCATGGGTGTGATGTATGAGAGGGGAACACACCACAGCATCACATAACAATCCTGCTGAGTTAACTGACTGCTTTGTTGTACAAGTGGATACTACAGGAGATCCCCTCATGTTACATTTATTTGTTCTTTATAGCACAGCAGTCCTCTGTGGTGTCATGTTTGTCACTGAGTCTTAATAAAACATATACAGTTTGGCTGGAATGAATGGAGAATGAAGTCTGAACAAAACTTAGTGCTGGTAAATGTTGTTTATTTAGGGATTGCAACCAGTTTTCAGTTGAAGTGCAGTGAAGTGTTTTCACTGCAAAAGTTTGTGCTCTGTTTCTTTGCCAACTAAAATCCAGGAACCTTTCCTGTTTTTGTGAATTTGGTCATTGTGATTTGCATTTCAACATTAGGGCCACAGCCCTGACAAGATGAAGCAGATAAGTTGTTCGCATATCAGTGTCGCCTTTATCTGGTGCTTTTTACTTCATTATACACAAAACTACCCAACGTGCAGATGGTTAGACAGTACTACACCCTGACTAGTTTTGGTGGGTAGAACTGCAGCCCCTGAACTAAATGTAGACCTTGGT
>JAUBNQ010000002.1:1821507-1832802 GCA_032353495.1 Ctenopoma kingsleyae | reverse complement strand
CTCTTTGGGACCAGTTCCTGATCTAGTCTGTGGTTGCTTCTAGGATTAATGTTTATCAAACTAAAATTTTGGATGTTACAGTCATATTTTTGAATAACTGTACAATGTAAAATAGGTCAGACATTATCAGAATCAGCTTTTTTTGGCAAAGTATGAATGTGAATACAAGGAATTTGACTCCGGTTTCTATCTGGCGCAATATGTGCTACTCACAGCAGGTTTGCTTCAGTTTGCTACCTGAAGCTATTATTACAGCTATTGTTATCTCCAGAAGCCTGTTTGCTTCACACACAACACAAATCAGGCTGACAGGCCCGTTCCATTCATGTTCATTGTCTGCATTTGTTACTGTAGTTCAGGGTTTTCTGATGTATGGCATTGATGTAAAGATATTTTTAATGACACATAGAAAGTGGTAAATGTTGACAGTGACACTGTAATTTGCTCATGAGAAAACATTTTATTTATATAGGAAAAAAAAGATGTTCAGATGATTAGTAACCAATGCCTTGTAAGAAGTCACACAGTCCGGTCAGTTCAGATGTTGTTGTGAGGTCAGTGATAATACTGAAGGATCTGTATGGATACGGAACTCATATGTTCTTCCATGTTTTTGTTTTTCAGAATTTTTGAATTTCGTAAGATCATTGGAAATAGAGAGAAGTGCAGGTTTCTGGTGCCTGAGAACTATCCTGTTTACATAAATAAGGTATTCCTTGCACTAAATCGTGTGCAATAACTGTTTTGTCTTGTCACAGATGTATGTGTTAGTTTGTGCATTTGTGTCCAGACAGAAGACCACTCTGACTGTCAGATCCACGAGGGCTTCTTCATTTCTCCTCTGGAGCACTTGGTTCCTGGAATCCTGCCACCAGAGGCCGTCAAAGCCAGGTACACGACGTGATGCCTTCTAACTATTCTTCCCAGCAATTATAAGTAGCACAGCAAGAGGCTAATGCTAATGTAGTGAATTCAGTAGAATCCAGAAGAAATAAGCTCAGTTGCAGTAAATGCTTTGTGTATTGTTACTGTCAAATGAACAATAAGAATAGAAATCTATTGTGTGTCTGCTGGGCTTCACACAGTGACTGCTGTGATGCGTTTGTGTGCTGTGGTTTCCAACTGAGTCCTCACAGCACGTGTGTTATTTCAGGTTCCAGTTTATAGTTCCTAAGAGATGGAAGAAGAACAGACCAGTATGTATCCACCTGGCTGGGACGGGAGACCACGTGAGGCTCTTAACCTTTGTAACATCAGTGTAGCTTGTACTCCGGCAGCCCCTCACCAGACAGGAAATGCTGCTAACTTTTTTCCTCTGTATTTCCTGACTGTTAATATTTCTGACTTTGTGTGTATGTGTTTGTAGTTTTTCTGGCGTCGGCGGACCCTGATGGCCAGGCCCATGATCAAAGAGGCAGGAATGGCTTCACTGCTTCTGGAGAATCCTTATTATATCCTTCTGTTGTCCTCTCACATCTGCTTCCTGTTTTTTTTCCATGTGATTTAATAAAGGCAGTGGCAGGCAGACAGTGATGCTTTGGAGTTATAGTGTTGAAGAGGACAGTAAGTGTGTGTATCAGTGCTATGTTTGTGTCTTTCTGGTGTATCTGATGTCTGTCAACATCATTTTATTCCTTGACTGATATTTTTACATGGTTATCGTAAACCCAAAGACCAGCTGTAAGTTAACTCCTCATCTTACCAGTTTCACATGGTTAGGTTTTTAATTCCAGTCTAAAGTGAGCTTTAGTGAGTTTTAAATCTAATTGCAATTGCAGAAGAAGAAAAAGTCAAAACGCTTGAAATGAACTAGTGCTCAGTTTGCATTTGATGGCTACAAACATGCTAGCTTGGCAGGAAGGGCTGGTTATTGGATAGATGCCAAACACATAGGATACACTGTGTTACAGATGCATATCAGTCAGTGCCAAAAGTTAATTGAGATTAAGTACGAGTTTGGGAAGTCCGGGAGAGAATAGACTCATGTTACAATGAATCCTAAAGGACACCCAACAAAAATAAAGCTACCAAAACATGTACAGAAAGTTTCCAGAGCACTCCTGAGGCATACCCTCACTAGTTGTAGTCAGTTGTATATTATTTTCTATCTAAAACCTGGACGTGAGTTAGCATTTTAGCACTTTGGTTCATTCTAGCTGTGAATTCAGGCTTATTTCAGCTGCTGTCCACTGTGGAGGATTAAGCACCAAACTGCTCAGAGCCCCTCAGCGAGACAACAAGGAGTGATGGTTTAACAAGGAGAGAGATTTAAGGCTGGGATGAGTTCAGCGTTAATTAAACAGGGCCATTGTTTTTTAATATTTTAGGCGGTCCAGTTTAAAGAATGTGTCTGACTTGTTTGTGATGGGAGGAGCTCTGATCCTGGAGTCCACAGTGCTTCTACGTTGGCTGGAGAGAGAAGGATACTGGCCACTAGGAATGACTGGCATCTCCATGGGGGGATATGTGAGCATTCTGTCATTTCCTACACTGTTTATATTCCACTGGTAGTCAACTGCTTGTGATAATACTGAATCTGATTCTGTCACTCTGTTGTTGTCTTTGTGTTCAGATGTCCTCCTTGGCAGTGACTAACTGGCCCAAGCCCATCCCACTGATTCCCTGTTTGTCCTGGTCCACTGCCTCGAGTGTCTTCACCACGGTAACACACTCTTTCTACCTGACATAGATCCAGGGCTGGACTGGGTTTAACAAACGGCCCTGAACTTTTGCCCAGACAGGCCAGACGACACCAACCATGCTTCTTCAACAAATGTACCCACCAGTGTCTAAACCACCACCTAACCAAGTAATCTCCTAAATACTCAGCTAGAAATGTTATAAACTGATACAGCTTGTAAGAAACGTGTTTTGGACGCACGTATTTTTAAAAATAGTTCTTATTCTTATGTTATTTCTACTGAACTCACAGGAAACACAAAGTAAAATAACACAAAACCATGACAAAAAAAAACCCAGCTGCTTGGGGCAGCATGATAGCTGAGCAGGTAGAGCAGTCGTCTTTCAACCCAAGGGTGAGCAGTTCAATTCTCCCGGCAAGCTACATGACGAGGTGTCCTTGGACAAGAAACCAAAACCCTGTAGTAGCGCTGACACAGGTCTAGCAGCTGTCCAAACAACAATTTCCTCAATTGGATCAATAAAGTATCAATTATTATTATTATTATTATTATTAACAGTATATTAGCAAATGCTACTGTTACCATGGGACAGCATGGATAGAATTAGAGTTGAGCATCTAGTGTCAATGATTTTTCATTCATTTTTCATTCACTCCTGTTAAACTCACACAACCTAGTTTAGATGTTAGTATGAGGAAGTCATTTGAAATTTGTCTTTAACTCAAACTACTTAATGAATGAGTCTAAACACGCTGACTAACTTTATTAGCACTAATGATTCCCTTCTTATAGTGCATGTCTGGTGACGTTATCAGAGAAGGGAAGGGATTCTCACTTTTCTCACTATTTATTGTTTGTTCTGTGGCTTTGAACTTCATTTTCAACTTGTCCTTTAATGTGAAATAATCATTGTGTGTGTGTGTGTGTGTGTAGGGAGTGCTGAGTAAAGCAGTGAACTGGACACAGCTGGAGAAGCAGTATGCTGTTAACTCGGTGTATGAAGAGGAGATCATTAAGCTGCTGGAGTATTGTGGGGTGTGTTATCCTTCAACGTTCTTACGATACCTATGATAATACAGGATATATGATCCAATAAATTGTGATACTGTAATCCAAGCAGTATATTATGATTTTTAGTGGGCTGGGTTTGCTGCACCCTCATTACGCCCTGTGTTAGTTTACAGGATGTGCAACAGGGTGTTACAGCTAAATAGGTGATAGAGCTAGATGTTTTGGTTTGAGAAGCATATTACAGCTGTTAATGAGTTAGTAAAAATGTAGAAACAGTTAATACCAAATCATTAAGTCATGTAGTAGGTTCATCAGTCAGCAACAAGGTTTCTGCTGGAGAATGACTCACACACATGAGCGTCAGTAAGTGCAGTTTATTTCTCTTTTGTCCAGGCTGATTCCTTTAAGATGAGCACACAATCTTTCAAGCATGTGGACTCTATAGAGCATCTTCTGGGTCTGTCTGGGGAGGGAGCTGAGGCTGGACGACGCCTGCTGGTTGGCTCTGAAGAGGGCAGGGCTGGAGACAGAATAGCTCATTTACTGTCATCAAGTGTGAACACCCATGGGGAGAGCTTGGACTCTCTACAGAGGTAAATGAATGAGGTTCATGTGAATAGAAACTTGTCTTCTATACACTTTTATCCCTGTCACATGTGTAACATCTGCCAAGTGCACAGGAGACTTTATGCCACACATGCTACACCTGACACATTGTCAACATTAGATTGGTAAAGTGAGCAGATTTATTTGTGCCAGAGGACGTTGAGATCCAAACCAAGACGGTGTAGTTAAGTGAAATGCAGTACTTAACAGACAATGCAGCCCAGAGCTGTTGGCTGGACTAACATTTAGTCCAAACACGCTGGCTGTCACATTTTGACATTTAGATCCACTAAAGGGAAAGATGGACTTGTCAGAAACTCTTAATACAGTGACTTATAGTTCAAATGTAGATGTCACCTTTTGCTCCAGTGACACAGTTTCATTGAAACTGTCTGCTTTTCTTTTCTCAGGAGCCATCATGCAGACAACACGCTGCATGGGAAGAAGACAGATACCAAATACTGTCGACCGTCATTACACAGAGAGTCGATCAGCTTCATGAAGGGAGTGATGGATGAATGTACACACATGGCCAATTTCTCTGGTGAGTTTTTACAGTGCTCACAGACAGATTTACAACGTATGTGGTTAGAACCAGCACGTGTGTGTGTGTGTGTGTGTGTGTGCATGTTCCAGGAACATTGAGAAAGTTTTGTGTCTCTACCATGAATATAATAAAAGTGAGGTTATATGAAGTGTGTTCTGTACGATCAGGTCGACAGAAAAGACCAGATTTTCTCTTGGCCTGTTATTTATCTTAGACTGATACAAACACAACTGAACGGCTTCTGTTACCTGTTTTTCTAACAGATGGTCAGTGTGAAATATGACACCCAGGTTTGTGACGGCAGGTTTGACATTTGTAGACAGATAAACAAGATGGTCTCTTTCTATCCCTCTGTCCTAGTCCCTGTAGACACCAGCCTCATCATTGTGGTCCAGGCCAGAGAGGATGCCTACATCCCTCGTACAGGGGTCCTGAGTCTGCAGGAGATCTGGCCTGGATGTGAGGTCCGATATCTTAACGGAGGACACATAAGTGCATATCTGTTTAAGCAGAATGTCTTCAGGTAACCCACCAACTTCAACCATATTACAAGCTGTGTGCTCAGGTCTAAGAAGCAGTTAGATAATTAACACCACTGTCTTAGAATACTGACTGAAAGGTCAGAATGAAAGGCTGCCACCCAAAAGAGAGCACGCTGCTGCACCACCTTAAAATGTGCATCCACTGACCTCAACACAAACTCTGTGAAACTGTTGTCATGTGACGTTTTTGTTATTGTCAACCTTTGTTACAAATTGTGACAGTTGTGTTTTTAAAAGCATTTCTTAGCTTTATTAAGCTACTATATATAAATGAAATTTAAATTGAATAAAATTTGAGCTTCACAAATTATACATGACTCACAGAAATTGCAGAAAACATTAGTACAATCCAGTGCATGTGGATTTGCATGTGTATCTGTTTTCTTTCCAGACAAGCCATATATGATGCATTTGACAGATTCTGCCTGAAGTATCCCAACCTGCACTAGCTGTGGTGGGCTGGAGCAAAAATGTCTGGACTCTGGAACCAGCTCTGCCTGTCTACAGACCAGAGGCCTAAGCATGAAGTATGACTAACATCTCTTCCAGCTTGTGTCCTCAGATAAACACCATCTGAGCACAGTCACTTTCTTGTTGTTCCCACAAGCTGCTTCTGCAGGGGGTGTGCCCCGGTGTACCCAAACTACTCAAACTGTAGCAGTATCAGAAATGTTGTGGATGGTTCCTGCCTGCAGGAACACTCAGGCCTCTAGTTTCACTTTGCTAAACTGGTGGTAACGGACCAATCAGGTGTGTTAGGAATACATCACCTTGCCTCCCTCACCCACCTGGAGAAACTCCAGATAATTCAGATAGGGAGGTTCACCCTTCTAACCAATCAGAGACTTTCAACAATTTCTGCTTGATTAGTACGCTTCTCATTTATTCTAATCTGATATCAACTAATACCTGAAGGGCTGTACAGAGTGTGGCAGAGTGTAGAAGAGCACAATGGAGCAGGGAGGGAGCAGAGCAGATGCTGATTTTGAGTCTCATGCGAGGCCATCTGAATTTGCATATTGTAGCTCTAAACCATTTGATTTTCATGAATCCAAACATATCTGATCTGCGTTCTGGTTGCTTTTTCTGTAGTAACCATTCAGTAGATCAGTAGAGTCAAATCTGTAATTACATTTAGTATTCATTTGTGACTTTGCTGTTCCCACACAGGATTAAAACGACAGCACAGGTCTGTTTCATCAGGTGATCAAAGCTCACTGCAGATAAATTGGTATCTGACTTTATAATGATCAATAAGTAGCTAGATTTGCAAATAACAAAAAGCCAAAGGTGGATTTTTTTAAAATGACAAGCAGGATAATATTACAGTGCTTCAAAAAACAAAACTATTTCTTACATGAACATCAGCCATTGTTTCCAGTATAAAGATTGAGATATAAAGATCCTGCATGTGTCGGGCTACACTGAAAACACGGACACGTTGTCGACTGTTGACTTTGCTGCTGACACATACAGTGTTTGACCTGATGTTGCTGCTTCACTGTTAAACACCTGCAGCTCCTCAGCTGCACTGCTCCTGCTGCAGCTGCTGCTCCTCCTCAGTATTTCAGACAAAACAGCTGCTCAGTAGTGTTAAACTACATGTACTGTTACCATGGTAACCACTACTACTGTGTAAGTAGTATCAACGTATGGATGCAGAGTTGATAAGTCTCTGTGGGTTTATCATGCTAGGATATAAAGGGGGTGGAGGGGGGCTCTCAGTTAGCAGAGCAGTCATCTACAAACCCCAGGGTTGGTGGTTCAGTTCCTGGTTCCCCAAATACAACCCCGAGTACCAGCACCACCATATATGTACAGCTGCCCAAAAGGACTGTGCTGTGTAACAGGTTGATAACATCAGTATCTGAGATGACACATGCACACAGCTCATCACTGTGCTCCATGTTTTCACTGTTTCCACATCAGTCCACCACTGGTGTTTCAGCTGTGAGACCAGGGGCCTCAGTGTTTCTGACAGAGACGTGTCAGGATCAACAAAACAAGATGAGGATGGATGCTAACACAGTGCCTTTCAGGATATTGAGATGCTACACATACAACTCTGATACTGTTACAGATCATTTAGTCAAAAGTAAAATGAGCAGTAAGTGGAACTTAAGCATGTCTCTCTCTATTTTACCAGTGCTGTGAGAGCATCTGCAGCTCACCCACTATGTTCTGTGACAGAGATTTTTGCTAATTATGAATGAGCATGCTAAATTCATTTTCTTTCTTTATTATTTTTTTTAATCAAATGATTTAAAATGACTTTGACTGCAGCTACTGTTGTTCACTTAAAGCCATAAAACATGAGGCATCTCAATATTTGAGTTTTCTCAATAACTCAGACTGAAGAATGTCAGATCAGTGCAAAATTAGTTAAAGATGAAAAAAGAAGCTCACAGAGATTCAGAAATCAAACATTTGACTGTTAAAAACAGCCTGTTAACATTTACTGTTTCATTATTAAACATGAATTAACCGACTTGTTTTTAAAAGTTGTTACAAATTGATTCATTTGCATTTAAATGAAGTTGAAAGTAAAACAGTTGGTGCAAATAATAAAAGATGTAGTAGCAAATTATTATTATTTTTTTTTATCCATTCTTAAAAATGTTTGGTTTGACTGTTCCTCTTATGTTCCATCTCAGTTCCTGTGTTTCCTGCTGGAACATTTAGTGCAGTGGTACATTTCATTTCAGAATTTGTCAGTGGTGGAAGAAGTATTCAGATCACTTACTTAAGTAGAAGTATTAATATGACAGTGTAAAAATACTTGTACTGGTAGCGATGGAGCTTATAAACAGTATTCTGTTGGAACTGTGGACGCTGCAGTAAAAGTAGTGAAGCAGAGAGAAAGTCGAAATACTTAAGTAAAGTAAAGCAGAAAACATTCAAAATTCTACTGAAGTAAATGTACTTAGATACTTTAACCACTGTCTAGAAAGAAATTAAAGTCAGATACACAGAACTACAGGGGAGCTGTGATTGGTCAGCTTGGGTGTGAGGGCCAACACATCGTTCAGTTACAGTGATTATATTTCTTTAAAGTCAGTGGATAGATGTGGAGCGTTTAATGGATCCATCCAGCACTAGCTGAACAACAGTGTCTGTGGTCAAAGCTGATGTTAGTCCACTGCAGGAGAGCAGATGGGCTGTGCAGGATGGAACAATTGTATGTACTGCTGACCATTAAGGCACTGGACTGCAAAGAAACCTGATCATGTGATCAGTCAGTGACAGCTGGTGTGGAAACAAATCGTTAAAAAGACGTGGATACGACGTCAACTCTTGAGAATCATGATGCAACAGCTACAGCAGCTCCACTAAACATTCACATGAACTGATGCAGTATTTTAGACATGTTTGTGTTCATGAATAAATGATGACGACGATTAATGAACCATCATTAACACATAGTACAAAAGTCAGACTCTTGGTGGAATCCAGTACAGGGAACTGGAGTATGGATCAGGTTGCGTTTTTCTGTCCAGACCTGACCAAACCCAGCCTGAATCCAACCAGTGCTGCTGAATTTGTGCTGTGTTTTCTTTCAGAAGTAACATAGTCTCCATCATCATTTTCATTTCAGTAACACATTTTTTAATTTAGGCTACAAGTGCACTTACTCCTGTTTAGCCTTAAGTCTGTCCTACATGACCAAACCAGAACACAATTTCTAAATATCTGTCTGAACCTGACCCAAACCTCCACAAACTGACACCATCTGATGCAGACTTGTTCCATCTGATGAATTACACAACTCAAGAAAGTTTGTTTAGCTTTGTTCAGACATGGAGAGAAGCCAGTGTGTGTGTGTGTGTGTGTGTGTGGAGCAGTAAAACACAGTAGCATGGTTTGGAAAATGACTGGCTGGTAAGGCCCCACAAGAACCTGCTGATGCAGCTTCTTACAGCTCAGTACAATATCTGGTCAACTATTTGCCTTTAGACCTTTTTTATCTTAGCAATCACAGGTGGAGCTAATAATGTTAACAGTAGCTCGTCTCCATAGCAAACTGACAAAGGATACTGATTGTGACGGCGAGGAGCGGGTATGTAAAGCCTCATTCAATCAGGATGAACATCACAGGGGAGATGACTGATAAAATAAAATAACAGAAATCCAGATTGAATAGGGGCCATTTTTCTGTGTGCGTGTGTTTAGTTTACCGTGCCATGTTGCTGTTCTGTTTCCTTCACGTTGTTTGTGTGTCATCTATCACAGTTCTGTAAAATAAGTGGTCGAGTTACTAACAGCGTGATTCTTTTGTATCTTCACATTTGTACACTTTGTAGATGTGCGCCTCTGACGACTTTATTCCTGTCTGATTTAACAATCTGTTGTTAGTAGGACCTGTTTGTAATGTTTTCTATTAACTTAAATCTACACTGATAAAGTGGTGCTACGGATCACACCTTGAGTGAGAGAATAAACAGATAACTGGAACAATTCTGATGTGTCTTATTCCTCTGAGCCACAGAGCTCCAGTGCTGTTCATTAAAAATACACCAGTGAGCCTCAGTGTTGCTCATTAGCATCAACACACACACACACACACACACACACACACACAGTAGTTTATACTGACTCAGTTCCACATGCTGTTCTGCTACTGCAAACACTCACTGGAACATCAAATGTAGGTTAATCCACCACTGAAGGTAGTCCACAGCAAACTCACTAGTTCTTCCTGTTTGTTAAAAACTACAAAATTACTGAACCAACTTCACAATGATTGAAGCCAGTGTGCTGCTGGGATTACACAAAGCTTGACACCCTTTCCCTGGTCTTGTCGCTACTGTATTGTGAAGGTCTACAAAGAGAATTATGGGACCTTATATGAACAGGTGTGTGTCTTTTTAAACTATGTCCCATCGATTTGTTTTGTCTCAGGTGAACTCCAGATAGGTTTTAGACACATCTCACGGAAAAGTAAAGCAAACAGGATGCACCTGCCCACACTTAAAGGAGAGATTTTTATTTTTTTTTAAATGAATGTCATAGCAATTAAATTTAAAACACAACATGTACAACTGTATTGTAGTGGTCCAAAATATGTCTTCAATCTACATTTCCTTTGTTATAAGTTGTCTAATGTATCTCATTATTCATTTTATTAAAAATATTTTGAACTCTTTATAACTTTAACTTCTTTTTTGCGCTTTTATTGTGGAGCTTGTTTACATGCGTGAGGTGGAGCCGGACATGACGTCAGCGCCTCTGCGCAGCAGCTGATCGCCGCGGAGCAGGATCTCGGACGCTCTCGTTATTTTGTGATGTTGTGAGGAACACCTGGAGCTCCGGCTCTCCTGCCGCTCACCTGCCGCTCTGCTTCAGCGGGACACGGCAGCGCGTCCTGCGGACACTCGAGCTCTGCGGGGCCTGTTTGTTTCGGCTGATAACAGCAGCGGGCCTACCTGCGACGCTAAGCTAATTAGCTAGCTGTCACCGTTAGCAGGACGGAGCGTAAACAGTGAGGTAAACGGTCGGGGACAAGCTCCCAGCACCGACGTGTGACGGGCGTGAAGACGCTGAATATGAAGCAGGTCTCTGCGGTGGATGCATAGTGCTCACAGACGGCCTCTGCTGTCCCGGCTGGAAGATGTGGCTCAAGCTCTTCTTCTTGCTCTTGTATTTCATAGTCTTGTTCGCGCTAGCCAGGATCTTCGAGGCGGTAGTTTGGTATGAGACAGGCATGTTCGCCACTCAGCTGGTTGATCCAGTCACTCTCAGTTATAAGAAGCTGAAGACCATCCTGGAGTGCCGGGGGCTGGGATACTCCGGGCTGGCGGAGAAGAAGGACGTCAGCGAGCTGGTGGAGAAATCCGGTAACTGTCAGATGTCTCTAATCTTTTTCTTTACTGTGAATAACTGGAGTTTTTATCTCTTGGGACCTCACACGAGAAAGTGTGAGATAAGATTACGACACTGTTATCTGGCT
>JAUBNQ010000002.1:1804846-1819327 GCA_032353495.1 Ctenopoma kingsleyae | reverse complement strand
GTCGTTTGTATCTTTGTGGTTGTTTGAGTCTCTGTGGTCGTTTGTATCTTTGTGGTTGTTTGAGTCTCTGTGGTCTCCTTGTATCTTTGTGGTGATTTGAATTTACATTGTTTTGCCTCTGTTTTGAGTTTCTGTGGTAAAAGTCTTAATTAATAACTTTACATTAAATCAGTGAATAGGGCAATAGTATGTCTGTGATACTGACATAGTGGTTGTGTGTTCTGTCCCTCAGGTCGTGTATCAGGCGTGGCTGGCAGCGCTCCACCCTCATCATGTCTGTTCCTCAGACTTCAGCGTCCAAAGGCAAAGTCATGCTGAAAGAATACAATGGGCGTCGCATCGAAACCGAACACATCTTCCGCTGGATGACCTCACATGTGGCTCATCGAATCAAAACTCTGCGTCAGTCTGAGCAGCTGGCCGAGGAGTGGCGCTTCGACCCGGCCCACCCCATTAAGATGTTCCTGTTCGCACGCCTGTCACAGCCGCCCGCCTTCTTCTCCTCACTGTCAGTCAAATTCACCGGCAGGATTGAGTTCATCTTTGTGGACATTCGTCACTGGGACAACCACAGCAGCCTATCAGAGATCGGTGTGATGCAGAGCCCCGCCTACATCCTCAAGATGCCTGAGGGCATCTATCGCTATGGCAACAGGTGATGATAGATCATGGAAAAGATAGTGGAGTATTGTTTATACAAGCACTGTTTTCTGTCTTTTTCTCCCCCTTACCTCCTTTCTTCTTCTTTCCTTCCTTCCTTTCCTCCTTCTCTCATTTTCCTCCCCTCTTCCCCCTTTCCTCTTCTCCTCCGCTCCTCCTTTTTGTAGTACGGGGGAGTTCCTGTCCCTGGCAGCCATGGATACTTTCCTGCGTTCAGTTCAGCCAGAGGTCAATGATCTGTTTGTCCTCAGCCTGGTCCTCATCAACCTGCTGGCTTGGATGGACCTTTTCATTACACAGGTTACTTCCTGTTTTTCCAATAGACGCCAAGATGAAAGTGAACTCAGTGCCATCTGAATTCACGTTAGGTGCCTTTTACTTGGGGTTTTCCATTTAGGGCTCTATTTTTGTGTTCTAAGCACAGAGTGGGTGTTCAAGGAACACAGACTGTGTGGGTGTCTTACTATTTTGGTTCATGTACTGTAGGTGCAGCAGCACAAAGTAAAAAAGCTAAAATTTAGAATACAGGACTTTTTGTAATAGTTTTTCTACATTGTGATGTTGGTACTAACCATTGATCGAATAGAGAATTACACATTACATTTAATAATATGTGTTCATTTTCATTGGCAGGGAGCAACAGTGAAAAGATTTGTAGTTCTAATCCGAACACTGGGAACCTACAACTCAATACTGCTGGTGTCCTGGCTTCCTGTTCTGGTAGGAAATCATCTACACCACACACTTCTCACAGCTGACTCCAGCAATAAATTTCCTCTGCACACTGTCTCTGTTGGCAGCATTAATGGCACAGTGACAGCACAAGCCCAGCTGTTTCCTGTTCCAGAAAGGTGCTTTGACAGACCGAAACCTAGAGCTAGAACGTAAACAATGCATCAGAAAATTTAATGGTTTTGTGAGGGAGGGAAATTGTTTGATATGTCTGTGTAGCCTGAAGGAAGAATGTAAACTAAAATTGAAAGTGATTTAGGTTTCCACATTGACATGACTCTCTAACCAGCACCAGTATGTGACCTTAAAGAAAATTAGTGTGTTTTGTTACTGTGCATTAGCTGATAATAGCTGATCACTAATTCACGTCCGATGACTCCTCCAGGCTCTCCTCCAGCTGCCCTATCTGGACGCTCTGTATGGTTACAGCCTGAAGCTGCTTCGTTACGCCGACACCACCACACTGGCCAGCCTGGTGAGAGCTGATTGGACCTTCTACTCATCCCATCCTGCTCTCTTCCTGTCCACCTACCTGGCCCATGGCCTGCTGGTCGACTACTTCGAGAAGAAGCGCCGCTGTGGCAACAGGAGCCAGGAGGACAGCACGACCAACCTGGAGTGGCTGGCCAGCCTGTGGGACTGGTACACTTCCTATCTGCTCCACCCGATCGCGTCGCTGCAGCAGGTGCCGTCCGACCACTCAGACTGGGAGGATGATCCCAACTTCTTATTTGAGCGCTTGGCTTTCCCCGACCTCTGGCTACGTCCGTTAGTAAACATGGACTACATTAAAGCCCTGCCAACCTGGAGGTTCAGAGCCGTGAGTCAGCGCAGGAGGGACGACCCCGGCGGCCCCCTGCATGATGACACAGAGAGTTCACATTCAGACACGGAAAGCACAGGTACTCCTCCACACAGCAGCAAAAGACACAAGACGTCAGTGTGCAATCAGGACAGCAACACACTATGTGCTGACAGCAACGTGGACTCGAGCCCCTGCTGTCATCATGGAAACAGAAGCTCGTCATCAGCCGACAGTGCACCGGAGGACGCCTGCCACACACCTGAAGCTGTCTCTAACCAGCAGCGCTGTGACTGGTCGGCGTGGCCCCGTGACGTGCTGCGGTGCTCCGAGTGCGTGGTGTGTCTGGAGAACTTTGTGAGTGAGGAGCTGCTGATGGCTCTGCCCTGTGGCCACGCCTTCCACCAGCAGTGCATCGTGGTGTGGCTGGCAGGAGGCAGACACTGCTGCCCGGTGTGTCGTTGGCCGAGCTACAAGAAGAAACACACGTGTGACTGAGCCTCTGTGCCTCCTCTCTCCTCTCACTGTCATCGTCATCGTAGCTTGCTTTGGGGGTGAAGTTAGTTTGGGGAGCGAGACGTTCTCAGCCGATGTCACCAGGGGTGCTGCTGTCCTGAGCTTTTGTCTGTTCCCGTTGAAGGCATCATTCCAGCCATTGCGATGGACAGAAGAAACTGTGAAAGGCCAGTCACCACAGTCACACAGTAACCACTGGTGTAATCGCAGTAAACTTTGTAGTGCAATAAAACATATTTCTAGTTTTTCATCTGCCAGAGTTGTGCTGTTTGCAGGACTGCAAGGACATCGATTTAGAAACCACCAGAGTGGCATTTATTTCACAAACTGTCCCTGTCCGTCCTCTATTTCTGTTGACAGCTGGTGCAAAAAGTTCCGTTCTGTTTGCGTTGTAATTAGCATTATGTTGAGGCTGGGAGGGAGCTGGGTGGCCTCTCTGTTGAGGCCTCTAACTGGTCAGCATGTGTGAAACATCATCAACAGAAAGTTTAGTGCTTGACTTGGCCTCACTGACAACTCCTCGTCAGCGAGCGTCATTTTTACGCGCAGCTAACGATTCCATTACTGTCAGCAGTTTCTAGCTTCATTCTGCCCTGTCAAGTCTTTCATGTGATTCATCATTCACACACCACACACATGCAGTAATCCTTGTTTGTAGATGAAGATACAGAGAGGAGCTTGGTGGCTGTAGTGTGGATAGAGTTTTACACAGTATCCGCCCTGCTTCTGACCAAGTGGTTAAAGGGTGCCTACAGCAATTTTTCACTTGCTTAAATCAGAATGCATGTATACGAATGCTTCTCTATATTTAAAATGATCTCTTTGCTTCCAGCTGAGATTTTCAGTTCAGGTTGTTCATTCTACATTTGTAGTCTTGGTTAACCCAGTCCTTCAGAACTCCTCGAGATGACACCGTGTGAGCTGAAAAACTCCAGATAACATTACGTGTATTGAGTTTTTCAGTTCACACGGCGTCATTACGAGAATTCCTAGAGGTCTAGGTTACCCCAGTCAATTTGAAAATTTATTAATTTATGTAGTTGCCCTTTAGCTGCTTTGTTGTTGGAAGATGTGTGTATAAAACAAGCATAATGCCCCACACGTTAACAGCTGCTCAGCTCACATACTCAAATGCAGCCATCGAACTGCAGCTGGGATTATACGCATCAAAAGCTGATGCAGAGCAGTGATACTGGTTACCATCAGCTCTTATTGTGAACCAGTACTGGTGTTGTCTTCCTTCATCACATTAACACTGATGTGCTAGTTGGGCAAAGATTGAGAAACGGTGAAGAGTAGCATTGACACACTTTGGACACTGAGGCCTCACTCAGATCAATCATTAAGTGTGTGGTAGATGACTGGGAACATAGCTACAGCAGCTGTCAGACACTAAACCAACTCAGAACACAGTTAAAGCTGCAGACTCTTTATATTAACATGTGCTCAGATGACTTTGCCAAACCTCCCGGAGGTCCCCTCAGCTCCATGGAGCTTTTTAACACATTTTAGTTTGTTCTTTTACTTTAAACTCTGCTTCCATGAACCTGGTTTCCAGCAAAGGTTTTCAGAGAAAAAGCATTAAAAAGCTACTGTCCACTACCTGCTCAGCAACAAACAGCAGACAGACACGGATAGAGAGTAGCTGGTGATCACAGTGGAGCATTTAGCAGTAAAACAGTGCCTCTGGAGCTGGGGAGAGACCAAAACCAGAGCTAAAACAGGGAATATAGGACTGAGGTTCACCAGGTGGTGTATCTTGTAATGGCTGTTATTGCCTGAGTCTTGCCTTTACCAAGAATAGACATGTGTTGGTGAGACACCATGATATGACCTTTACATGGTGGGTATCACTTACGAAGGTACCGTAAGTCTTTCTTTACATGAGCGTCTTTCGTTACAGTTATTAAACTTGCTTAGCTGCGGAATGAAAAGGTTTGAGAGGAAGGAATCTTTGTTTTTGCTTTACGTCTCCATGTTGACTGCCAGGAGCTGCTGTGCCTGTACAAGTTCACTGGAGGTCTGATGCCTTGCTCGTGGGCAGCTTGCACACTGATCAGGACAGAGTACAGTAGAGACAAACTCTAGATTACTGACACTGTTAACAGTTTTAACTCTAAAAGTGTGAAGAAAACAAACCCATTCAATGACCAGCTGACTTTTTTTAAGTTTCCCTTTGAGATGTGGTGCAGTCAAGTTGAGTAACCATCATTTCTCAATTTATTAAACACTATTTTGAGATTAAATATGGAGATTTTGTAGTATATTAAATAGTTTGAGAAGAAAGAGCTTCAGTACAGAGTAAATCCCTGGCTGATACGTCTGTGGAGATCTGTGGTTATGCTGAAGGTGCTACTCTGACAACAGGACTTGCTTAAGGTTTTTAAAGATGTTTGGCCTCATCGGTTCTGACTACCTGGTTGGGAGTCCCAGGTGTTTAGCCTGTATAGTGCAGATCTTGAGGGTTTTTGATGTTAAGCATGAATCGTTGTCCCACCTGACCATGTGTCGTTACGGTCACGAGTCAAAGTATAATTGGCTGTTAAAGTGCCTGCTAGGTGATGCTAAGACTGCATTATAAGTGATGTCGTAGACTGCCCCCTCTGTTGAGCAACTCCTCTTACTCCTCCATCAAACCAGATTGTTTGAAAGAATAGAGTCATCCAAATGTGACCTCATCAACACTCAATCTGTTAACGACTCCATGTAGGTCAAACACCTGGTTGGGTCAGACTCCCAACCAGTCCGTCCACCTACAATACAATCTTGCCATCGACTCCCACGTAGCTTAAAAGCTAATCACACCTCGACTCACGTGACCCTAAGAACACACATAAAAGTCTGGTGGGACAATGATCTACGCATACCTGAAACTCCCAACCAGGCAGTTAGTGAACTGAAGAAGCTTTTCTGATGAAAGGCAAAACATCAAGAGTCTCAGGCAAGTCCATTTGCTTCATCTTTGGGAAGTCCGTTATTAGAATATGTTGGGTAGTGCTACCTATGCTCTGTATTGTATTGCCTGAGGTTTAGGTACAATTTCCCCCTGAAACTGACACATGCTTTGCTAATGACCTCGTCATGTCTACATCCTACCTGTGGACCTTTACCTGGATTGTTTCCAAATTAAAACCCTGTTCTAAAATGCCCCAGACTAACTGTAATTTATTAACTTTTAAGGGTGCTTATCTGTAATCTTTCAGCTCATTCCTGTCCTCTTTCTGTGTGTGAAGGGCAAGAAGAATAAAAATTATATGTAGAACAGTAACATTTATCCAAAATAAAAGCAGTTTCAGAACTTTGGATGTGTTCTGTCATTCTTCTGGGGAATAAGGTGGTGTAAGGAAAAGGATAGTCTGAAAGGCTCATATTCATAGATGTGCATGAAGCGGTGTGTGTGTGTGTTATTTATGTATTAATGTTAAGATTCTTGCTATTGTATTGGACCCAGGGTTGGACCTACTTTGCTTTCTGTGGTTGGTTCTTATTGATTCAGTAAGTCACTGTATGGAGCTGAGACCTTGCCAGAGACACAGGACACTCAGTAAACTAAGCTCTCTCCTTCACCCTTTAGATAATGTTATCTGGAGTAGGTTTTCCTTTCATCTGATCATACAACAGGTTTTATAGTTGACCTGTTCCTCCAGATGTATGTGCCACCTAAACACACATGCAAACCATGAAGGGACATCACCCAGAGTGATCAGCACTCAGCTCCACAAGGCATTGGAACATTTTTAGTGTGAGAAAGGTGCAACCTAGAAGCCTATTGAAGAAAAACTGGTGTAGAAGCTAAAACAGTGCTCATCTTCCTACAACAAAAAAATGTCAGAAGATGGTGGATACTTGTCGTATTGACCTTTTCTGTTCTGAAATAAATCATTTTGATTATAATACATTTTAGTAATATTTATGAATGTAAATTGATGGTTTATTTGTGTTTTTTCAGAATACAAATTTGCAGCAGTTGCATCCAACCACATTATCTGCAAGTGATGGATTACTTTTTCCAAGTTTTATTATTTGCAGTCAAAAATAGTCATTTGTTATTATTTCAGAATTCACAGAGCATTCATAATTCATTTTTCTTACCCAACAAACGCAGACTGTATTATTATTGTACACTTTGTTAATATCTGAACATTTTTTAACTTTAGCGTAACAATCTTTATTCTACATGTACCACCCGAGTCTGAGTGTGTGCCTCAGTCTGACCACCCCATTAAAAACAAACTAGGTCCGCCCCTGACGTTAATAAACGTGGAGAAGTTCAGGATGAGGGTGAAGATCAACCAAACGTCAGTTCCTGCTCTACGTCGGTGGGTGGCGCTGTTGTGACACTGAGTGGAGGACAGTCGTGTGTGTGCGTGTGCGTGTGTGTATGTGTGGTGGGGAAGGCAAGAAGGGGGGGTCCAGCCAGTTAGACGCCAGCAGACTTGGAGGAGAGCGAGCCCCCCCTTTTTTTCACTCTGTAAACCACCGAGCTGTCTGCTCTGTCCTCCCGGACGCGCACTTGGCGTGTGTCTGCAGCAAAGACCAGGCAGTGACGCGCGGGACCGGACCCGGACCCGGACCCGGAGGATCTGCTGGTGTCATATCGTAGGACGCAGCCGGTGGCACTAATGAAGTGACTGAAAGCAGAAAGCCTGTGGAGAAGTGTCAGCGCGACACCGGAACTTTCTTTTTTCGGGGTACGTTCCCCGAGCGGTTCACCGGGAGATGCGCCGTTACCGGGACAGCATGTGTGGGACAGTGTGAGTCACTTTGTCACTGACGTTTGTGGAGTTTAGTAACAGCACACACTGCGTGCGGATCCTGTTGACACTGCTCCCTCTGATGAAGTCATTCATAGTGTGCGCTTGTGTGTCTGTGTGAGTCTCCTCTGTGACGTGCATTGCGTTTGGAAGTGGGATCCTGCTCCTGAACAGCTGCCATCCTGTTCAGCGCGCTGTTGCCATTATTCCGTCCAGCAGCTGCAGTCCCGCTGCAGCCCGTCAGTGCTCAGTGTGTGTATCAGTGTGGGTTATTCACAGCGCTGCTATGCAGACTGACTGGAGCCAGCTCAGACAGCTCCACTGTAACCGACTGTGAAGGCACAGGCCCGGGCTGTTCGCGCAGAAAGAAAAGCTCCACAGCTGAGGAAAACGCTCCGGGTCTCCGTCCAGAGGGACGGGCCTGCGCGGAATATAGCAGATGTTCCACAGCTTTGTGTACTAATGTGGATTATTCAGGATGCTGCTATGCAGACAGAGCGGAGCCACAGAAGAGCTGCTGGTAAATTTAAAGTAACACACTGCTGTGTAGCTTCTGTCAGTACAGCTGAACACGAAGGTTTATATGTCTTAGTGCTCAAAACTCATCCAGGTGAAGTATGTGCACGTTATAATTTGGAGTAATAACTTTTTTTTTAACTATAATGCTTCCAGCAGGTGAACCTGGAACTTCGTGGAACTGAGACCTTTTGTTTTGAGAACTTTGCTGTCAGTATTTCAGTTTCTTTCACTTTTTGCCTGTTTGTTACACTGAGTCTTGGAAAATGAAGAATCCACATCCACTGAATAAAACGTGGAATTCATCCGTTAACAAAGACCCTGTACTGATTTCTGTGCCGGGGCCTAACAAGAGGTTCAAGAGGAAATCTCGAGAGCCTAAAAGGCTGTTCAGCAGCCCGGAGCCCGAGATGATGAGCGCCTACCCAGTGGACGTGTCAGACGTGGACTCAGTGGATGACACCCAGATGCAGGTGTGTAATATCAGCGGGGCGGCTCCTCTTCAGAGGCAGCTGTTGAGGCGTCAGGAGATGACGGCCGGTTCAACAGGGATTCTGTTGGGACATCCAGAGGCCAACGTGTCTCCAGCTCAGAGCAGCGCCATAGACATGAGGATCGGCATTAACGTGCCCGGCATCACTTCCAAACTGTCGCAGCTACCTGCCTCTCCGTTCTCTAACCCGGAGATCTCCCACTGGCCCGCGGCCATCTCCCAGCCTCTGTCCAACAGACTCAAGCTGGGCCTCCGCTCCACTTTCCCTCTGTCTGCATCCAGCAGCAGCAGCCTCTCACCCAGCCACCAGGCCTTCTCCCTGGATCCCTCTCTGTCAGGCCAGGCTGACCCCAGAACCCCCCAGACCTCCCATTGTCATGAGCATGTGGAGCCTGAGGTCCAGTCACCCAAGGTGAATATGTAGACTGTCAGGAAAAGTACAGTATGTACATAAACTAGAGCAGAAATGATTCCTAAATAAATAATACATGCAAATAATATTCAGTGGTACATGTGTAATCATGACTAGAACATTGGTTCCAGTGGACTGGGGTCAGTCTAACATTGTAATTGGACACTGTCTTGTCTTCTGCTCTCAGGAGTCTCCCAGGAAGCTTGTCGGGGTGAGTGTTGAAAGGCCTGGGCGTCTTCCAGAGGTCAAAGCCATCCAGCAGACCAGGAGGCTATTAGCCAACGCCAGGGAGAGGACCCGGGTCCACACCATCAGTGCAGCATTCGAGGCCCTGAGGAAGCAGGTCAGACTCTTTCTCCCCGCCGCCAAAGTGCACACAAGCTCGAATGTGTGAACAGAATCACGTAAAAGCTGTTGATTGGATTGCTGTAACAGTAAAGCGCAGATGCACAACAATGACCTGCTGTCCTCTGTTGATAATCCATGGAAACAACGTCCTTTGCTCATCTTACATTTCCGTCTCTCTCCAGGTGCCATGTTACTCCTATGGGCAGAAGCTGTCCAAGCTGGCCATTTTACGTATAGCCTGCAACTACATCCTGTCTCTAGCTCAGTTGGCTGAGTTGGACTACAGCTCAGACCACAGCAGCCTGAGCTTCTCTCAGTGTGTGGAGCAGTGCACCAGGACCCTGCAGGCCGAGGGCAGGAGCAAGAAGAGGAAGGTGAGTCTGCGAAAGCTGTTAATACACACAAAACCTCTCTGCTGACAACGTGTTCTCTCACTGATTAGTTCCAAACATGTTCACTTTGCTGTCAGACTACTGTCAGTGAAACTCAGCAGTGTCCTCGCAGATGCGTCACATTAAAAGCCTTACAGCTGCTTGTAGGGAAGTGATCTTCTCCTGTCCTCTTAGGCTTTAAATGTGAAACACATGCATTGACAGTAAGAAAGAAGACTAAGACTGGACGTAGGTAACTACTGTGTATTAAGGTGCCTTTGCAGTAGAAAGTTTCCAGTACTTTTCTTTCCCAGGAACTAAAGTCCAGGATCCTTCCCTGGAGTAAAGGTTCTTTTGAGGGTATTGTGATTTGCATTTCCACAACAGGGACAAAACCCTGGTAAGTAGTAGCCCAACTTAAATTAACACACGGCTGTTACTTCACTCACTTTTACATGTGTAGTGAGTTTGTGTAAAAGTCTGTGTGATATTCCACGTCTCACAAATGTTCAGCGCTACAGGCCCCGACCTAGTAGTTCCTGGACCTTCAGAATGTACTACCCCTCGACCAGGAACTTTTTTTCCGGGGGGGGGGTAGAATTTAGTCAATTTAGACACATTTGCTGTTGTGGAAATGCAAATAGGTAGAACTAAGTGTCTCGAAAGGTTCCTGGTTCCTGGAAAAGATTCTACAGTGGAAATGGGACTTCAGTGTTACAAAAGGAAATTGTTCTCAGCAGAATTGTTATTTATCAAGACATGAGTCTATACATGATAGTGATGTGATTTATTTTACCTGACCTTTTGTTTTGTTTGAATACTGCTACCCTTTTTTGGGGGGAAATTAACATACTTGACTAAAAAAATCTTCTTTTAATTTTTGAATAATACAATATTTTAACTGATAGTATGAGAAATTAGCATTGTTGTTGTTTCAGACTTTGAAAATGATCCATCCATCTATTAATCCAATAACCTAACTGCTTATCCTCTTAAGGATCGCAGGGGTGCTGGATCCTATCCCAGCTGTCATTGGGTGAGAGGCGGGGTACACCTTGGACAGGTCGCCAGTCTATCACAGGGCTAATACATAGAGCCAGACACACATTCACACCTATGGGCAATGTAGCAGTCGTTGGACGGTGGGAGGAAGAATTAACATGCACAAAATCACACTATGTACTGTATATTTCATATCTTTTTTAAGTTCATAGACTTTCAACACATACATTACATATTACAAATATTCACGTATGTAGTAAATATATTTGAAAGGTGGAAAGCCTGGATAAAAAGGTTTCATTTGAGACACAGTCACTGTGTGCCGTTCTCACATCCAGCTTCACACTAACTCAGTCATGTTGCTCTTTTAGATGTAAACTAGCTGAGGGCTTTTTCCCGGCTGGCTGCCTGTTTCTCTCTCTGTGTGCATGCCAGCATTTGTGTTTCTGTGTGTGCGTGTGTGTGCATGTGTGTGTTCTCAAAGTCCCAGACACCAGATGTTTAGAGTGGAGGGGAAGTGGAGCTGGCGCCATGAAGGGCAGAGGGCAGCGGGAAGGCACGCGAACTGAAACCACACACACACACACACACACACACACACACACACACTTGGCACATTCCCCAGTCTCTCCAACACATTCCCCCACTCTGCCTCTCCAGGCCATCTGCTTCAGCATTCTTTGAAACAAGGAGGGGAAAAAACACAGTCATCATCAGCCTGTCAGACAGCAGCAGCTGGTCTAAAGACAGAGAGAGAGAGTGTGTGTCTACAGGGAGGTGGGGGGGGTCTGGCGAAAATGAAATTCGTTTTATTTTCATAGAGCCACAGAGTCTGTGTGCACAGTTTGCAGGAAAAAAGGCTTTTTTTTTGCTTCATTGTGATTTTACACCATCATACTGTGGCCTGAGATCACACGAACTGTAGAACAAATATCGCAACTGTGAACTTGTTCTGTATCTCTCAGACCACTCAGCTACTCAAAATGGTTTCCTGTCGACAATCTACTAATCATGTCAGTGTTACGAGTTTCATCTCCAGTTGCTACTGCTCACACTGCGGTAGTGATGGAAGTATTTTAGTTTAGAGACAATGTTCGCACTAAATCTGTGAACGAAATCTCATAGACTAGTGCTGCCATGGCCCCTACTGCCCCCACTATACTATACATGATTTCTTTCTGTGGACTTTGGTTCAAAACTCTACACACAAGCCAAATATGAACAGTCAGAAATAAGCACATCACTTGTATGTGTTGTTTAAATACAAGCGTTTTCCCCAGTGATGTGTGTCTCAGGTAAGACAAAGAAAAGCGAACAGTTTTGGAAAAAGTGTGTCGCAGAAAGTGCAAAGCCCAAGATGTGTTTGTATGTTCAGTGCTTTGAATGAATGGAGGGTTTGATGCTTTTTTTTGTAAGCATTTGTTTTCAGTGTGGAATCAGTAACAGCATTAAGTAAAGAGTGACGGTAACTGCTGTGAGAGTTGAATATCTACTGGTTCTTTCTGCGTATGGTTCCGGTTTGTCTCCCTGAAGTGAACGAGAAGCTGTTTATCTGGCAGAACTCCAAAGATCTTTTTAAAGGTGTATTTCACTGCTTGAGTCTCCCTTTTCCATGTAGCCGAGTCACTTGTGGGAGATGTGTGCACTGTGCAACAGGCCTGTTTGTTTGCCTCTTACGGTGCTTTTATTTTGTTGACAGGTTGGAAGGATGCCAGAGGACGTGTGACACTTTCAAAGACTGCTGTTACCAGAATCTTCTCTTCTTCTACACGTGATCGCTCAACCAGCCTCAGGATTAACTCCATCTGTGTGGTTGGATCGAGCCGTTTCCATGGAAAACAAGAAGGTTCCCCACACTAACAAACGATACGGAAATAGAGCCACATCATGTCACAAAGGATAAATCCTGTTTTACTTTTGCTTTTCTAGATATGCCTGGACCACATGTTTTCATGGTCTGACAACAATTAATGATGAAGATGACTAATTGTAGTCGTATTTTTTAAAAAGTATCCAGATGTGACATTGTGATTTAGAGTATCTAACATGACCTATATAGTATTATTTTCCCAATAAAAAGACATTAGAGTTTGTTTACATAAAGCTGCACTTTGTGGCCTCACTCAGCATTTCCATATGAAGCTTATGATGAAGTATATCACTTTAAGAACTGTCAGTCAGACTCGGCTGCTGATGTTAATTCAAAAAGAACTGTGTGACTGTTTGAACCGTCTGAATCGTTTCTGCATTTCCAGCATCGCTCGCGTCATCAGTACAGTCGAGGCCAAAACTTTTGGCAGTGGCACAATTTTTTAAGCAGAATCCCACAAGTTGCGATCGATGTGAAGCAGTGATGAGGTAAGGATGGATCGATTTGGCCGAGAGACTGAAGACTGACACCCGCTGCCAAAGAGAACTGCAGCAGTCACGAAGAACAGTCAACAGTGTAAACACTGACTCTGTGAATACATTTGATTTATTTGCCAATAAAGACCTTTGAAATTCTTTTTATTATTCTTCAATATATCACAGAAACATGTGGGAAACAAATCTCAAAAAACTAAAGCAGCAAAGTTGATGAAACACAAAATTTGTGTCACTGCCAGAACGTTTGGCCGGCTCAAGCAGCACTTTCCAGTAACTTTCTTTCCGGTATTTTCTTACACATTTCTGTTTTTTCCTATCTTCATGAGGTTATGGAGACCCATTTCAGTCACAAGATAAAAATAAACTAAGGAAAATAAGCCTGTCATGATAAAAAAAAAAAAAAACAATGGTAAGTCAAAATTGTGAGATAAAAAGTTATGAGAATTTTTTAAATCTCATAATGTTTATGTAAATCACATTCTTAACTTTTTAGCTCATATTTTTGACTTCTCTCAAAATTATGACTTTTTGTGACATAGTTGTGACTTTGAATTTATAGCTCCATCATGACAAATGCTTCTTGTCTCATGAAGTGGAGTCATAAAAGCTCCACTTGCTCGTCAGACACTAGCAGGAAGCCTGTTTCATACCAACCACTGTTCAATCGCAACACACACGGAAGCAAAGAATGACCATAAAGATTTAGTATTCAAAAAATAAAATCTTTGGAAAAAAAGTTGAATATTTATTTATGGACATTGTTTGCTTTCATAACAACTGCCATTTATGAAAGATGAACATTACTCGTTTAGTTGGTGTAGGAAACAACAATGGACGTCAGTACCAAGCTTACAGGCATTCAGTTGCTTACATTGATGATATTGATAGATGATGAATGTACAGTAGGTAAAAACTAATAAATAAAAATACTTTGACCAGTGTTTTCATTTGAATACTTTGAAGCGTGAAGCATATAAGTATCTGGACCACTCAGGGCAAAACAGAAACAATGTTTCTCCAATTCAGAAGAACTTAAATCTAGATATAAGACATATATCATATTTGTAAAAAAAGAAAAAGCGAATAACAAAAAATATTATAGTTATATAACAGACTTTAGGAAACATAAGCACTCATATACAGTATGATGACTAAAATGACTGCTCATTTTGAGTTTTTCAGCAAGTGAGGTTTTGGCACAGTGGTATCTGGGGGTTCATACATAGGTCATTAAATATTTCTGAATAATGTAACATTGATGATTTATGTTTTATATCACAGATATACAACAGAAAAAGACAATAACTAAAAACAACAGCATTTACTCAGATACAGTGTAGCTGGCAAAGATAAGGCGTATAAAAAAAATAGATGTCAATATACACTCACCGGCCACTTTATTAGGCACACCTGTCCAACTGCTTGTTGACACAAATTACTGATCAGCCAATCACATGGTGGCAACTCAATGCATTTAGGCATGTTGACATGGTCAAGACGAACCGCTG
>JAUBNQ010000002.1:1789027-1800901 GCA_032353495.1 Ctenopoma kingsleyae | reverse complement strand
CCATTCTGTGAGGAAGTGACAGCTCTCCTGGTTACATTTGTTTGTACTTGTTTTTTCCCCACACAACACTAAACCTGACATGCAGCCGCTGACTCACACACCTCATGCATGTTGTAATTTTATTCTTTATTAAAAAGATGGACCTGGTATCTGGAAACACAATTTCTTCAAAGACTCCATCTAACATGCAGTCTTCACATACAGTTATAGTGACACCTGGTGCTCATAGCAGGAACTGCATTTTAATATCACCCAGCAAGTTGAATACAAGTGTCATTTAAAAGTTACTTATAAGACATAGGAAAGTATCAAAAGACAACGTGGCTCATAGATTGGACACCCTTAACTCACCTTTAGCACCCAGCTGTCAGTAACAATAACTCTGGCTCCAGGTGCCCCTGTAGCAAACTTATCTATGCGTCTGTACTCGTCGTTGACACTGACTGCCACGGAGCCCCAGTTGGAGCGGTGAGGATGTATGTGGGCCTGCAGGGCACGGCTGATCGGATGATTGCCCCAGCGACAGCGGGACCAGTAGATGACGAGCAGCCAGCTGAACAACTGGAGGCAAAGAGCGAAGAGGGCAAATGCTCTCCAGCTGTCAGTCACCTGGAGAAGCACAACACGACAAACGTAGCTGAGACAAGTTGAGCTTAACCAAACAAAGAAGAGAGACCAGAAGAGAAAGCAACTTTTATCAAACAGAAAAAAGAAAAAGGACCATGAGGACCATCCATGTGTTTTCTAAAATATTAAGACTAAGTCCTCATCATCAGCATCAACATAGACTGACTTTGGAGACTATTATTGCTATAATATTATAATTACTATTATTACTATAACTATCTACACCAAGGAGAAACAGACCCTGTGAGTCACTAGTGTTGTTCTAATCTAGATTAAGAAAATAGTCCATCATTACAAAATAAAAGAGCCTGTTAGTGTGGTGGAGCATAATGCCTGTGTCCAGTATGTACAGAGTGTCACCAAGTGTGTTCAGAAAAGTGCAGACAGACCAACCTGGTGAACGTATCCCAGGTTTTTCTCTGGAGCAGCGATGCACATCCCCAAGTAGTAACCTGAGAGAGACATGGACACAAGGTAAGAACAAGAGAATCAAACGAGCCCATTTAGGGTGGGGTCAGAAGGGTGGTGTTTACCTCCACGTTTAACCTGACCAACTTTTCTCTGTTAAACGTGATACAACCCAACAAACACCAACACTCTGTGAAGAGGGAACAGACGTGGACACTGGACCGGTTCTTGTGGGTCCCTGTTTACCTAAAGGCAGTGCGGAGTGGACCAGCACGGTGAGGCTGGTCCTCCTGACGTGGTACTGGACGAAGCCCACATCCTCGCTGCCGAGCCAGGACGAAAACAGGTTCTGGACCGTTAAACCGGCCGAGCGGAACTCGTTAGGCGTGAACACGAAGCACAGGGAGAACACGACGTAAGCTAAAGTGAAACTCAACTCCGGACTCTCCATTGCTAGCATACCTTTAGTCCACCATGTCACCACTGCTGTTTACGAACTTCTTCCTCATACGTCGCTCTACTCTTTCTTCTTCTTCTTCTTCGGTCTTTTACGGCAGCCATGTTGCTGCGCTGCTGCTGCCACCTTCTGGATCACTCCGTTACAGCATCGCGTTTCAATTATTAGTCTGGTCCGTAGACTTTCAGAGAGTTTGACAAACTAATTCCCTCCTCAACTTCTAAAATACTTAACGGACTTCCTACAGTATACGTGCTGGGACAAACATGACCCATATTGGAACTGTGAGCTAATACAGCAGCTCCCAGCATGTCCCAAACATCTTTTTATCTGTTTCAGTTCCAGTTGAATCTGTCACCTTGCAGCATGCAGAAAGCACTGGCTACAACAAATATGATCATGATGATGACATATATAAATATAATGTTTATTCAGGAATAGAAAAACGTCATTGTTGACAAGTGGTAAAAACAAATAAAAATATTTTAATAAATAAGTTCTCCTTTCATTCAGAGGTTCGTTGATCGAGAGGTATCACATTCTTATTAGCAAAAATAAAGAATCATTTGTAAAAATGCTTTTACAAGATATTTCCTTTAAACTACATGTATGTTTGTTGATACACACATATTCTTGCGTGAGAGAGATTGAGAGACAGAGAGGTGTGAGTGTGGTTCAGGGTTCAGACTTGGACAGACACTGCAGACCCGGCAGCCTCCAGCGACGAGTGTTGCCATGGATCCGCAGGTTCAACCACTCCTGCTGAGCAGCACCCAGATCTGCACTGGAGGCACAAAATACACACGTTAATATTCAACAAGTGGGTTTATTTTACTTGAACTGCTTCAGAGGTAACAGTTGTGGTAAAAATGTACCTTGGAGCGAGGTAGGGCTCTCCAGGGGTGGACGGGTCCACTGGAGGGAGGTTAGTGATCATATTTGAGGGCTCGGTCTGAGACAGGTCTTCACTGTCCATACACCTCAGGTTTGTTATACTGCTGCCCACTGCTGCATCGACGCTGCCTTTGCTACTGCTGGACAGACCTGAAGAGTTACACACACGGGTTACTGCCGCCGCCTCTGATCACTTTTTCTTTATCAAACCAATAAACTGCTGCAGCAATTTCAAAGCACTGTTGTTGGACAAAACTATTCATCAATAATCTGCAGTTATGCACTACGAGAAGAGGTCTGTGGGCTAAACTCAGGCTTTTATCCATCATCTCTACAGGGTCCCAACAGGGACAAAAAGTTTAGGATTAAGTCAAAAATAATAGAAAGTCATAGATATTTTTCCATGCGTACTCCAGGTTTAAGACACAGCTCACAACAAAGGAAAGGATAGTTTACACTAAATATGCACACTAAATAACTATACTACAACGATTCTCTTCCATTCTCTTCGCTGGCTACGGGAAACGCTGGCTACGGGAAACACCCTCTGGTGTGACAAATCACGGAAGCTCCACTACCACCATAGACCAATTAACTGAGTCCCTCAGAACAGACCGTCCACTGTTTATAACCCTGTGCCAGTACATTCTCAACATGCTCGCTTTATTCCCCGTGAAAATCACTTCAGCTCCAGCATCCCAGATTTTGGATTCCCGCTCAGCTGTTGAACAATGCTGTCAACGAAGGTGGGGATAGCCCCTGACTGCTGTTGAACTTAGTTAAGGTGTGCTTGTGTTAGTGTGCAGCTGCTCAGATGTTTCTGGTAAAGTGTAGTTGGTGCCTTAAAGTTCCACAATCTAAATCCAGATACTCACAGCAGTGTGCAAAAGGTTCCCAGGTTCTGGACGGCAGGTACGGTTTAACCTGCGGCTGCTGGAGCAGACACACAACTGCTGAGTCCACCTGCTGAAAAACCCTGCAAAGAATCACACGGTCTGATTTCACTATGGGTGCAAGTCCTCCCCATGTCTGCCTTTACATATTAGAAACATAACTTAGATTATTATATTTTAGAGTGCGACCAAAGAGTCAGAATATTGCTCTACAGCTTTAGTTGTATGAGGACTCGAACACTGTGCTTAAATATGGAGCCAGCTACTGCTCAAATCTCAACCTTAAGTGGTTTATTTAGCTAAAAAGCAGAATGTAACGCAGATTGTTATACCGAAGGCTGAGCAGTCGCTGGTGGAGCTCGGATGACAGACCGTATTTATCCGACTGGATCATCTCTCTGATAGAATCAAAGTCCTGCTTCAGCTGTAGGGCTCCCTGCACGCTGAGGAGGAACAACAGCACAGCACAGGTGTCACTCAGCAACATGTCAGCACCCTGCTGTACTAGATACCCAGTTAAACACAGCTGTTAAAGGAGTGTACCTGAATCTGATCTTCTGTTTCAGGATGTGTTCCATCCACGCCTCCATGAACGCCGTCATGGTTATGCTCAGCGCTTGGACGCGGGCGTCGTCAGACAGTGTTGCCACACTCTCCAAAACCTGACCAATCACAGCCTGAGCTGCCAGAGATGCGTACTCACTGGGACTGATGGGAAAACCTGTGCACCAACAGAGAAACACTGCACCCCGCATCTGTATGATGTCTGTATGAGATGTCACAGACGTCAGTAGATTTCAGTACCTGTTCTGTGGCTGAGTCTCCAGTGTACAGCAGAGGGCATGGTCTGTGCAAAGATCTCCCCTGACATCCTCTTGCAGTCGCTGGAGAAGGTCTTCAGCACCAGAGAAGAGAAGCTCTGATGGACAGTGACAGATCAGATCGGGATCAGATTACAGGCTGTGCTCTTCGCTTGGTATGGATGTCAGACTTCATCACACAGCTCACCTGCAGCTCACACAGAGCCCTGTCGAGTGTCTCGAGTTGCTGCCTCAGCTGCAGCTGGTTGTGCTTGTGCAGAGCAGAATGATGGTGGTGGTCTGAATTCATCATCAGGGACTTGGTGTGATGCACCATCACTTCTAAAGATTCCTTGAAGACCTGCAGAGACAGAGGAAGAACACATCGCAAACATGCTTGTTCAGAGCTGAGGGGCAAAAACAGATGGTCAGAAACACAACTCAAACGTTAGCTATAGGCTTTGAACAGGTTAACAGCACATTAGCACTGTTTTAGAGGTTTTTTTCTTTTTAGCACTAGCTGTATCCTGTAAATGGAGTTTGGACCATGACAACATGTATCAGGACAAACAGGTTGCAACATAATTTTTCATGCCCACTGTCTTCTGAAGACGTCTGGTTTATATAAATGAGTAACCTACTTTGAGGTCTCCCTGTGTGATGAGCAGGAACTTGTTGAGGCTCCATGAAGAGAGGAACTGGTAAGCCTTGGACATGACCCAGACTGTAGACAGCTGCACGGTGGCTAACACCAAACTCAGAGTCCGTCTCTGGAGAGTAAGCCTGGAGCAGTAGAGGCTAGGATAACCTGGAGAGGAGGAGAGAGCTACAGAGGCAGCCTTTGTGAGCTTTTTCGATGATGAATTGGTTTGAAATTGTGGCGCTGATGGTGCTGATATGACTGAACGACATGTGGGAGGAAACGTGGCTGACGTCTTTTTACCTGAAGCACTGCTGTGCAAGTGATGGCAGCGCAGAGACGACAGCAGTGGAGGGGACAGCAGAAGGAAGTGCTGCATGGTGGCAGACATCACCGCACTTCCATCTTGATTAGGTGATGACATCACAGAGTGACTGCCTTGATTTGCATCGGTGAGGCACTTGTCCTTCAGAGCTGATCCCAAACTTCTGCACAACTCTGAAGACAGACAGCAGATAGCACAGCAAATATGATAGCACCAAAGACTCAGTCAACATAGGGCTTGTGAAAACGGTTTGTTTATTCCTAAACATCATAAAACCCCCTGAATTGACAGGCTGCAGAGTAGTGTTCACACACATCATTTAAGTTACTTTACAGCTCAGCAATATTTTGGAAATAACAAGGTAATATCTCAGCAACAATAAGAAACTATAACTTTAATATCTCAATATTGAGGTACTTTAGGGGGGTTATAATTTAATAATAACAAGGAAATAGATAAGTAATAGCTAGTAGTGGGTAATATGCAGGTAATAACAAAGTAATGGGAGGTAATATGTCAGTAATAAGAAGGTTATTGTGGGATGATGGTTTAGTTATAATACTGACCTATACCAACCCTCCTGTTGGTTTGTTATTACTGAGATTTTACCCACATTACCTTAATGTAATTACCTAGATATTACCCCACTATTACCTTGTTACGTGTGTGTGTGTGTGTACTAACCATAGTCCCACTGAACATGTGATGTAATGACTAACAGACGCACACACAAGTCCTCCAGCGTTGTTCTGTACTCCTCTGGAACAAACAGAACCAAGCAGATGAGTCATGTAGATGTTAAAATAAACTGGATTTCTTAAAGAGGGGGGTGAGGTCATTGCTCCTGTCTCTAATTTTATTCCAGAAGTAAAGTAAGTACCTACAACTGAGCTTTTTAAAAAAGAGAGACAAAAGTTTTTACAGCACATAAGGTGTAAATCAACTGAACAATCAATGACACATACACACATAAATAATGCACAGTCCCATCTTACCCGTCTCTGACACCTGACTGATCTGGTGCAGGATCTGGAACACGCCGTGGCTGTCTTGCAGGTTGATGCTTCCTGCAGTGTTTCCTGCTTGTGGCACGTTCAGTTGCAGCCACAAGGCTTTACTGCTGAGAGTCCGCAACAGGGTTTGGTACTGTCCCAACAGATCGTCATACACCAGCGACTGACCCAGGTCCAACCACTGCACAGAGGGAGGACAACGAACACAGTCTGGCTCCGTCGCTGTCCCTTCAGCTCCTACAGCCTCCTCCTTCTCTGGGTCTCCAGCCCTTTGAAGAGCTGAGCTAAAAGACACAGTGTGCAGTTTGTCACACAAGACCCATGAAACCTGCAACTCTAACTACACATCTATCACATGACAACTTATTTACCTGCCGGCTGTTTCTGGCCTGGTTGATATTTCCAGTTCGGCCCATTCCTGAAGGGTTTCGTCCACATTTTGCTCCCTGTTCAGTTCCAGTGTATCAGCTGTATTTATGATTGGACCTGTTAACATCACTGGCTCAGTCTTTCCACATGTTGATGACACGTCTGTTACTGCATTAGGCAGCAGCTGTTCAGGTGGCGCCCCTGGTGTAGGTGTATGTGACACCAGTGGAGCCAGCAGGTCACTGGAGGAGACTAGCACTTCAAAGAGTAACTCCACTGAGAAACGATCCTGCTGGCAGAACTCTAACACAGGGGGGGCTGAGGGATGGTGGGGGGTGGTTAAAGGGGGTGAAACTGTCTTTCTTTGGACTGAGTCTAAAGCGTCTTCATTGGTCTGGGCCAGATCAGACTGGCATACGAATGCTTGGCACTGGATGATGTTGGGCTTGGTTAATACAGGACGGTGGTTTTCCACAACAGTACTGTCCAAGTGAAGGTCTGGGGTGCAAGGAGGGGTTTTAAAGCATGTGTGATAAGAGGGTGAATGCAGAGTGGGGTGATGATTAACAGACAAGAGAGAAGAGGAATTAAGGTATGTATGCTGCAGTTTGTCCCAGGTCCACTCAGATCTCAGTGTAGCAGTCCCACAGGTAATGACAGACTTATCAGAACATGTGGAAGTCTCCGGGATGTGGTGGACTGGACACATTTGGTAACTCTGCTTAGACACCCAACAGTGCAGCCGTTTGGCTGCCACTTCTGCATGATGCACTGCTAAAATCATTGTCAGCTCCCTGACTGAGAAGGCAGCTGGGTGATGCCCTGTGCGGGTGGGAAGACTTGAAAGCATGTTATACTGTGCCCGCTGCAGCACTGCAGTCCTCAGCTGGGTGGTACAGCGCTGTGCTCGCTGCTCCTCCACTGCCTGGTTATATAGCTCTGTACCAGCCACAATATCCTCCAGCACCTCTCTCGGTACAGAGGTTAAATCAGTCTGGGCTGTAGCAGACAGCATGACAGACACATAATGTTCCATCAGAACCAGCGCCTGCAAGCTGAGTGAGTCCAGAGTGTGTTTGATTTCATCCAGTAGCCGGATCTGCTGGACCAGAGCAGGTCTCAGATAGTCATCAGACTTGACTTTGGAGAAGAGACAAGACCAGTGGTTGAGATGAACACGGAGCTCCTGACTCAGTGAGCTGAGACCGACCCAGTCTGAAGACCAGCTGGACAGGCCCTGAAAAAAAAGAGGAGAATGCTTGTGTTTGTGAGTCAGCACCAGAGGCATCCTTTGAAATATTTATATACATGTACTGTTAAGATAACTACTGCACGGTTTAGCGTGAAATGTTGTAAATATAAATGAAAGTAAATGTTGTTTGTTATGTCATTTTTAATGCAACCTGAAGTCTGATTCATGAAACCAGATTAGACATGTGTTATTTCTGGTGTAAATTAAGACATGAAAGGTTCTAGTTGTTATGAGCTTACACACATTGTGTTCATCTTTACTTGTGACTTAGTCTAAAATCAGATCACATTTCATGATGAGTTAATGCATGTGTAGCCAGCCCTGGTCCTCGAGGGCCACTGATCTGCTTGTTTTCCGTCTATCCCCACAGTTACAGCTTCTGATTGTGGGTAGGGCAGAAGTAGCTGGAAATCAAGTAGCACAGTGGATCTTGAGAACCAGGATCGTCTACGACTGAGTTAATGCAGAAAACAAGGTTTCCTGTACATTACACAGTGAAAAAATGAGGCACTAAAAAGTGTTTTTTTCTGTCTGCTTGAGTCTTAGTCATATTTACAGACTAGCTGGTTAATAATAATAATAATGGGGCTCACTGTTCAGAGGATGTCACATTACACAGAGTACTCTGATTAAATGGTCGCCACGATTGCTTTAAGCAGCTTTTCAACTGTTTCCTGTAATGGCTGCAGTAAAGCTTAACCTGCTTTAGGTGTAACTTCTTCAGCTGCTCCTCCAGCAGGTGGCTCACTCTGGATATGAAGGCTGTTGTGAGGCGAACTCTCCTGATGTATTCATGTGTAAAGAGTAGCAGGGATCGTTGCTCCAGGAGCTTCCACAGTGCTCTGTAATGCCCCTGCAGAAAGGAGGAGGAGGAGGGTAGGTGGACAACCTCACCCTCTGCTGGGAGGCCTTTAACACAGACCTGAAGGGAGAGGCAGAGAGAGGAGGAGGCGATGGGCTCACTCACGTCATCACTTTGTTTCTTTACCCATTTTTTTCCAGACAGTTCTGTATCACAAAAACAACTGCAGGAGATTTATCAAACCCTGGACTCACCTGAGGAGACCCACCAACCAGCTGCCACTGGGGCGCCACAGTCAGAAGAGCGTGTTGCAGACGCAGGAGACGTGCAGAGGACCGAGACACCAGGTTGGGAGCAACTACAAAGTTTCCTTCCTCCACAGCCTCTTCATGACTGCGGCCATGGAACAGCCACTTCAGACTGGGATTAAAGGTGCTCTTGAGTAAAGTTTCAGCTCGCTGCAACGATCGGGAGATGGACCTCTGTGACCAGGAAGCTGGAGGGGCAAACATCCAAAATTATCAAAGTGTTAAGATTTTCAGCACCAACCTAAAATGTCCTAAAATGTCAAGACATAAACTTATCAGCATTACAAATAAAACTACCTTTTGTGAAATTGAATTTGAACATTTCAGTGTTGAAGTGACGGCTGTCTTCTTGTTATTATATTCGGATGAGAGTCATGTAGTATACAGTACATTACATATAATCAGTACAGTATGTTGTATAAATACACATAAATACAGTAGATATCAGTGTGAGTGCAGAGTAATGGTTCATCTGCTGCTGTCACATGTGTTGTACCATTAGTGGTCAGATCCTCTGGCGTCGTGCAGGAACTCCATCTCCCCTGAAACAAAAAAGACAAAAAGTCCAAGAAATATTATTAACCAGTTATTTAGTTGTTAAATATGTTTAAGTATTTGAAATACAGATGTAACAAGCTCAAAACCTGTTGAGATTTAAGGCGTTCTTCTATGGCTTATATAGTTTTAGACCATGGGAGTGAAGACTTTGGGAAAGTGGGGACATTTCTCACGCTTCAAAGGTCTGTTAGAGGGTTAAGACTTGATTTTGGATTATTTCTGATAATTTACTCTTGGGATAGTGTTAGGACAAGGGTTGATGTTATACATTTACAGCAGGGGGCTCAGGAATGAATCACGCGTTGAGTGCGTTAGGGTTTTAAAGTTTTGTTCGACTTTTTAATCTGTGATTAAATTCAAAAGACTTTTTACTGTCAACAAATCAAATCCCAGACCGAGGCATCTGAGGCGACTCTATGAAACTCTCTCTCTCTCAATCTTACTGCTAAAAGGAAACAGATACAGGTCAAATTTACAACAGGAATGCCACAAGATCTCACAACACAAACTAACCTTTTCTTTTTCTGGACAGAACGACTCTGAATTCTCACAGACTGAAGAAGAGAGAAACAAACAAAACCCACAATCAAAGATCTGAAATCTTTCAGAAGACAAACTGTCACTGAGGAAATACAACTGAAAGCTTTTAATGTCCTTTAAACAAACATGTTTTTATATGTTGGTAAGAATTCTTATTCATACTGACTTGTGGAGCATTAGGTCACCACCTAGAAAGTCAAATCACACCCAACTAGTTGTCCTGACTGCTCGTTCCTTAGGTTATCAAATCTGGATTAACTCTCCCACATACAATCGAACATTTGGATTAAAGGAATTACAGAACTCCCTAACAGGCTAAACAGCAGAGTGAGAAGCAGTGAGGTGACCTGAAAGACTTTGTACACCTTAAAAATTAAAGCTGGGAGTGAGCGCGTTAAGCTCACAGTACTTTTTTCAGTACAAATCCAAGCTGCTGGAGTGCAGAGTGCAGAGTTAACACAATAAATCAATATGTCACTGTTCTATATTTCCTGAGTGAAACGTGACAGAAATACACATTATGCTTGTCTATATGAGTGTGTTAGTGTGGACGTGTATCACCTCCTGTCAGACCGGGATCTCCACCAGGATCTTTCAGTAGCTCAGGGTTGGTGCAATCCATCACAGATAATGGAGTTAAACTGTGAACATGCAGCATGGACAGTTCAGCACTTCATGCTTCTTCATGGAGAAAACCCAAAGTAAGTAAGTAAGTAGCATGGTGGTCAGCAGGAATTCCCACAAATGTAAAGAGGTGCTTTTAGGGACAGTTTTAATGACACGTCAACATCTAAACTACAATATAAGCTGGATATAACACTCACTCAGGTGTGATGGTACTTCAGTATACTGCTTTTAGTATGTGACTGTAACTAAACTATATTACAGTATATTCACACTGTTGCCGTGTACTTTACTAAAGTAAAAGCTTATGTTTCTTCCATTAGATCACATCTCAGGACTAGAGAGACACTAACATATCAGTGGTACTGTTTTACTCAGAGTGAGCTAATAGTCAGAGATGCTAACCTAGCTAACAGCTAACTTACCAACGTCCGTTGTCCATGTTACAGAGGTCAGAGGTTCCTACCACGGACAGACTGTGGCTGGTGATGCTGTGTGGGACACATGGCGTCTGCCACCTTTCACCGTCTCTTGCTCAGCATCAGAAACGGTTACACGTTCGTCGCTGCTTCCTCCTGTCGACTCAACAGAACCCGTTAACTTGTTCTTCCTTACAGAGAAGCTGGTCCGTGCTAACTGTGCCCCATAATAACGCTGACCCCCCTCAACAGTAGCAGCACACACCCACGGCTTTACTGTCTGCGTCTCCTACTGCGAGACGTTGCTGTTAATCCACTGCTTACGAGGGAAGTGTGGTTTAAAATAGCATCTGTTAGCCAGGCCTGAAAAACACAGGGCGCAGCAGCAGCCAATCACAACACAGCGTCCTCCGGTTGTTACGGGGGACCGAGGAGGAGACATGGATATGGAACACGTCCATGACGTAGGAGGGAGGCATCCTGGGTGTGAAATGGCGCCCCCTGCTGCGTCGATACTATCAGCGCAGCGTCTCCACAGACAGTGCTGGAATATGAAAACAGGAGGATGTAACACAGTAAAGAAAAATAATCATAATAATCATACTTAATATTTCACAGGCCACCATTAGATGTGTTTTTTCAGCAATGCTATGATGTCTATATACATTTATTTCCTTGTTTTTGCATTAGAATCACACAGTTTTTAGCTGCTATCCTTTCACAGAGACCATTCCTGGTCAGTTTTTATTTAGACTATCTAAATAAATTATTTAGACTAGAGATCAACTTGGCATCCAGATGAAGCTCCCACATGTTGAGTCAGGTGAAGAAGTTAGGACTTCCAGTCTCTCAAAAAAGAAAAGAGATTACATTCAGTATTTGTCACTTCAGTAATACTGTCTACATATTTCAATTATTTTCTGGTTGTATTCTAATAAGACTAAG